>SMGT01008239.1:26290-59688 GCA_004794575.1 Lanistes nyassanus | reverse complement strand
CCCCGACTCCAGTACAAGGAGAGCGTACTCACCAGCCACACGGTCCACGTCCCGTAAGCGATCACCGGCATTTTGTCGCCGGTGCGCGGCAAAGTGACTGTCTCGGACACGGGGCTGCTGGTCATTCTTGTCTTTTACTGTTGTTGCAGTGTTGTTGATGTTCTTGGGGTCGACGTCAAGAAAGACCTCTAGCGCCAAAGACAGTATATGTTTGCCTGCTCGCCCGATGCAGTATCGCCACAAACAGGGTCTATTGACTTCAGCTCGATTATCAAGCCCTCTGTTGCTCTTGCGTTCTACTGACTGGTTGTTGGGATGTCGAAGTCTTACAACTTGACCTGAATACACAGAATGGGGGAAAAAGTCGTGGCAGGACGAATAATGAAGACCCGAACATATGACCCTGAGATAAGATAATTCGAAACACTGAGAGAATTAGGCTGCACCATCGTAGTTAATGCAGCTTACACTGCGTAACGTCGGCTGTGAGAAACCATCTGATGTGCGTGGTCTTGTTACCCATTTATTGACCTGGGCTGGCTTGCATGAGCGTTCTTATCTCCTGTCCATGCGTAAAGGTGTACATAAAATACACAGGGCGAATGGGGCTTACGACCACTCCTACGACCGGAAGGGCAGCTACAAACGCTCATGCAAACCGGGCCTGGGTTGGGTTGCATGAACGTTCCTAACTGTCATTTTGATCGTAAAGGTCCATATCGCCCTGTGTCTTGTACGAATGGACAGCTGTAAGATAAGAAACGCCCATGAAACCTAACTCTGGGCTGGGCTTTCCTTTCCCCTTTGTGAACAAACGTATTTTAAAATTTTTGAGAAAGGATGCGACCGAGGGTTTATACAGGGCCGTCCTGGCAGCCCTTGTCATGATAGTTTAGCCGTTCACATGGACAGAGTCTGAATAATGTCTCATTGTGGCTAGTTGGTTTCTGTGTATTGTACGAGTGCGATTTCTAATTATATTTAAAATGGAAATAATACAGGATGGAACCCATTTTCTACTTCCAGATGAGATTTCAAAGGGTGAAGGGAATCCACAGGCATATGGAAAACGTACGGAGGGCGAATACAATTGTTCATGCACCTCTACCTTAGGTTGCCCACAACCATTCTGTTTGTCCTCTCTGTGCGTGTCTATGTACACGATGATAGGCCTTACGACATTTGTTGTGTACTATAAGCAACTGTGAACTCTAATGACACCACAGGTCGGTGTTTTATTCATACGATTTAAGGTAAGATGCAAAGTACACAAGGCGGTTTTACTGTGGGTACATCCGCCTAGACGATCTTTAGCTCCCTGTTCTCATTTGTGCACAGATGCTGTGTGTTCCATCCGCTGAGTTGCGTCTGACACGTCGACCGTGAGACATGATTCACGTCTCTATCGCAGCAGCACATTCGGAATACGACACTTCGTCGACGCAGGAAAGTCCGCAGAAACCCCAAGGAAACAAACAACAACAACGAACGAACGCAAGCACGCACACATGGACAAAACGACGGACGAAGGAACGAACGAAAGAAAGATCGGAAAGACTTTGATCACATCTTTTTAAAAGAGATCTTGTCTCACTCCGCATACCCAGCTTCACGGAGAGTATTCCAGGTGTAACACTTTCAGAAGCCTTGACGACAACAGGCACGCCATTATCAAGTCACGGCTGTCTATAGTGTACTTACAGGTTCATTAATGCATCCAATAGCATTGCACTGATTCAGACAGCCATATGAGCACCGTCAATCGAAAAAGGAGTATATTCAGTGTACCTTGTTCGTTTCAGTAATTATCTCGAAAGTAAACCAGCCACATATCGTAAAAGAATGACCTTTCGTGGTTATACATATGTATAAGATTATGAAAAATAACTTACCTTGGTTATAAACAAGAATTCCTAAACCATAAACTAAGTCTGTTAACAAATGAAAAATTACGACATGAAAGCGTTGATTCCTAGAGTCGTTGATCGAGCACGCGATGCACGAACTTACTGAACTGCCGGTGTGCAGACCTATGCGACAGGATTCAGGACTGAACCCCGGCCCCCAGTGCATACACACGCACACATCCTGATTCGCGCGCCTCTTGTCGGACTTTATCGGGCTTGACATTTGTCTGTTTCAAAATCCGTTTCCGGACAAAATAAATCGACAGAGATCTTTCAGGTGACACAGGCAAATGCCCTCTAAAGATCCGGATCTACACATTTCTCATAAACTGCAAGTCATAGACCTGTTGCTTTACTGGACTGGGTTGCACATATTTCTGTCTGCCCATACAGTCCTGAGAGCCATCGTTATTACGATCTAACTTCGCACGTGGGTAGGAGATAAAAACCATCATGCAATCCACCCGTTGGTTGGGTTGCACTGGCCTTCTTTATGGCCTGTCGTGAAGATTTAAGTAAAATACAGCTGGACAGGGTGAACTACTGACCTTACGATCTCTTTTACGACCGGAGCCTGCATGCGACCCAAGCCTGAATTTCACATGGATCTTCATTAAATCCGTATGAAAGGTCCATGGAATTTCATGAGCGTTCGCATCTCCTGTTCACATCTAAAACTGCACGGAGCAGCAAGCTTAATTACAGTTCCTCTTATGAAGGGAAAATAATAATTATAAATAATAATATAAATAATAAATAATAATTATAAATCTCCGACCCAGCCCTGGCTATTATAAAGTTCGATCAGTGCGTTTAATTCGCAAAAGATTTGTCATAATTCTAAGATAAACCAGGAAGCGATCGACAGCCTGAATATATGTCATCACTTCGATTGCTGTGCACGTCTTGACAACTTATATATATCCTTTATTACTTCAGACTGCACTATTAATTGTTGGCACATTTTGTATCACGAATCTTAAAGGAAGCCCGAATTAAAGATACATATGCAGGTCTTGAAGAGATCATCTACATCAGACCTCCTAGTTATACCAAATACAACTTTCCTTTGACAAGAATAAATTTTTTTCTTTCACACCGCTGTTTATGGCTAACCAAAGTACGTTACTTTTAGTGTTCAGCGTACGACATGTTCAATTTCAGTACGCGTGCGCCTTGTTTTCATAATTTATGTATACACCTGTCGTCGTTCATGTAATACACAGTGTTTGTCTGCAAAGATTGTTACGCCGTCGACGTCAAAAATGTTCCATCAGTACCTATATGTTCTCGTGGACCATGCCTACCGCAGTGCTGCAACATGCCTTTTAGTTTTGCATGTAACATATACTCCCATTTAGTCAAGTTTTCATCTGTTATCAGACCTCAAATGGTTGTGGCTGAGTTTCCGGCCATGTAACTAGCCAACGTGTGTTAATCTTAGCATCAACTGAATAATGGTTTATATTTAAATTATTGCCGGTTTTACGGATAACGCGCTGACAAAAAGATATTGAAGATGATGCAAATTACAGACTTTCAGAGTAAGTAGCACCGCTTAATATAATGTTATAATCAACATTGAGTTTGCAGACATTTGGCATTTGTTCGCCAGTTCTTTTGACAGCTGCAGTGCACACAAACAGTAATAACAGTGAACACAGCGGAGTGACAGACAGCAGCAGTGCTGAAATTCCTACTTATACGTCATTTTGTACAATTTGGGGGGAAAGTGTTACATTAAAAACCATGATGTTCATTACTATAAGTTTATTTTGGGATTTTAAAGAGCCAGTTATGAGTTACGTTGCAGTTCATTTCTTTTATTCAAATTATTTGCATGTATACATATTTAGACATTAGCATTTGGATTATGTTACTTTGTTAGTAAATTACGTATGCCTAATCACTTAATAAGTAGTGGTAAAAGTGGTATAGCTTATAGATCATTTGAAGTGCGCCTATGAGTGGTTTTTATTGTGAGATTCATCAAAGAAACATAGAAGATTTATTACTTTTCTCTTGCCTGCTATTTCTAATGCTATGTGTGTGTTGTCTGTTACAGAAATTGGGGTGGGCTTGGCAGGATTTGGAATAGCATTCCTGTTTATGGGAATGATTTTGTTCTTTGACAAAGGCCTTCTTGCCATAGGCAATGTGAGTAATTTGATAATAAAAAGAACAAAGCTTTTTTTAATGAATGAAATTCTCATTTATGGGTTGTTTTTGTTTGTTGATTGGTGATTACAAAGAGACAAATCTGTTTGAAAAAAAAAGAACAGGTGATAAGCAATAGTGACAAATTAGTTTGTTTACACTTTATATCTCACGTGCTTGTAAAAAGGAAAGATGATCACATTGATAAAATAATAGTAAAAAAGAAAAAAACATGCAATCCTAATTTCATAGATATTTAAAGCAGCACCAAAACACCCAGTTTGATGGGTTAATTGAAAATTAGACTAATTTAGTAATTACATGAAAAGTTAAGGTGACATAAAATCCTGCTATAGGCTCATACAAGTTGTACAGATGAGTAGCAGTACTAACACAATCACAGACTTTTCAAAAGTGTATACAAGAAACATGGACAGGAGATTGCATGGATACTGCCAGTATGATGTAGTTAAACACTGGTCAAGAGAAAAATGGAGAAAGTGTAAGTTACATGAAAGTCATTAGCAAACAAAACATTGGGCCTTTTCTTTTGGGGTGGGTGTGTAGGTAGGAATAGCTGAAAGAGTTATAAAGTACTGATGCACTTGCATAACTGGTCACCTAGCTGGCTTCCACAAGTGCATAACATCACAGCAATAGACAAAGGTATACACATGCACTTGATTTGTTGCATAATTTATAATAATTTAATCCATGTTTGTTTACCAAATTTACACTCTGAATTCAGGCTGAAGGTGCCTGTGCACTTTAAACTATCACGCATTATCAATTGTTCCTTTTGGATATTTGAAAAATTAGATGCTTTGGTTTCAAATAATATTAATAATTTGTGCAAATTAGGAGATATGTCAGCAGATAAAGATGTATTCAGATACAGTGTTTGTCCAGATTATTACCACTAAAGCACAGTCTTCTAAAGATATTAAAAGATAACCCTAATGTAAGAAATTGTTTTCCTTTCATGTTTAACCCCCCCCCCCCACACTTTTGTTTCCTCCTCATATTTTGGTTAAAATAGAAACAAAAGTCTGTATTAAAGCATGACCTTGCTGTTGACACCAAAATTAAAACTGTTTTCTAAATCTAGCTGTGCTTTTGACACATTTTTTATGTCTTCTTGTTCTTTTCTTTGTGGTCTTGTACACAGGTCGGTACATATACTCTGAGTTGAGCTTTAAATAGAACATGTAAATAGACTTTTTTTTCAAAAAATGCAAACAGTTTATCGTAAAAAATCTTTTTCACCTTTCAAATCTATCAGCACAATAATTGTCACACAATATGCTGTAATTCTTGGCTTAACCAGAAGTTTTCTTAGAATCTTTGTGATCACAGTATTTCTTATCTTTAGTTACCATAGTTACCATTTCTTTCTTTACAGATTCTGTTCATCAGTGGTCTGGCTTTTGTGATTGGCTTGGAAAGGACATTCAGATTTTTCTTCCAGAAGCACAAAACAAAAGCAACAGGATTTTTTGCTGGTGGAATTGTTATTGTTCTTCTGGGCTGGCCTGTCATTGGCATGTGTGTAGAGATGTATGGATTCTTTCTTCTGTTCAGGTAACAACTCACCAATAACTAACATATCACAGTTTAATAATAAGTATTGGTTTACATTTAGAAAACTGTGAATCATAGAACTGACTGAAAATGTTTCATTTTTCTCCTCAACAGTGGCTTTTTCCCTGTTGCTGTTAACTTCTTGAGGAGAGTTCCTGTTATAGGCACATTATTAAATCTACCTGGCATTCGAACAGTAAGAGCGTGTTTCTTTCTTTTTTTAAAAATATAAAGTTAATTGTTTATAATGTGAGAAACTATTGCTTTGCAAATATAATTTTTGTTCTTCGTATTCTTGAAATCCAGGATTAAAGGAAGTCCAGGATTGCA
Source organism: Lanistes nyassanus (assembly GCA_004794575.1). NCBI lineage: Eukaryota > Metazoa > Mollusca > Gastropoda > Architaenioglossa > Ampullariidae > Lanistes > Lanistes nyassanus. Next base: position 53,713 of record SMGT01008239.1, on the reverse strand, counting down.
TGCATGTGTTTAACTGGTACCAAAATGATAAATTGATCTTTCTTATGTGCATGCTCTTATCTTCAGTGTTTTTAGTTAATCTTGTATTAGCTTTGATGTCTTCATTTTGAAAAGAAATGTACTCCTTTATTTAGAAATAGGTAATAAATATGCTTCACTTTATAACTTGTCTTGCTACTCTTTTGGATGTAGATCCACCCTCTGACACCGTAGTGCAGTGTGCATTGTGGATATGATTCACTGCTGTAACTCTCTGAGGCATAGGCATTTCGCTGTTACATTTTGGCAAATATTGAACCTAACCAAACATAAAAGAATGCTTTTTTTTTCTTTGCAGCTGGCAGATAAAGTGGGAGAATCAAGTTCAATGGTATAATTCAGTGTATAGCATTTTTCTAAGCACATCATAACTGCATTGTCATGTGGATATGTTTGGACGGTATTGACTGTTTATACCACACATGACTGCTGCAATTGCTAGTATGTTGTGTAGTGTATGCAGGTCTATCCTACTTGTGTATATGTGAGACTGTTTTATAAACGATAGCTTCCCGGAACTACCTTGTATATCATGGGCTGGCATGACGACCCCTTACCCTCTGTTTCTCAAGAATATTAGGCATTGTGCTTTTATCCCATTTGGATTCCAGTTTTGTGAAAATTTGGATACTCATCGAACAAGGCATTTAGAGTATTTCTTAAAACTCAGAAGAGTGTGTTAACATTTTAATCAATGCTGTACAAATTTTTGTTTGTTTTCGCAAACACATTGGAGCATGTCAGTTGTGTCCAGCATATAAATGACAGTTGAAGTTCAACTAGAATAAAATTTCAGTGATAATGTATAGGTCTGCAACATCCTTACTTTCTGACCTGTGCTATGTCTCAACTCTCTCTGGTTGTGATCTCATGTATCATATGTCAGTTCATTATATAGTTCATACATCATCCTTCTGTAAGCTTACCTCAGTATGCAACACCAGAATTTGCCTTAAGCAGTGGAATTTGCCTAATTGTTCCTGTCAGGGGGAATATTATGCATATGCTGGGAGTGAGAGATTGAATCCCTGTTAATGTAATTTGTACTTGCATATATGTTTTCCTTTTGTTTTACGTCTGATTGCTTTCCTTCTGTATAGAAAGTTTAGATGGTTTTAAAATTTGTAATAGCAGACAATAGATTTGTACAGGGATAAGAATTACCATGTCTAATGAGATGACATACAAGGTAAAGTGTGTTTGTTTTAATGGCTAAAGGTATAATTTAAGATTATATGCAAGGTGGTGCTGCTTTCTGAACAAATAGCTATCTGCCTTTGATTCTAACACTTGCTTCTTATTTCCACACAACACACGACAGCATGTGTTTAAATATTATATTCAATGAAGAACAAATGAGGACTGAGCGCTTAAATTATCGAAAGATAACTCCAACAAAGGTACTGGCAGCGCTCAAACATAGCCGTATGCAGACGTATGTGCCCAAGGGCAAACCAAACTGACAAACACATACCAATCAATACAAATATTATTACACGCACTTCAGATACTGTTGCATGCTTTCGTGAAAATACGCTTCTCTCCACTTCACTTTTATGAAAGTTCTCGTTCCATGCAATTGTACTGTAAATGAAAGTTGAGCTGTCAGTACACCTTCCTTAACCTGGGCAATACATCTTGCTGATGGGAGAAAACATCCCATTAACACTTATCACCTGTGTGCATTATTATCCAGACCACAGAAAATCTTTCTATGCATACGACACCAAGAATGTAGTTCTTTCCACTTGGATTTATGTTCTTGTGCCAGTACCATAGCAGATGATTTCCTTTGCCCACTTCAGTGTGGACTGGTGACACTTATAGATGGGCTCATTCCTGTTTACAATGCTCTTTCTTGTTTTTACACAAACCATGTACCCTAGTGGCAATCTTCATGCTAAGCTACAACCATAATTTTACAGCATTTAATTTCACTTAATTTGCATAGCCATTCCTATTTATGTCGGTAACCTGGACTTCCAGCTTAGAGCAAAAAATTCCAATAGTTTCTCTACACAGCTCTTGTCAAGGAAACAAGTTTCACATAACTTGCATGCCCATTAACAGAGGTAGCCTGGACTTACGAATTAGAACAGTTTCAACAGTTTTTCTACACAATTCTCGTTATGAAAAGCCATGAGACTAGGTGCCTGCTGTTAACTATCACAGGTCATATGGTAATGGGGTAAACATTCACAGTCAGGTGTTTGAAAGCTTTGAATTATTGTGTGAGGTCTATTCTGAGGGAAATGAACAAAGTTTCTAAGTTTCTGATACCTATGTTGTTCCCTGGCCACATTCATCTTTCTGTTATGTGATGTGTGAATAACGAAGTCACAACCCTGATCATCTAGGTAGCCTAGTAACTTTAGTGAGAGAGGCTTAGGTTAACCTATTGGTAAATTCTATTACTTATTAGACTTGTATTATCATGACTTGAATGTCATTCAACAGTGATTTGTGTTAGGTAGCTAGATATTTCCTGCCACTAGATAGGTAGGTATTTGCTACCACTTAGGCGTTGTTTGCTGGACACAGCTGCCTTTGCAGGAAGTTCACAGTAGTTGGACAACCCAGACAACTGGGATCATACAATATAAAATACTTGGTAGAAACCATCATTAACTGGTGCACCAGCCTAATATACACTTAAAGGTTTCAGTGGTCGCCACCATTACATTGTCATGTTGCACCAACTACATGGATTTGATTTTTTTAAAAACTGGGGTCAGGTCAGTTGATGTGTGATACATCAGGGTGGATTGTTTTAAGCTGAACCAGAAGAAAGTATTGAACATCTGTTCTCATTCCTTAAGCCTTTGCATCCACATTGCTTTTTTTTAATTTATTGGTTATTTAATAAGTTTACTGAGCTGGATGTGTGCATGCATGAATGATGGAGAGTAGGGGTTGGCAATACATATTATGAGATTCTTCCACTCAAAATGGAAAGTAAATAGTTGCCATAAGATATACTTTACAGAACCAAAAGAGTTAGGAACTTCAAATGTATGGAGTTGTGTCAATAAATTGTGTTCTTGCCTGTGATTTTCATGTAAGTGCCGACTTAAGAAAGCTTGTGCACTGGAGCCTTAAATTTCCACTTCTACTTTCTTTTTTGCAGGGCAAAGTATGAGAACGTGAGATCCTCTTCACTGGTCATCTTTTATTCTTCTCTCTACCCCCTTCCCATTGGCCTGTTCCCTTTCTGGCTCCTTGTCATGGTCTTTGGCTTGGATGTCTTGGTCTCTAATCTATAGTGAACTTGTTAATACGTGTAATTACATCTTTCACACCATCCACCTTTGCAGGGCTTTTGGCTTCATTTTCCCCCCTAATTATGTTAAAATAATCCCACTAAGATTGTCATAATTAAGATGCACCCGAGTGGAAGACATTTTTCATGTGACTGATTTTAATTCGTTACAAGATACTTTCTCTCAAATTTGAATGAAAACTCCACTCAGTAAATGGGATATGAACTTTAAACTGTGGCATTCTTGCATTCCACAAAAGAATTCAAGAAATGTGAAAATGCATTGGCATGTATACAGCTTATTAGCATACTCCAGTGTGGCATCATAGTTTGCCCTCTGTGTTAATGTTGAAAGGCTTGTACTTCATTAAATAAATGGAATTATGTAATCAAATTTTGGGAGTAGTTTCATGTGGCAAAGTAAATCAATTTGATTCAAAAGATTTTGCAATCAACTGTGTGGCCTAAAGTCGGTACATAAATCCTGACATGGCTTCTTTGATACGGCTGTACTTGCTTGCTGACCAAAAATGTGATGATTTAAGATGAAGTAGAATCCAGCCATTACTACCTTAAAATGACACTCTTTGTGGTGGTGCTTTAACATTAAGTGTTGAATGTCATCTTTGATCTTAAATGCGTAATCTTCCATGAAATTGTGCACCCCTACCACCCCTCCCCCCAAAAAAAATTGAGCATCACATACCAAACAAGATCTTAAAAGTGTTATGGTTTTAATTATCTAGTGTACATTATGCAATTTTTTGTGTATGCCTTTGGCTTTTTCTTTTGTTTCTGCTATTGCTGCCTACCCATGTCTGACAACTTGTGAATAAAAAAAGATTTATTGTGACATTTTAAGACCATTTCCTGATAAATGAGCTAGGGCAGACATAATGAAGGCTAGCTTGTTTTCAAATCCTTTGGTGGTGATCTCGGGATATACAAGCATTATTAAGAGTGCATCTTGGTACGGTTATTGAAACAATTCAAATGAAAAGATGATCCCATTAATTTAGAAGCATTTATTTTAAAATAAGCTTAAACACTGGCTATATTATGTGCTATATTACTTGGAAAAGAAAAACAAAATTCTGGCAGAAATTTTAAGTGGTCAAAGCTTAACAAAAGCAGCTGCACTTGGACTTACATATGCACATGTCCTGGTATCAGAACTAATAACATCCATACATGCATCCCTGATCATTAAAAAGCTCAAGTGACCAATGACCTGTTATAAGACCAAATGAAGGGTGAGGGGAGTGAGTGTTTTGTTGTTTTTTTTTGTGCATGCCAGAAACAAAGGCTATATTATGTGGAAAGGTGAGGGGAGACATTTAAAAAAAAATTTAAAGGCCTTTGTGCATGCCTGGGAGGGTCATGATCCTTTAAGATCTTGATCTGGAGGTGATGGAATACTCCGGGTTGAACAATTTTTGGGGAGCTCTGTATACACAAGACTGTGAATGTACAGGCAAAAATGTTGGTTTAAATGTGTGTCATGTGGTTTGTGGTCAATGTGCCACCCTTCTAACTACCCTCCACACTGGAACCAGATTGTCACACATCAAGCTACAACTTTGCCACACATCATATACCTAATGCTGGCTTGCCATGCAACTCAAATACTACATTGTGCCACCCATTTCTAAAAATTATAGCCATACAGTTCATTCTGTTAACACAAACTGCATGCTATACTTAAGTTTGCTTCGTATAATTTGGTTTTGTCTGAAATGTTTGAGTTTTGTTGGTATAATTAAATGTGTGATGGCTAATCATGAAAGAGATGTTTAACAGGTGGCCATTTTGCACGATTCTGTATCATAGCCAACGATGTACGCATATACTGTATAGAATTAAGTAGATTGAGTGCCCTTCATGTCATGTAACTGTCACAGCATACAGTGATCAAGAAAGCACACGGACACCAGGAAAACAGCAGTCAGCACCTGTAACGGAAATTGTTGAGATAGCATGAATACATGGCAGGATTTTTTAAAAAATTGTTTTATATAGGTCAAAGACTTTGGACGAAGTTTGGTCAGTGAGTTTGTGAAGACAATGTTAAAGAGTATGAAAGGGTTGTTACCTAGTCTCTGGTGGATTGGTTGTTCAGTGTACTCAACCTTATGCTGCATGACTCCCTAGAACAGGGGTGGAATGGCAAGCCACTTCATAGTTTCTTTAACCATCCATGGACTGTGTGTGGTCATGTACTTGGGAATTTCTTTTTATCTGGGAAGGGAGATAATTTACATGAGGTGCTTGTGCTGGATAGAAATGTATACCTAAGATACCATGAGAAATCCTGAAAGAAGTAGAATGAAAATAAATTGTGTTCGCATCCTAATTAGTGCAACTTTGGACTAGGGGCTAGGATAATTTAGCAAAATGCAGTTGCCCAAGAAAATCCAAGACAGTACGCCATCTTGTCACTGGTTGCAACACAGAGGTCCATACATATCACAAAGTGTCATCACGTGACACATGACCTCTTAGTCTTAACCTTTACAGTGTTGGATATAATGTATCCAAGCAAAAATCACCTTTAAAATCGAAGGATTCACAGCTGCCATGAGTTTGTACTGTGTTCGTCAGGGAAAGTTAAGGGAAGTAGTGACAACTGGCATTGTTACCTTAGTTAAACAATAATCTACAGCAGAAAACCGGTACTGTGTAATTTTGGGGGTTAAATGTGGCCTGTGGCGGTCTGGTGTCGTGAACTGCTTTTGCGCGCGACGAGTTGACAGTACTTGCGTCGATTTGGTTTGGCTAGTTAGAGGCGAGCTGACCTCTAAACGCGCCGTTGCGATTTACTTTCATGAAGCATTTGTCCTGACGATGACTTATTAGAATTCGTTTTTTAAAACTTCACAATACTGTCGACATATTGTAATAATGTGAATGACTTTTGGTATGTATGAAAATGGTCATTAAATTAAATGTTGAATGGTGCAAAGCCAAAACTGAAAAGGTACTTGTCTTCAGTTCTTTTGTCGCAAATCTGGTTTTGTGTGAACCTGTGCATCAATGCATGAGTACGATCAAATCATTTAAACGTCTAATCAGAAGCGGAGAAAAATGTAGCTGTCGAATGACCATATTTTTAGTCACGTGTCGAAAAATCAATCTAATTGTATGAACGTTTGCTCACATTTCTATCCCGAAACCAACAAACAGGGGGAGTTAATCTTGAGCATAATCTTTGCTGAGACTAGAGTTACCTGAGGAATCTGCATCCTTCGAGACGGTGATATTGCTCAAAGAAACTCTAACTTCATGATGTGGAGAACAGTTTCATTTGTAGACAACATAGAGCTGGACTTTGCCGGTAATGTTATGACAAAGGCTTTGGACTTGGGAGATGTCGACAATGACAAGGTTTGTCATTTATGAGCAAATGAGACGGATATCAATATCGATATGTATCTATTATATGGTATGTCACTATAGTATGTGCAACCGTGCCTCCCAAGTCCGTCTATGTGTGACTATGTTTGTTTGTGCTTGCGAGAGAGACTTGGACTAGAAAAGGATCTTCAACGATTACATTTTACCGTAGAAGCTCAATGTTGATTTTTCATCGGCTAGCACTTAACCTTAAATTATTAAATAGCAAATGACATCAACCCCCCCCTCCCATAAAACTTTCACTTAAGTAAATCTCTCCCACGCTTTGCTTTGCAGGAGAATGAGCTTGTTGTGGGGAACATCGAAGGAGACCTTGCAGTTTTTAAGGGAGACCATTCACAGCCTTGGAAAAAAGCTAGTAAACTTGGCATGGTATGTTCACTCTGCTTACAATCTGGGCATAGCATGATCCACAGCAATATTATATCTTTTCTTTGTTTTCTAAACTGCAAGGTAATAACAAGAGGTCACTTGTGATGTAATCGAGCATTAGTGTTCTTCTAATAATATTGATATTGGGTTTGAATAGACATTGCTTCCATCTTGCATGGATTTTGCACTATGGGGGAAGAGGGAGGGAATATGGGGATGGTTGATTCTTGGCTGCTTAACATCCTGCTGCAAATTGGGTGCACATCAGGAAGTTCGACAAAAGGGGTATGGAGTGCTATTACTAAGCTGCACTGAACAAACCACCAGACTGATTACTGCAGTAACATGGCCAGTGCAGACAGGCAGTTAAATGTGTGGGGAATGGCCGAATGGAGTTCGCACAACATGCAACTCCAAGAAATAATCCTTGACCACATCAGGATTCAAACCAGCAACCTTCCATCTACTTGTCCACAGCTGTACAACTGAGCCATCCAGGGCCACCAGAGATATGGGTTAAGGGGCTCTGCACAATATATAACTCCAGGAAATAATCCTTGACCACGTTAGGGTTTGAACCAGCAGCCTTCCACCTGGTAGTCCACAGCTCTAACAACTGAGCTATCCAGGCCTCCCCAGAGATATGGGTTAAGGGGCTCTGTAGCTGTAGTCTTCTGGGCTGATGGTAGTAAGGTGCTGGCTTCCTGATAGCTGCAGTCTTCCATCTGGCACTGTTGCTGGTGGTAGTCAAATGGTGGTAGTCCATGGTGCAAAGTGTGGTGTTAATCCTGTTGGTCAAACCTGCTGTCCCTCTATTCCTAAATTCTTTTTATCTCTACCTTTATGTTTTCTATTAGCTGTCGGTGTCTTTAGTTTTTAATGGTTTGATTTTAAATTTTCTGCTCATTTTTCCTTACATTTCAATCTTATTGTTTTTATTGTCGTAAGCTACAGGCAAAACTCCCTTTTTGGAAGTTTTTATTATTTAAATATATCTAAAATTTGGGTGGCCATTTACTACCCACATTCTAATAACTATAAACTTTTTGTTTCAGATTACATGTGTTCGAATAGGTGATGTTTTCAACATTGACAGGGTAAGCACTTTACAGTGTTTGTAATTCATCATCTTGAATCTATATGGCAAAACATTTTATGTGCTTTTATACTGCTGTCAGTTGCATTGAGCTGTAATGCTGATGCTAACTTACTGTGCACTCTTTGTTATACAAATTAAAGTTCTGAATTTTCTTCATATCAGTGGACATGGAATTCATGCATATGTATGCTCATAGATGTGTGTGCATATGCATTGGCACTGTTCATATATTTGATGTAGTTTTTCCTTTGAGGTATATGTACTTATTAATTTCTTTGTTAATCTCCAGGGATCCTGATTTACGAACAAGTGTGCTTTTTTATGTATGAAAATGGTAAAATCACGCACAGAGATTAGAACGTGTGTACATCCACGCAAGTTTTTTCCAAGGCGTCATGTATACATTTTCTACATACCTAACATACTCTGTACCTGGTACTGCATAGTAACTGAAGTTAGCAGAAAGCAGCCTAAATTGCTTCCATTGTGTGCTTATATGTTCTTACTTGCTGGGTAGTTATCACGATGCCACTTGTGACATTGCTTAAATATAGAAAACTAGAAATTCTGAGGCTGAAATTATTGATGAGAAATCAGTTGCTAGCTGGGATGAAGCATCTATAACCCCCAAAATATTGAGATTATATAGGAAGCCAAAAAACTTTAAAAAAGAAATTTGTCAGAGAAATGTGGGCCTAAGAATTTAAGTGGTGCAAAATAAAAAAATGGCAGATTTTTTGGCCTGTTGTGCATCAAGATATTGAAATCTGCGAATTACTTCAGATGGCAAATATCTGATCATAACCCCCAAGAATTGAAAAAATCACCCTTGAAATTTTAGACTTGGAGATGATTGTCAACCTCATATTTTAGAGCCATGGGGAACTCCGATTTCATAGAAACTGAAGCAGTTTGTGTCGGTTAAAATTGGTTGTTTGTTATTGAACTTCTACTGATTGTTTTTTAATAGAACCTGTTGGTGTGTCTAAATGCTGAAGGATGCTGCTACATTTTTGCTGTTAAGGGAACAGAAATGCCACATTTGGAGGCGAGTCCTAATTCATGCATGCTCTGTGTGTGTGTGTGTGTGTGGGCATATGCATCCAGACATGCATACATTTGTGTGTGGATACAAGAACATTTGCTCACATAATAACATGCACATGTATTCGTCATCATACATGAGCATGCTTAAGGGATACTTACATGTTGCAATGCTCTCAACATTGAGAGGAAACATTTTTGGAGAAATCTCTGTACACGCTTCAAGACGCCCGCAACATTTCATATCACATGGACAATTTGGGACTTGAGAAGACCAATATGGACAAACACGAACAGTTTATTTTGACCATTGCAGCACCTGCTTCTGCAACAGCGATTATTTTCGCCCAGCACTCTGAAACTAAATGAAGGAAATGAATATGGGTTCACCAGTTTACACTATAGAGCTACTGCACTGGATAGCATGATTTTTTTCTGATTGGCTAAAACACCTGCAAGATTTTAAGCCCATTGCAAGATTTTAGCCCAGCATGGTATTGGCATAAAATGTTGAGAGGACACTTGCAACATTTTCTGTCAACATTTCAGCTTCCATATATGGTACAAAATTGCAACAAAAGCTGGAAACCTTGCAACGTGAAAGGAGCCCTTTATGAACACATATGAAAAGTAATAAAGGGATAGTGGGGTATGGGGTATTCTTTCCATGGGGTGCCATCTGTTATTTACTGGGTCAAATGTGTACATCATAGCGCCACATAAACCAGGAAGTCAGGAACACACTACAAGGTTTATGGGTGGAAAGCATTGCATGCTGGGAAGGCCAGAGTTTGGTCAGTCTAGTTAGAACATCTAAGCCAACCTTCCTTATTCTAGAAAGCATGCTGTTGACTGAAACTTGGGCTTTTCTTTCAGCTACCTGTCAAAAGATCTTTGTGAATTTTATATCTTTCAGGATTGGCGGGTTGGGGAAGAAAGCGATTTCACATCAGAAAGCAAAATTTTGACACCTGTCTATGTACAGAACCTTCCAGCAAACTCCAGGGCCATGTTAATAGCAGATACAGGTGATTGGTATAAAAAATATCCAGGGCAAAACTTTTCTATGTCTTTATTTTATTTATTTTTGCTAAGTACCGTGAAAGGAAGATTTAAAAGAACTAGTTTGGTAGCTATACTATATTTTTAACAAGAGTCCTGATTACATGACAGATTGGTTCATTCTGAGTTCCCAACGAGCATGCATCAATTTTTCTGTCACAGATATACGGTTGATGAGATTTTGCATTAACAAGTATACATTCATGTACCAGATACCAGACCACTATAAACATCATGTTAACACCACACTGTCAGATACAATCAAAATGAGTTTGCCCTTTTGCGTGATTTGAGAAATGATCTGCCATGTCCCATTAGTGCCTGTTTTACATGGTTTATCGTAGTCTGTTATTTTTGTTGTGGAATGGCACTGTGTTTATGTTTTTTTCCCTTTCAATTGCAAAGTGTCCCATTGTAACATCTTTATGATTTTATGAGAGCAGACATGAGTGCGCATTATTTCATATCAAATTATATTGTTGGTTGCATTATTACCAGATGGCGATGGACTGCAGGAAATGGCAGTAATCTACTCTGATAGAATAGTGCACAGTTTTCGATGGGTCCCAAGCGGGGACAGCGATTCCCCTTTTTCAGGGCGTCTTTATCAAGTGGACAAGTGGCAGCTTGCTGGTCAGGTCAGCTATGCTTATTAGTTGTGTGTCTTTGCCTGTGGTAGAGACAAGTATTTACACTGTACGCTTATTTCATCTGCTTGTATCTTTGGCCTTTTGACAGCATGTATTTTTGCTTAGGGATAAATGTCATTGACGAATCTATTTTTAAAAAATTCAGTCCACATTTTCTGAGCTGCCTGATAATTTCTTAATTACAATTAAAAACAAGGGAACTGAACCAAGCTAGAACAGGGCAAAGACAATCTACATGTTTCTGGCACTACCCTTTCATCAGGACAACACAAAAATGGCGAGAGAAAAAAAAAGAGAAAAAGACTTAGCTGTGGTAGATGTGGCGCGTGGGCTGGATAGCAGGAAAATGACCAAGGGACAGTAAGAGGGGTCCAAGAGGGGCAGCCAATCGCAAGGTGGGTAGGAAAGGGTAGAGAAGGGTGGGGGTGGAGAGAGAAAAGTGTAGGAAAGGGAGGGAGCGGAGAGAAAAAGTAAAGGAGAGAGGAGGGGTGAGGACTCTCTCCCTCCCTCCTTTTCCCTTAACCCCCTCACCCCTCCTCTTACTGCCCCGAAACGTAGATTGTCTTTGTCCTGTTCTAGCTTGGTTCAGTTCCTTGTTTTTAATTGTAATTTGGATTTTCCTCCAAGCAGCAGTCACTTATTTTTCTTTTTTATTCTTGATAATTTCTTGTTTATTGCATTTCCTCAATCATGTTTTATTCTGTTAAATAGTATTTTTATATGGTTGTATGTGTGTGTACCTGTGTATAAGAACAGAGTAGAAGAGAAGCATCTGTTTAACCATGTTTGATTATAAAAATTATCTAAAAGCAATATAAACACCAATGTGAACAATGAAAAGGTGAAGGTATCTGTTGACAGGTAACTTGTTTTTGAACACAAGTGGTTCCAATGGAAGTAACTGCATTAAAGTAGTTACCTTGTTGCCTGCTTATAAAATTGTTGTGCAACAGTGAGCCCAGCAAATAGCAGTGCCTGAAAACCAAAGCCACCATACAAGTGTCATGTCGTGTAACATTCGGTTAATTCTGTTCACTGGAAATAGCAGTGGTGCTTAGAAATTGAAAGGCACTTAAAGTGTCGTGTAAGTACAGAGGCGCCACCTTTCTGTCAGGAAATGGAAGTCACCTTTCATGTCTCTGTCCAGAGTGGATTATCCATTTTTCAGTAAGATTTGTAAAAAATGAGGCAGTGAGTAACCAAATAACTATGAACTGGTAGGTGCAATGTTCTAACCTTTTCTCCAGAACATAATGGGAAATCTTGCTCAGCATGTGAGGGGCAAATATTGGACCCTGTTCTGATAAATGTTGATCTCATATATCTCCAACCACTCTTTTTTTTAATTTGGAAGTAGCACCTCTATAACTATGACTTCTTTTCTTTCTAGATAGGAGCAGTGACTGTGAACCAAAGACCTGATGGGAGTTCAGAACTGATGGTATCTCAGCCAGGACGCACCTACGTCAGCCTCTTGCCACATCGGGGCTGTTCCACTGAGAGGTGAGTGCTGGGCTAGTTTTATGAGCACTACAGGCAGTCAAGTCTTTTGAAAATTCCAATGCTAAGACAGATGTCAAACAATAGCAAAGTATTTGCAATAAAGGATTTTTTTGTTGTTGTTGTTGAAGTGTTGGCAACAAACACATCCTTGTAAATACAATCAGGTTACTTTGTACTAATTATTAATGCAAGTTTAAAAATATTTCTAAGATAATCTGTGCATTATATATAAATGCACACACACACACACAGTGATTAGCAGGTTCTTTGGTCCATCAAACATAGTCTGGTTGTTTGTCCGTACCTGTCATCTGTCCTGCCAGTGATTTTGGGTAATGTCCTCCATCTCTGTGCTGTGGGCTGATCTAGAAGGGTGGGTTCACCTCTGGATACTTCTCTTGCAGTGATGAATCCAAGTCGCCATCGTTTGTCTTCCATCCACTTGGCCACAGCCGTGCACGAAACAAGGATGTCTCTACTGTTATTGTAGGCGGCATTCAGAGGGGAGAGGAAGGGGCAGCAACCTACCATGCACTTGCTTCCCTTGATGGTAGGTTATAAACTTTCAGCTTATCCTGTGGTGGGTTGCATGTTGCCTGTTCATACATAAAGATGTGAACCCTCCTTACAGCTACTATTATGACCAGAATTGCAGATACAAACCCCCTTGTAAACCCTTCTCAGTTGGTAGACTTCGCAGTGGTGACTCCAAGGAATTATTTTTCTCAGTTCTGTCCTCTTGGTCACAGCCATTCATGAAACAAGGATGGCAGCCTGAATTTGTCCTTGCGAATTCTTAGGATTAAAAAAAACATCTTGCTTTGGCCAAAAAATAACAGGTAATCCCCTCAAGATACCACAGAGAAGTGGAGACCAGAGTTACAGCAGTGAATAAAAATATGATGCACAGTATCAGTTTTCCTAAACACACTAAATTTTCTTTTAAATCTTGGATTTGAAGAAAGAAATTTGCAGAAAATTTTAATGTGAAGATGCATATTGATTAAAATATGTCCAGTAGAGCAAAGTGAAGTAAAGCAGCAAGATTGTCTTAAATGAACAGGAGTCTGCCACAGAACACCGGAAGGTACCGGCAATCACAATGTTGATTACTCAGCAGCTTCGTAATCTGAATGCCAGAAAAAGGGAGACACTTTTTTTTTTTGTCTCCATGAGACTTTGGAAAATATAACAGTTTTAGACTGATTTTAGCACGAAGTGGAAGTAACCATTTTCTTGTTTGAATGCCCCCTGCAGGTACACTGGTTCTGGTCGAAAATGATAGAATCTTGTGGTCATTGCAAGTTGACCATCAACTATTTGTGTTGGACAAGCTGGATGTCACAGTGAGTACCAGAATCTGATCTGTTGGTCAGCATGTTGTTAATCATAATTATGTTATGAAAGTTAATCAGAATGTTACAAAAATGGTCTTTGTACGCAGTAACTTGTCACAAAGGTGGCCTAAATTTTGTAGCACGTGTAACTCATAACTGGGTGATCGTGGATAGGCTGGACTATAACTTCCTGTTCAATCCAAGTAGTGAGCTAAGAAGTTTGAGAGTTGCCAACCACTATGTTTGGAGCATAATTTATTACACCCATCTTGTTAACATTATGCATTACACCTTTGTCAAAATTATCACGCTTAAGAAAAAATTGACAGGCGTGGACGATAGTTCTCTGCTATTGCAAGATCGCCATTTCACGAAAAAGCACAATGAAGTGTCAAGAGGGGAACACAGTCAGGGGTGTTGTTGGCATACCTAAAAAAGCCTTGCTAGAAAAACAGCCAATCAGCTTTATCGAGCTGTTTGTATTACATGTGATCAACATCTCAAAGTGAATTGTCAACGATGATGCAAGCTGTTCATCTTCGAAGAGAGCAAAGAAAGTGACACTTCAATCATTCAAAAATGATCACAGCAAAACGTATCCATGCATTGATGAGTCTGAGAAGGGAATCCACTTTGCAGAGTGCTTGCAGCCTTCATTTTAGCATCGCACACTCTGGAATGTATGGAGGGGGAGATATTTTGAGAAGGCCCTGTCAGATGATCTGCTAAGATCTAAAAAAAAAGCAACATATCTGTCCCTCAAGTGTTGTAATTTTTAATGTTTTATTATCCTTATTGCCCTTGAGGATGTTTGATGGCCATGTATCAGTAAGTGAACTTTATGGCAGTTCAAAGCATTTAATCAGAGAAACAATCGTTTGTGTTACTGAAAAGGACAACCCAATAATTGATTAGCATGAACAATGCAGGATGTTTAATTTGTCAATTACTGGAATATTTAAAGAACATGGTGGCAACAAATAAAATGTCAGCACCATAACCTTTGGTTTTGGCATTTTTGTTAGTATAAACTTGAAGTTACAAAGTCATTGCACTTAAAAAGTCCTGAAGGGTTGGTGGCTCTGAAATTATTTTGTCCCTCATTGTGTTGAGTGCAAGACACCAGAGGTTTATATTTTTTTAGGGTAATATTGTTGTAATAGTAAGGACCTGCAGCTAACAGGTATGAAAGTAGGTACTGTTTGGGAAGGTGCTTATCACTATTTCTTACAGGTAAAACCAGTACTGTGGCATTCTCATTCTGTTTGATTACTAGGGTAATGGCAAGGAGGAAGTTGTATGCTGTTCGTGGGATGGTCAAACTTACATTGTAAACCACAGTCGTGATGTGGTACGCTATCATTTCAAGGAAAATGTGGCTACTTTTGCTGCAGGTATTGAAGTTTTCTTTCAACTGTAGAATGTTTGAACAGTTATTTCTAAGGTTAGCTACATGATCTCTGGCTGGCTGGCTGTAGCTTTGCCCCCACCAAGTGGTCTAGTTCTTAAGTTCTCACCCATTTGATCTCGGCACAACTTCCTTATGTTGATTGAAGCACAGATGTTACATTTTAACTCCAAGAATGTCATTTGACATACACTGTTAAGACAAGAACAAATTCCATGACTTTTCCAAACCAATTGTGCAGCTTTACAGACTAAACATTTAGCACTTTAGACCCTGTTATTTCATTACACTCATTCTAAAGCATTTAACATACAGAAAGTTGGTGACAATGCACATTTATTTCCTTTTCATCACTAGATTAATGACGTCTATAATTTATCATTTGCAACTCGAGCAAAATCAGTGGCAGAACTTTGCAAATTTAAAAGTATGAGAGGTGTAAGAATCTTTGTGATAAAACATGTTCTAAGGTGACAATACTATTGCTACAAAACATTTTACTGCAAATATGCATGTATTGCAAATGCAGTTTATAACTAGCATGTAACAGCTCCTATGAGATAATTTATCACAATTTTTTTAAACAATTAAGTTGTCTATCACTACATCTGATAAGTAGCATTATCTTGAGCTGAATAATGAACCTCAGTTCCTGCCACTGTACCAAGAATTTAAGCATTGTTACCTATTTTGGCATAATGTACTAATAAGCTTGCAAATGCCACATCTGAATAAATTTTTTGTGTGTGTGAAACTGGAACTTCTACCAGTCATGGCCAAAATTATGTTTCTCGTGCATCAACCATATTTTATCAAAATACACCCACATGACACAGTATGCTTGCCCATTTGGTATGTGCAAATGATGGAATAAAAGTATGCAAAGGAATATATTAACACCAATTGCATGTCCTCTTATGCATACAATAGTATGACGAATGACATACAGTAGCTGTAATGAATTACGGATGCCTTTTCTCTTTCATTTTCATCTTTTTTTTTGGGGGGGGAGGGAGGGAGTTATTTATTCAGGGCTTAGCATTGGGAAAAGTGATTTGGGCATACCTGGCCAAGCCCCCCAAAAGCTTATGCATTTTACACTTTTTCGGAGGATTCGGGAACCTCTCCTGATGGTTAGTTTCACTAAAATTTCAAAAACACCTGAATTAAAAAGAAATCCAACTATTTTTTTTTTGTTCGTTAACTTTTACAAACTAGAAATTATCCATAGCTCCATTGACATCGGCCTGGAGTCTGGTTTCTTTTCCACCTTGCTGACAGCTTTGAAATCCTGATCTAACCAGTTCCACGTTCATAAATAGCACCATCCCTTGTCGGCTTCCGTGCTCAACTGTCACTTCTGTGATGTCATGTAGTCTAAGCAAATCTCCATGGGAAGGGGAACACCACTACACTAGTACTGCTGCTAGTGCTGTTGTTAGTGTGGTGTAATGTGTTGAGCTAAAGCTAAGCCCACAGAACCACTGGCAACTTGTGCAGAATCGCGACTGGCTGCACGTGGGAACTGTGAGAATAGTGCTAGGTCCTGTTTATCAAATTCCCTGACTTTCCAGGGACCCATTTGATTTTCCTTGACTTTTCAGGTTTCCCTGACCAGTATGCACCCTGTATATACTCTAAGATACATCAGTCCATAGCACCACTTTCATTTTGAGGTCTGGCACTTAATTTTCAGGTTACTACTCCATTCCAGGCAAGGGCAATGTTCCTTGCTTTGTGTATGCAACGTTCAGTGACCACATCTACATTCATCATAACATTAGTCTTCCATGTGTAGAGTCAGCTAGTCTTCTGGCCGTCATGCAACGCCACAAAAGCACACCATGTCTTTTGGAAAAGTTTGGCATTGATCGTAAGTATGGCTTGCTCTCAGACTGGCCATTAAAAAACTGCTGCATACCAACATTAAAGCAAGCCAGATTTTAAGTGTAATATTATTTATTACTAATGCTATATTACAAACTAGTAATCGGTCCCCAAAGCAGAGCAGAAGCAAGTGCAATTACCTGAACTGTCCAGCTATGTAGAACCCCCATAGTTTGGTTTTCTATAAACTTTCTGTCTTTTACAGCCTTAAACCAAGACACAGTCTGTGCATTTTACCACTGGCTGTTGTATGGATGGCAACAAAACAAAGCTACAAATGTACATTACAGGAAGTCGTGATCATGCTGCCAGAGACTGAGTAGTGCAAATGTATGAACAGTACCAATGAGAGTATGAATGGTGTAAATGTGAAATATTAAAACATCTTAAAATACACACTTCCTCCCGTGTGTCTATGTTGTCTTTTCGATCAGAGTTCCACAAACTACTCTTTATTCGTGTAGCATTTGATGGGTCTGCAGTAGCGATAGCTTTTTGAAACTGAAGCATACTTGGCAATCACTTGCTTCTTTTCTGTGCTGTTCCTATGTTGCACTGGTTCACCTGTACAGGCAGGGAGAAAAAAAACGTACAAAATTACATTCTTCATATGATGCAAATGTGCAATACATTTGTGATACATGAATTCTGGATGGGCTGCTGAGCACTTCAGATCCAAAACTGCAGTTGGAACTTTCAAATTGCACATACTTCCCACCATCCCACCCCACAAACCAAAGCCAAGCTCAGTATAAACAGTGGTGCAGGGGTTGCTACAGGCATCTAAGCCTAGCAAGTGCAGGAAATCTTACCTTTGTGGCAAATCGGAGAGAGTTTAATGTTTCAGAGGTATGATCTTCTCTGGGTGAAATGTTGACAAACATAAGAGTCTTGCTGTTGCCTCCTAACGAGTTTTGTAATAAGTAGGTCAGCTTGCTATTTCTGTATGGGATGTAGCCGTCCTGCAATACACCAGATCAACACACCCTTAAATGAAAATGGGAGTCTTGCACATTTTAAAGGAAATTTACCAGGAAGTTTTACTGCTGATCTTTACAGAAACATAAGTTACCACAATGCCTTGGAGCTGTTAGGCAAGCAACAATGAACAAACATTTCTAAAATAAAATAGTTTTGTTGGCAAACAAACTTTATGCTTTCACCCCATATCTTATATCCACCCTAAAATGAAATGGGATGTAAGTTCTTAAATAGTCAATGTTTGTGCAAGAACCCAAAATTCCCCTATCCCAGTTAGAATTCATGGATTAACTCTAGTTTCAATCTCCTGGAGATTTTCCCCCCCGCAAAGCAGGCAATAAACATTTTCTACAGCTGAAGTTCTTGGCACAAATCTACTGAACAATGTATGTTTCTCTACCTTGTTCCCCAGTGCCATGATAACATTTCCCAGGTTGCTTAAACTCTTATTGATAGCCTGTGTCTCCTTCAGTCGCTGCCCCTCGGAACCAGAGTCTTTCAGACGTTCACTTCCTGCCAGGTCAACAAGGTTCAAGGTACCTGTGACAGGACAGTGCAGTGAGCCTGTTTACTCAACATTTCAATAAGTGCTTTTAGAAGAACATTCATAAAAGGGCAAACTATGCTAGGATGCAGCAAAGCAGGAGTTTGCAGAAGTGTTTAATTTCTTCCAGGGTTTCAAATTAAAACCCTGCGAATAGGCCGTGTGTGTTGGGGGAGGAGGGTGTCTTTGAATTGAACCAGGAAGCATTTCACTTTGGAACTTAATATCAAACTGCAACACTGTCAGTTTGAAACCAAACTACATTTGAAAGCTTCACAGGAACCGTCAGATACAATCTAAAACGCACCATGACAAGCCTCACTCGTGATGGAATTACTGCCCGCCAAACTCAGCTGGAAGACGGAGTGACTGCGTGATGATCTCTCATTGCATTTTGTCTCAGCTACTGCTCGCTGGAGACTGGCCTTTTGAAGGAGTCTGTGAATCTGTGGTAGATGCATTGACATCATAGATATTGATAATACTTCTTTTTGATATAGACTCATGCCTAAACAAGAAGTTTGCTGGAAAGGTTAATGGAACATGTACAATATAAACTGATCTTAAAATTGTCGTCTCCTACCTTCCACAAAGTGAATAAAGATCTTAGGAGCAAACATAGAACAAATTTGCTGCAGTAGGGTTATGGTTCACCTGTTCTTCTGAGCTGACAGCAACAGTCGTCAGATTGGTGACACTGACATTGTTGTCTTTGCCAGTTAGTTTGATCTCGAGCTTTGTGTCCTCTTTATTGTTGCCGAGTAGGTCACGGAGGGTCTCATTGTAGATCTCCACAAATGAAGCCTGGAACTTGTACTAAGAAATATGATGACAAGATAGCTGTTAATAATAATTGTAGGAAACCAGCCGTTGAAAACCTTTGTATTTCAGAAGAGTTTAAGGGTTAAAGAACTTGAGCAACTTCTTACTTTTTACCATTTACAACATACATAGGAGTGTAGTTAACATGGCGGCCATTGTTTATGGGAAAAATAAATCAAGTCTCTGATCTGTGAAAGGATGCCATTGCATTTTTGTGGTATACCTGAACATTACAACATTTTCTGCTTTTGAAGGTAGCTGCTATGAACAGACCTTCCAGCCTTTGTCTCCAAGCTCAGCTGCTGACTTAAAAATCTGTCTGACTGCACGTGGAATCATTCCCAGAGAATCATCATCCTGGCCACCCTCCATGGTATATGTTTTTCCTGATCCAGTTTGGCCATAGGCAAAAATGCACACATTATATCCATCCAAGGCACTCTGCAAGGAACACAATGTGTTATACAAAAGCCCATGTCTTGGTCTCAAATTTTGTACAATGTATAGCAGCTCAGTGTCCCAAATAATGTATGGGTTTGATTACTTGTTATCCTTTCCCCTTGAAAGTAAAGCCATCTGTCAATTTTAGTTAATACTTCCACAAAATACTGCAACAAACCTGCACTAGTTGAGAAATTTCTTCAAACACTTCTGCCTGGGAACACTCAGGCTGGAAGACTCGGTCAAAACAGAATTCATACTTATTGTTTCCACGACGACTTGCCAACAAGGTGCTCTTAAAAACAAACAAAAAAAAAGAGACTAAAACCGATGAATCAAACCAAAAAGATTAGTTTGTAAATGTGTCATTTCATGTAGCGTGGCAGTTTCTTTTTGATTACTTACAATGTATGCCATTAGCACTGGATTAAACCACCTATGATATAAGATATTTAAAGTCATGTAAATTGTGCCTGCCCAGCAAAGCAAACAGTAAGAAAACAATCTGCTAAAATGCCAACCTCATTCATTGACATCTCAGCCATTCTGTCCAACTCCAGCACACGTCCATTAGGATCTGGGAAGTTCATATGGTGAACAACACCATCAGTAGTCAGCAGTTCATCCCCGAGCAGTGGTCGCACTCGGCAAAACACTCGAATGTTGCCCTGAAAACAGTAACACAAATGTATTACCCCTCACACTGCAACGTTAAAAAAGAAAAAGAAAGTCAAAAAGGAGGAAATATTTGCAGAGGTACAGGGTCTGTTGCAAGCCCTTGTTGGGTCCAGGGTTAAAGTCCCTAGTGGGCTGTTGATTAAAGAATTTTTAAGACACACGTAACACACTTAAAAAATTCAGTCAACACTGGTGCAGGTGATAAATTAATCCGTCACAAAGTTGTTTATACATTCTGCAGTGGGTCTCCATTTACTGACATCCAAATGAGAATAAACCAGGGGCAGATAAAATTATTCCCATACAGTAAAGCTGGCAGTTTCCTACCACACACTGCATACACTAAGTTATATATTACCCTCTGAGTGTGTAAGGGATGGCCGTTCTGCCAGGTAAAGTTGACAGCACAAACAACCTATCATTCCATCTGGATGTCAGTCTTGGACCCCCTGGTCATCTGTGCTTGCTGACACTTCTTATTGGGTTGCAGTGGTCTCACAATGTTGCAATAACTGAATGGGATGCTCCCAGTCAGCTGCGAACTTCCCAGACCCAATGCCTTTCTGCAGCCCCCTATCGCCCTGCTGTGATCAGCACCACCAAGTTGTAGTGGAGGCATGGTCACAGACTGTCCTACATTTCCATAAATTTGACTGTGTCCATTAATAACCACCAGTGGCTGAATCGTCCTCACAGTGCATATGGTTTCCACATGCATGGCTGTTTTTCACCCATTCAGTTTTGCTTATACATGTTTAATTTGCACACACTGACTTCTTGGGTGCATGTTTGGCTGTCTCCTGTGGTGTGCAAGAAAACACAAACACTAATTTTCATGCATAGTGATGTTCACTGCTGCAGCATGAAAGAGGATGCATCCTAATTGATGAGCCAGATGTTCTTGTGTTCTTACAAATTACACCTATGACCTGCCTGCCAAAGTGCAGCTGGTCTTTCAATTCTTTTCTGCAGTATAGATGTGATTTCCCCCTAGCTAGCTGGACGAATCCCTGGTAATTCCGATTGGAAGAATCCCCAATGTTTTATTTTTCTTTTTTTCCCTCTTCCTGTGACAGCCAAAGAGGGCGATGCACCAAATATTGGCTTTGACCATCATTTAACTCAGTTCTGTTTCTTTGTTATAATTATAAAATCTATTTCACTATGTTGCACCCAGCAGAGTAGCTTAAAGTTCTACTACACTTTTTACCAAATTTCTACGCTATGCAGAATATTATATTATCTCAATGTAAGAAAAAAATCCCCAAATTGGTGAACCAAACAAGTCATGATATACCTCATCTTCCACTTTTTTGAAAAGTGCAATTTTCAAAAGTGCTGCATATAGTTGCGTTTTTGATAACACTGGGTACAACATATCCCAGATTATAATTGAAACAGGTCTAAGAATATTTATTGCAAAAAGTTACAAACCTTGAGTTCTTGAATGGTGTTGTGTAGTCTGCGCCTCATAGTCTCATGCTCTCTGATCCTTTGGTTGTTCTCATCAATGGTGGTATCCCGCTCTGCTATTTCTGCCTTCAGCTGTCGGATCTCCTCGTCTCGGGCACGGATGTCTCTGAATGCTTGGTCAAGAGATAGCTGAATAGAAGACATGACATATTGACAATCCCCACAATCTCCATAGGTTACTGTGGAGTAAGGACTTTCTGCAGTCATGACGTCAAATTCGTATAATTTAAGCATGACATCAAATTTATAATGTGCGAATTGAAAGGTTGTGAAAAAACAGTAAATGACAAACATGGAATGAAAGTCAACATCGTTGCTGCTCTGAATTTAATTTATCAATACAGTTCAAACAACCCACTTAGTGTTTCCATGACCTACTTTTATTTAAAGCAAAACACAACAGTTACAGAGGGAATGGAATGCTGCAGTTTACTGTAGTAAATGCTCCTGTTTGTACCAACAGAACATTCAGACACTAGTTGAAGCACAAATGCATACTAACCTGGTTGTTCATTCTAATGACTTGCTTAAAGTACTTCCACACATAGGCTTCCATGTTACCTTAGTAGTTTCCAGCTCAGCGTTGACCAAGGCTTGTGAAGAAGTGAGATGCGCCACAGATAACTTTAGTCTTGATACCTCTGTCCTTGCTGCATTAAGTTCTCCCTCCAGGGTAGCATACTGCCGTTCAAGACAGGACTTGCTGAATGTCAAGTCTTCAAGTTCTCTCTGAAGTTTCCGTCGTACTGCCTCCAACTCCTCCTGACAGTCCCTGCCATTAAGCCAATTTGTAAATGATACACACATATATAGCACACACGCATATCCATATAAACACAAATGCACTGAATGTCAGGAAGTAACCCACAAAAATGACAATGCCAGAGATACTTAAGAGTGCAAAGAATGCAATTTAGCAAGTTCTCAATGTCATAAATGAGGACTTTTTTTAAAAATACACACACCGTGTCATGGGCGCAACTGAGAAAAAAAATGAAAAACGGAAATTGGGTCTCAGAAACAGATGTCTCTCAATGCTTAGTCAAGAGATAGCTGGAGGGGCAGAAGGACAATACCCAGTTTGGGGGGTGGGGGGTGTATATGTGTTGGGGGGGGGCCCGAGTCTGTGGTGAATCCTTCCTGGAAGCTGGAAAAGTTTCAAAAGTTAACATGTATTTGGTGCGTTTTCCTGCAAATTGGCGTTTAATTATGCTCGTCTTTTACCAGACTCTAAATATAGTGTTTATAATTTAAAACCAATATGGTATGCAGTTTTAGATTGATGCTTTCAGGCAACAGAAACTAAACTGGGGGTTGCAAATATGGCTATAATTCATTAACTGAATAAGCAACGCCAGGGTGATAATGTTAGTACCACTCACAGACCACTTTGTTGTCTGTTTCCTTTTCATCTAACCAGACCCATCACCACTTCCATGCCAACAACCAAATTGCCTTCCGTCATCCATTTCCAATGCTTCTTGTTGCCATTTATCAAAGCTCAAAAAACAGTGAAAAATGCCAACAGTCAGCTGGACGTTTGGAACTCCTCTGCAAAAGAGCATTTCCGTTTTAGACTTTATCATAGGTGCACAAAATAACATGATCTTGCACAGAGGTAATTCTTGATGAAATTTTTGAAAAACAGATTTCCCATTTTTGTCGGAAAAAAACAAAATTTCTGTTCCAAAACGGATGTTGCACCCATGACATATTAACTCATATCAAATTGGTTTTCAGGGAAGTGTTTAACACTGGACAAGTTAAAATGTGTTAACAGTTTCAAGTTAACTGCAAATTTATAGCAGAAATGTGCTGGTCAGGAACACAAAGATATGCAAAATTCTTTTTCTAAATGTGTGTTGCTTTAGCAATACCATGACCCAAAGTGCTATATTCTCAATTAGCAATCCCTAAACGCACCCTCCAAACAAAAATAACCCACCATAACAACCCTGGTAAGCCATCTCCACGCATGCATACAGCGCATGCCACCTGTGCGCACAGCTCACTGTCTGGGTCAAGATGACTTTCTCAAGCCAGAAAACCCATCAACAGGGAGGAGGGTAGGTCTGTGATGGGTCATGGTAAGTATTGCTAAAGAAACAAATTTAGATAAGAAATGTTCATTTTCTTGTCACAATACTGTACCATGACCCAAAGTGCTGACTAGCACAAAAGGAGGTGCATGATATCACCATAAAGTTATCAGGGTTAGGAGGACAGAGCCGACCAGAGCTGCTAGGTGATGACACAGCTGCCACCCCAAAATCCGTCCTCCTGGCGGCAAAAAAATCCCAAAGGGAAAAAGGATCTTCCGAGCGCCAATAGGCCACCCGCAGGTTTGTGTGGTCCACCCAGATGGCTTAATTTTGATGAGGGATCTAAAAGAAGTGCCTCCACGTGGTGAATGCCCACCCAAACTTAATACGGAACAAGTTCCCAATCTAGTCTGGTCGTCGCAGGTTAATTATGCGAACCTGCACCTGAACGTACCGGAGCTGTCTTTGCAGCACTGCATTCTCACGGCCAACTGCCTGTGACATTTCGTCCCGACGAGCCACGTCCCCAGACAACTGCTCCTTCTGTTGCTCAAGATGAGCTATCCGCTGGTTGTAGGACTCCAGCTGGTGCTGCAAGTTGCTTGCACTAGCCTCTCGCTGGCTTAGCATGGTTTCCATGTCCTGCAGCCGACCTTTCAGGTCCCATGCTGGCCGCTTTTTTGCTGCTCCTGCTACAGGACCAGGGCAGGCAACAGCATCCAGTCAATAGTACCACAGTAAGCTAACTGTATTTATTTTTGTAGGCCAGACACTGGAATGATGATTGGTAACTTATTTTCTCAGTATGTAGAACCTTTCAATCACTGCATGTTTTCAGAGTGTAACACTTGAAAAAAAAACCCAAAAATTAAAAACAAGAAATTCTGATGATACCAATGTTGTCTTTAACAACTGTTATCTGCCACCTTTCAATTCCTTCCTTCACTAATTAATGACAGATTTGGTCACTTCTCTCTAGAATCTTGCAAAGACAGCCTACCAAATTTAAAAAGCAGATGTTTAGTCTGATGTTTAAACAAACAAACAAAAAACCCCAAACAAAAAATCAGCCAGGCAGAATAGCCATACACATTTCTGCAAACTGCAAAAATAAAAGCACAAACTACATAAGGACCAGTTAGAAATCTTCGTAGTTTATCCCTAGGCCTCCAGCATGTCCTAATATTTACCTGTGCCACTGTTAGGAACAGCTTTACCAGTTTTACCCACTACTCCACCACTTGCAGAACCTGAATGAGAATGAAAACAGAATTAGATAATCTCTCTTCTCTCTCTCTCTCTCAAGATGGGTAGTTGATGGGGGAACAATAATGATAACCTCAAGTGAGGAAAATTTTAAGACAGTCATCATTTGCAAAATTGTTCTTTTTCCAAATACCATAGGCGTTGCCATTCCTGAATGGATAGTCTTCCAGGGAACGAACCCCTAATGTAGCAACATGTTATGGGGTAAGGAAAAGGAATGTGAGACACGGGTATTTTCATGGGATATCTCACATATATTTCATAGAAATTCTAAACTTTAGGTGGAAAGTCTGCTAGTACACACAACAACTAAATGCTGAATACTAGAAACAGCACACTGACAACCACAGGAAAAACAAATAATTTCCCTTATGTTGCTAATTTCCTGAATGCTTTTGCTGCATAATGGGAATGAGCTGAGCAAGGGGAAAAGACAGACTTGTCTTTCTACATTTCTTTGCACAATTTTGCAAATTTGCAAATGGCAGACCTACCATTTGTATAACATATTTAACTATAATTATTTAGTTGATAATCACCAAAAATAAATTGCACCACATTCAGGCACGCACTCACATGCACCCACAAAGAAGCCATCTTACCAGAACTGTGCTGGCCACAGAAGCTATTCTATTCATACTTCTGGGAAATGTGCCTGCCTTACCTGTAAAAGATGTCTTTGCAGCCGACGTTGGACCTGTTGGTCTTGCTGAGGGATTGGGATGCCTTGCAGTAACAGCCCCACCTGTCAACACCAGACAAAGAAAGGCCTTTCACCTGAAGATAATGAATGATGTAACTTTCCCCTCCAGTCGGCCACAAAGGCCATCTCATGGTCAGCAAGAAATGAATGCTTTAACTCCCATTTGGCTAGAAAGTCCAAGGTGAGAGAAAGAAAAGAACTAGACACCATCTGAGAAATAGAGTCTTGTATGAGGTGAGCTGTCAAACTAGGCACAAATGCAGCTTTGCATTTTTATTTTAAAATTGAAACACAACTATATTGTTATCCAGCTTCCTTAAGCCTAACATCACATTTCCTATGTTAGTATTTATTCTGTGTATTCAATTTTATACACATCAGCTGATATAAAAATGTCTGCATTACCAGGCTTCCTGCTGGGCAAAGATCTTGTGCTTGCAAGGCTCATGTTACCCCGTGCAGGTTTAATAGGAAGAGAATGCCCTATTTTTGACTTGACTGACTGTGCCTCGGGGAGACTAGACGTGGAGGATCTTGCTGACACAACAGAATTGTTGGCACACGTGTTCTCTGTGCTGGAATATTCCACTGACTCCAGTCTTGATTTTTTACCCATCTCTGGCAGCTAGTGATAAAAAAAATTGTTAGGCAGGAAAAAATGATTGTGGTTAAGGTTACATCGCCAAAAAAAGGGGGGGGAGGTAGATCTGCATATTGGTTTTTTTTTTTTTTTAGTCTTCGTCAGGGCTTCAGCCAGCCAGACTTAAAAAGAGAGGAAATTCACTCAAGATTATATGAGCAGACCTATCTTCAAAATTTGTGTACCTAAGTATAAATTTCAGATATATTATGCATGATATACTTATAAAACTGCATATTGCTATTACATCTACCATTTAAAACTTTTATATAGACATCAAACTAAAAGAAAGACTGTCGATTTTTCTGAGCAGCAGGTTTCATTTTTAAAGGCAGAACCACTTGTGCTGGCGGCAGAAAAGCAAGGATGTTCAAAGTCCTGCTTCACAGAGGGAAAGGGAAGCTATCCAAGTAGGCCTAGAGTAAAATTACATCCCTTAAGGGCTCCACGATTGATAACTCAGATAATAACAGCCCTGTGTTGCAAAGATGCTAGAAAAAGCTAGATTCTTGAAGAAACTAGCAGGAAAGCTAGGAAGTCTATAGCATGGCAGCAAGTTAGCCCCCCCCCCAAAGTGCCCAAAAAAGCTAGAGCTAGGAGCTTTCTGAGCTACAGTGATTTTCCGACTCACCTTTGTAGTTTCCGTTGCAAATCACTGCAAGCCATTGCTTTTGCTAGTGGATACAATTCTACTTTTTCTAGTGTCTTTGCAACACGCGTTGAACTACGGGCACTTTTTTAAAAATAAAAGCTTAGGAT
>SMGT01008239.1:6316-25795 GCA_004794575.1 Lanistes nyassanus | reverse complement strand
AATCAGTTCTTTCCCCAGTCATTGTAAGTATATTAAATCATTTTTAAGTGTTTCCTCAAACTTGGTTGTGGTGCATGTGCTTACTCTCTACACTACATCACAAATATTGACAAAGGCATTTTTTAAAAAAACTCTACGTCTAGCTAAAGTCAGACTCCTGAATTGCAACGACTTTGGCTTACTGGCCAGGGTCAGGGGCAGCACCCTGGTGGGGGGGGGGGGCCTAGAAGGAATCGAAGCTCCCACTTCTGAAAATGAATATTTTAATATTTAACAGACAAATTCTAGCCTCTCCTGAAAGGAATACATTCCCATTTGTAGTGGCGAGTGTCATCAGAAAAATGATGTGCTGGCTCAGTGATGTTTGGTTGGTCATACATGTATTTCCATGATGCAAGAACTTGAAGCAATGACATCTAATGACTTGAAGAGCTGCACAAGCAAAATGGCATCGGAACTAAAGTCAAAAGTGAACTTTTGGGGGTTTGAGCCACATAAGCATATTTTTTGTTCGATTCATTGATGAGCTAGTTGATTTTGGCATACAGCCACACGCCTTTGGCATACGGTAGGAATTGGTTTAGCCCAATGGTGTACAATTCAGGAGTCTGAAAGTGGTCTCAGAGAAAAAAAACTAATGACTTCAAATACCTGATCCTCTCTACTGATTTTTCTCTAAATTTAATTAAAAAAGATAATCTAATTTAGGGAAATTTCCATCTTGTTGATTGAAAATCCGGTGAAGCAACATTTCTGATGAAAATGTGAGGAACAAGGAAAAGTGCACGAACGATTCAAGGTGTCAGGAAAGTTTATTTTCAACAAATTAAGCAAACACCAAACTTGATTGTAGATTTGGTTGGTTGTTTATTGTGTGATGTCATGTCAGCAACGAAGGCTATGTCATGACGAGGTAAGGAGAAAGACAAAACAAACAAGATGTCTGTTCTGTAACCTTTCGAAAATCGTTCACAAAATTTGTAATGCATTCACAATTTGCCTCACCAAAAAAGATTAAGAAACACTATACAAATGTCGAAATGATGCATGTTGATAGTAGTCTTCAGAACACCCAGTTTTTCCCATTAAAGTAGATGAATTCCTAATACTTGTACATTTGATTGACAAGAATTTGCCCCACAAGCTTATTTTGAAGCTAGATGTGACTATTTTTGTATAATTCATTAATTGTAACTTAAGTGCTGTATTATTTAATATTACTACCTCTTCTCCGTTTGGCATGTCCTGAAATAAACAATGACTTGTAATTAAAATCTATTCGTCAAAAACGCGTTTAACTTGTAATTCCGAGTATATTTTACGTAGTATTGTACTTGTACACTAGCAAGTAAATATTTTGTAAATATTTCTAAACTAGCAAGTAAACATTTCAATTGAATTGGAACTGGAAGAACTGGGGTACGGGTAGGGTCAAGAATTAGTATTAGCACCTTTGCACAAACATACTTTTAGGGAATAGTAGTATGTAAATATCTTCCATTTTCAATAGCATGCGTTTTCTACCAACTCACCTTTAGCTCCATTTCTAAAGCTTATTAAATACAATAAATTCCTCGTGCATGCGGCATAACACAATCGTCCATTCACGTTTGAATTTCTTCCGCGATTGGGTTGAATTTGCTTCGTTATCGCTCATTGGTCAATCCTTTAGGTTTCATCACTTTGAATGATTGGTTCCCTGGGAAGGTCAAACTTTGCATATTCTCTGGTTTCTATGAAAATCGCAACATTCATATAGGGTTTTCAAAAGGGATTTCCTACGTCTTGACACTCTTTATTGAACGTCAACTTGTCCAGGGTCTTTTTTTTTCGGGTTTCGCTAGCACACACAAGGAAAAACCGGCTATACACATACAGTGATACACACCGCTCGACCGTCGTTAAAAGGACACGTACGGTACGAGGTAAAAAAAAAAAACTCGCCCCTCTGGAATATTTAACCAACCACTAAAAAAACCATGGACCCTTCATACGTATGAAGGGTCCATGAAAAAAACAGCCCTCCACCCACACACACACAGTCAGTCACACACAGATACAAACGCAAAACTACTATTCGAAGCATGATTTATCGTAAGGGTGCCCTCGCTTTTATATTAGGGATTTAATGCAACATTTTGTGGTTATGAAATGTTTATGCAAGCATTGCACCTGCGACTCATGCAACTGTCAGCACCTGCAGAAATTTTTCAAACGTCACACCCCATCCCAGCTCCTCAACCTGCAGACGCAGATATGGATGAAAGGAAGGGCTAAAATATAGCACCTGATCAGATCTTTAACTGATCCAGCCCCCGCACCTCCCAAACAAAAAATTCCATTGGTTATACACTAAAGTTTGAAGTCCGCGAAAGAACGCCAGGTAACAAAACTACGCTCCCCTCGACTATATAAATACCTTGCATCCTATATACCTATTCAGTGTGCAAGAACGGCACCATGTACCAGCATATCTCCTTCGAATGTACGTGCATGTACTTGCGTGTAGGTGTATTACAGGTTTATATATTAAAAAACTGCAGGCTTGATTGATTTATATAGAAGTGTAACGGGACACTCGATGGGTGTCATATGCTTAATTGTTTCCCTCAGAACGGAAAAACCTCACTCGCTCGCGACTTTAGCTCTCAATTTCTCGAACACGGGTATCGCCGGCTACGCGTCCGTGCAACCCCGCTGTTTGTTTTAATACTCGAACTGGCTGTCGCTAGATCCACCCAGAAGCGCTTTATTCACCTGTAAGTATAGGGTTTGCCGCGTGACGTCATGTCGCAGAGGTGTGCATGGTCCGTTTTCAGGAAGTGGCTTCACCACCAACAGCTTATGTCGCCTTGCTTTAGGCAGGTTTGATGTGTGTGGCGACCACATTTTGGGAAATTGTAGTCACAGTGTTAATTAAAAGGACTGTATAGCAGTTGGTTGATTTAGCGAAAAACCAGCTGCGTTTTAGTTTTTACAGGTGAACAATCATCGCACAACTAGGTGACTGGAGGTATTGCACTGAACCGCCATAATCGCGATCATGGTGTCAGTGTTAACTTGGTATTTCGTCGTAGGGCTGCTCCCAACGACCTTAATCCTGAACCCAACGGTAGAAGGTGCTATTGCGGGCAAAAATGACAAGTGTTGGTGCGAGCAGCAGAGTGGCTGCCATTATGTGTCCAGTAACAATCGTGATAGCCGATCAGACTCAGAGGTAAATTGCCAAAAACATTTTCTTTGATAATTTCTCTGTAGATATATCGATGTAAAGGTGTGAACACAAAACCAAATAACTAGTTTGTAATTCGATCCTGCATATTTGTTGTCATACGTACGTAAGCTGCTGTAAAAATATGATGCTTATTGCAACGCATTACTTGTTTTGACATTTATGATTTAAACTCTTCATCCTAAATTTAAAAAAGTCTATTTTGGAAGTTTACTGATGAATGCAACAAATAGATCTACTGAATTGTAAAATTTTAAAATTGTAGTTTCCATAGAGATTTTACAATTTTTTTGTTCTGATGTTGTACATCAAAAAGCGATCTTTCCACTAAAATGCACCCAATTAACATTCTCCCAGAGCTTATTCTAGTTATTGTTCGTTCTGGCTCTACCACAAATTTGACAAAAGGCAAAGTATAGAGGACCATTTTTTAATACCTATATTTTTCTTGTCATACACTGCAGATCTCAGGGTGTATTTTGGAAAAATGATGTATTCCTAGTACTAGTGAAAGAAACAAGCTAATTACAACTATCATCTATTCAGGTAATAGTGGTGTCTAATGGCAGCTCAACAACAGGTGTCTGGAAATGGGACAGCATCACTACAGTTATCACAACATACACCAGTGAAGCAAGAAACAACAACAAAATCGCCTGCGAGAGTCACAACAGGGGCAAGAAATATGGCTTCATCAGTAAGTTCTCATTAATGACTTGGGGTCAAATCCAACTGCATTGTCACTGAAGTCACTCACTAAGTGTCAAGTCCAATTTGTTTTTTCCTTGCAAGTGGTTCCTACTTTTCCTTTTGGTGAAGTCATCACCATGCAGTGATCCATATAATAATTTTGGAAAGAAACATATGACTGATGCTTGAAGTCATCACCAGTGATCCATATAATAATTTTGGAAAGAAACATGACTGATGCTTGGGGTAAATATAGTGACAAAAAAGAAAACTGAGCCAGGCAAAAACAGACAAGCACAAGGTCAACGTTTCAGGGCATTGCCCCTTCTTCAGGATGACACAGACAAATAAAATGAGTTACTTAACTGAGAGAAAGGCAATGGTCCACCAAGGCTGCTGGACAGGAAATTTGGAGAAGAGGGGACAGTGCCTAGGAAGTAGATCGAGTGTGCTATACTGCCAGTCAGTGGTGAGAAAGCTTACACTGGCTGTTGACATTGATGCTGTCTTTGGCCTTTTTTTCTTGGTTCAGTTTTCATTGTCACTTCATAGTAATTTTGGATTTTTCAATGCTTTTTTTGTCACGCTCTATTATTTGACTTAGTGAGGGACCAGCTTCATATGCTGAGTTGAGCAGCGGATGCACAGCTATGAACATCGTGCAATGGGGTTTCCCATTGTTTAACCGCTGCATGCAACTCACCTTAATTTTGAGAGTTGGTAGGAAATTGTATTCATAGTAAGGGGAGAACAATTGGAAACTTTTCCTCCACCCAGAGAAGTCTCAATCTTTCAGTAAGGTTTAGCATAGTTGCTATAAATTTTAACGCACTTGTTGAGATGGTGGGTGAGCTTTTACTTATAATCCTTTTCTTCAAACTTCTTTGGCTGTTTGAACGACCTCCCCTGCCCAACCTTGGAAGGATTTTCCAAACGGACTACCTTTAATTTTTGGAGAGCTACACACTGCCGGCACCCATTTATAGAAAAGAAGGGAAGACTCCACCAAGTCCAACCTTACATTAGACCAGTCTGTTGAGACTTCTGTTGCCAGGTTTGGCAGCAGGCAGCAATCTTTTGTTTCTGGTCTTTTCTGCTTTCTAGTTTAGGAGGCAAAATTTCACAGACCTCATTTAAAAGAAGGAGCCTTTGTGAAAAGAATTAAGGGCATTTTTCTGCCCTTGTGCATAAACATTGCATAATGGTTACACAGTAATTGGGAGATTTACAAAGAACCACATGCATGTTGATGCTGATGAAGATTTTTTTTTTACCATTGCGCTATTTGTACATGGATTTGCTTATCTGTGTCAGTTTTTGTTACTAAAGTGCTACTTGACAACCGAAGTGGCAGACTTCATTGTAAATGCACCGGGTTCCAAGCAAATTAACTTCCTATTTAGAACATGTTTTCTTCATTTACCAATGCTAAATGCTCACCTCAGTATTTGGAGGCTTTTTGCAAGCTGTTACATGATGGTACCAATTGTGTCATTTTCTGATGTCATCAGTGCCATTGCCAACCATGGTTAATGATTCCTTTCTGGACTCAAAAGAGTGGGTTGACATCATCAGCAAGAGAAAGCGGTTGTGGTATGCTGACATTGTTGTGGTGGACATGATTGATGCCTTAAAAAATCCTACTGAAAAGGCTTTAGACAGTTTGGACAGATTGCTGGACAGTCTTCACGACAGTGAGGATTGGAAGACTGTACAAGATGGGGTGAGAATTTGGTTTGTTACTGTTGGCATCATTCTGTGTGATGTGATTTTGTATTTAGTGCACTTAATGTTGTGGTCATATGGTTTAAGGTGTATCAAACTTAGAAACTAACTAAGGAATCATTCAGATAAGAACAGTCTTGTTTCTCTTCATTTTATTTTTAGGTTGTATAAATTAATTTTGGGTTGTTTGTGGTTATCATTTATTTTTTTAAATCACCTAAAAGTAGACTATAAAGTACAAGTACAAGCTGGCAGCCATTTTGATTGAATTAAGCATGTGAGAATTTATGCCGTTAACACATTAAAAATAAAATTGCTTTGCAATGAAATTTCAGGCAACCTATTGAATTCCACCTCTCTTTCCATCGGTGGCAAATCATCAGTAACTTAGGGGATTTGAACTCTTTTCGTTCTCAGATCTACTGTTTGCTGCCCTGGACGCCTCCCACCTGTTCCAACAGCTCTTGCAAAGTTATCCAAAGATTGCTAGGGCATTGCCAGACTCACATGCTTGGCCCTGACAGCTACTTGGACGCTTCAGATGAACGCCGATGTGAAGCTGTGCCCACCATTCCCTTCACTGAATTCATTTATGGTGAGTCCCTGTCCCCACCTTGTATTGAAAACACTTTGATTTGTGAGCAGATTTTATGTTTTTAAGCATACTGTTTTTGTTTTTAGCTGTCTTATCTGGAATGTTTTTGTTGTTATTTGAGAGTTGGGTGGGGAAAAGAAAGAGGAGAATGCTTTGTCCGTAAAGCTTAAGCTTTTCATCTTAATGCCAGAATCCATTTCTCAAGCTGTGGGGCTGGATTGCCTGTCACTACTTTATAATAGTATGTGCCCTCTGTTCTTATATGTTCCAGTGATGAAAAATGTTTATCTATATACACAGAAGGGGCACTTTTGGTCTGTCTGTCTGTCCAACCCACCCACCCCATATATATGGGGGACATCTCCAGTAGTCATGCAGATTTTCAAATCCGTCTGTTGCTCACCTGAGTTCAATTGCAAAGTAACCATTTGGCTGGGGTGTATGAATGTTCATAACTTCTCCTATATGAACTGCCCATACATTTTAAAGGTTCATAGTAACTAGAGATGCTGTTTGGCTGTGGTAAAGCAAAATTTTATGCAGTTCAGCCAGAAAATTATCGGTTAAGCATGACAAGAATCTGCTGGATTTTTTAATGCAAAAATTACATAGAGTAAAACCTTATGCTTCAAATAGGCAGCATGATACAAGAAACAGTAACAAACTCCAACATTTCCTTGATGTAGAGGCTGCACAGAAATACCACAAAGGCAAAATCTTGAGAAATTTGCTGTGGTGGGGACAAAAATACAAACTCTCAGCACAAGTGTCCTTCCAACGCACTCAGATTACATCAAGACATTGGATACTTGTAATACTGGATCTGCTTTATGCTCAGTCAAGGCTTGTTGGCAAATACAGTAAAACCTCCAATATGCGACTTTGAAAAAACAGCTGAAATCAGGTCTTGTAATGGACGGGTCTTATAAGGGAGGACGAAATGCACTGAACCATTACTACATGTAGATACATGTGGGGTGATGGATGGGGTGAGAAATAAACACATCTGCATGTATGTTATCATGGCAGTCAACTGCAACATGTGTTTTGAATTTTAAAAAAATTTACCACTGAACTACATGTTAAAATAGTTTTTTTCTCATCTCAACTACTGAGATCACGTTGGTTTGACACAGCTCTCTACCTGCTACCTACTCCTCGCAACTCACAGTTTACATTGGATCAAACATTTCAGGCACTGGCTGTCGCTTCAACATAGAATATGAAATAAGAGTTTCAGGAATGAATTACAACAAAATCTGTGATATAATCATTTGTCCTTCTGTGTAATGTCGAAAAGACATGCAAGTCATATATTGTACAAAACTGTTACTTCCTTGAGTCTGTTTGGGGTAAAGTCGTAAATGGATGTCGGATGCAATATTTATTGCTGACTTCTCTTTGTTGCTTCTTTGTTAGGAACACTTTCAATCTCTTTTCTAGATTTAACATAGTTCTTTTACCCTTCTCATGGGATTTGGGGTTGACATTTAGCGTTTCTCAGTGAACATCTTTACAAAAGGAAGTCTGCTAACCTTTTTTCTGCTTGACCAGGGAAAGTCGTATCCTGTACAAAACCAACCACCTTAATGGGTCGTTGGTCAGGTTAAGAAGGGAGTTGTGAATGGGAGGTCTTTTATATAGTAAATGGAAATCATAAAGTTTGGGTCGTATGCTGGAGGAGGTCGTATGTGGGAAGGTCTTATAAGGGAGGTTTTAGTGTATAAATTAAAGATTTGTCTGATCAGCTATATATATATATATACACAGACACTACATTGAAGTTAAACCTAGGATGGACTCTAAACATGCCCTGTGCAAAATAAACCTACCATCAGGTAAAATCTATCATGGACTCTGAGCATGCCTTTTGAAAAATAAACCCCATTAGTACTATGAAGGCAAAACTTAGCATGGAATCTAAACATGCCCTGTGAAAAAAAAAACACTGGTACTATGAAAGTAAAATCTGGCATGGACTATAAACATGCCTTGTGAAAAAACAGACCCACCGTTACCATGAAGGTAAAACTTAGCATGGACTCTAAACATACCCTGTGTTTCATAAACTCCTAGTACTATTGTAAAAGAGATTTCCAGTCCTGCCCATAATTAACTTACCCCCATTGCTGCTATAGTCATCAGCACAAATAATTATTTTCTACTTTATGCATACATGCTGAATACTGTGGGTTTTTTTGTAATGAATTTGGTGTTTCAGCATAAGACCAGTTTACTATGGAATTATTACATTTTTCACAGCGACATTATTGCTACAAGTACATAAGAGATCTCTAACAAGACAATCACTTGTAATCCTGTTCCCTGAAACTAAAAGGATATTGTTCTCTAACAAAATATTTTTTTTCTACTGACATGGTTATGAGATTTAGTGTAATGTGTAATACAGTGGTGTGAGAGGTCATTCGCTGTGTAAGGGATAAAAAGTAGTTGACATAAATATTTACACCATACATGTATGAGAGAATCTTATGTTTAAAACTTTGATAGGGATTTGGGTTAGGAACATTAATAATAATTACTGTGTACTGGTTTCATACTCTGTTGGATAAAGGGAGAGTTTCTTCAACTTTGTTGTGTTTTTTTTTTTTACAGGCATTGAACAGTATCTTAACCTTAAGATTTTCCCCAATCCTCACGCAACCCTTGTCGCAGGGATTCCCTGGCATGGATTTGAGTACACATGTGTTCACTATGGTGAGGTATGTACGTGCTTTTAAATCTACCACATCACAAGTTGCTGTACTCTCTATGTCATTTTCATTTGTAATTCCTAACTGATTGTTCTTGAAACGTAATTCTGTCTAGTTTGTGAGCTTTTGAGTCAAATTTTCAGAAATGTTTAATGGGACAGGGCTGCTTTGTTGAAGCTGATTTATGTGTTGTTTGTTGTACTGTTAGGGTGTCAACTGTCATTCTAAGATGCTCTATTTCAGATTTGTTGTTGAGATTTTAACAAGAGTTTATGTATATTTACCAGCAGTGAAAGCAAAGAGTCAACATAAACCTTAGAATTGTGCCAGTTGATTACTGTCAGTGAAATTTAAAGAACTTTACCAGCACCAAGAATAGCTTTCATTCTTTTTCTGAGATGAGGGAATGCTAGGACTGTCCAACACTTGACATACTGTGCTCATGCTGATAGCAGTTATTATGCCATAGATATTTGCTGTCAACTTGATTTATAGTTATACTAACTTTACTGAACATCAGAAAATTCTGACTGAAACAAGAACCAACACTAAAAGATACAGAGATTAAAAACATGTCATTTGCATTTTGGAACTATGTGATTGTGAAAAAGCAGAACATTAATTGATATCAAAACATTGTGGTTAGGTATGTGTGATGGGGGCAGCCATCACGGAGACGGTTTTAGCCACCACACTCACAGCCACAGCATGCGCCGGGGGCAGTATGGGTCGAGTACTGCCAGCAACACGTGGCTGTGACGCACTGTGTCATCTTACAGTGTGCTGTGCTAGGCTCACTCTCTTTAAACGTTTCTATATTCTTCTAGGATAGTTGCAGATACTAACAACTAACATATTTGGATTTTACTCGATATATTCTTTCAGTAGATAGTAAATTCATCAAACATCTTAATAGATTAGGTTAATTTTTTAGGCATATTTCTTATCTTTATCTATTCACATTAGCTAGTTTAACTGCCTTTTAACATAATTATCTTTATTTCCTTCTCACTCTACTTAACTTTCCTTCACACTAACAGGAAGAGCAAAGCGCACTCTAGTCACTGTATATTTTCATGTCCTTGTAGGTATATTCTTTCACTTTTTATTCTAAATGTTGTATGTGTAAGAAACAGAAAATGAGGTATCCACCTCACTTCCACCCGCCAGCTTCTGCCGTAGCTGGCAATGGCTCCGTTGTGGCTCGCTCCCACCCGGTAAAAGCGGAGTGCGGGCCGGACAAAGCAGAGTCCCGAAGTAGGGTGAAGCAGGAGGAGGACGAGGGAAAAGATGTAGCAAAACAGTAAAGTGCCAGTAAACCGTGGGGTGGCGGAGCATGTAGGGCGGCAGCAGCAGTGGCGGCCCAAAATAAAGTACGCAGAGGGCGTGGAAGGAACAAAACCTGCCTTTGTTTGAAAGAGAGAGAGAGAGGAAAGCTGCAAAGCGAACCCGCTTCATCACATATGTTTCCACTTAGCTTTGAGCAGACTCCCAATATCCATGATTGCTTTATAAAACTTATGTCCATGTGTTGCTTAGAAAAAAAATGATTTTATTTTTTACGTTTTCTTACAGGATGGACGTTGTCCATTGAAAAAAGATGAAAAGTGTGACATCACTAAACAACGCCAAAGAAAAAGTTTGGCAGAAATCCATGAACAAATTAGGTTAAAACAAAATTCTGAGAAGGTTGATGAATTGACACAAGCAGCGTACTACTCTTTCCAGGTAGGAGATGCATGCATACAACGAGATATATGTATAAAACAGGAAGAACTGTGGAAGTTTGTTTAACATCAAGTCAGATATGAAGATTATTGACAAGGATAAGAAGGGAGAGGGTGATAGAGAATGCTGGGGTCAGGGGAAGGAGGGGGGAAACCAAAATACCTATTTCAAAAACCCCAGTAAAAAGGTGCCTGTTCAGAAGAAAGATGTGCCAGATTCTGGGTCTGAACACAGTGATGCAGATTTTTAGAAAGTAAGAGGTATTTATACCCCCACAATAAATTTGAGGGAGTTTTCATACCCCATTCCCAAAAATAGGGGGGGGGGGGTTACACACCAGGATAAAAGGACTTTGAGTACTCAATTGGAAGATCTTTGTTGTCACGTGCTCATCTTCATCAACAGCCTTTTTCATTTTTCCCCAAGTCTCTCACCTCAGTTCCCTTTGCTGCAGGCTGGATCATTTGACTGGCACTCCTAAAACCAAATGTAGCAAGTTTCGACTGCTTGCTATTGGGTTCTGTACTTGGTTTTCACTTTTTTTGTGGGCACAGGTTTTCTTTTTGCAGCTTGCTCTTCGCAACTACTTGTAGAGGGTTGTTCAGTTATGTTGTTGTGTGTGCTAACAACGGCTCCACACCAGTCAGAAAAGTCAATAGATGTAGTAATTTTTAGTTCGTTTCTGATTAGCTCTTAACTGTGAAAGACATAGAGAGAGAGAGAGGGAGAGAGAAAGAGGGCTAGGTGGGAGGGAGATGTAACAGTTATAGAAGAGAACACTGCGAGCGTGAATTGATTCCGATTTGTCAGGAGTACAATCTTGAAAGGATGGTACATGTGTGGTCGTAGATCTATGCCTACTTAGACATGAAAACTACACGCACAGGCACACAAAAAAAAAGTTGTACGTAATTATGCCTCCCACAAAAAACTCTTTATGTTTTCATACCTCTTTTGCGTTGAAAATGTATGTGGTTATACCCTCTAAGATAATTTCCATTACATGATTTCCGATCTCAATATGTGATTTACCCCCAATCTTATGTGACTTGCATCATTGGCACACGTGACTGTCTGTATTGGTAACATGCTTATGTTGCTGCCATGCTGTAAACCACCCCCAAGAAATATGGAGGCAGTTTACAAGGAAATTTCAATGAGTTTTCTAGTTCAGCTTTAAACCCCGATCTCCTGAGATCAATTTCATTCAGACATTGGTTTGTATAGATTCTTTCTATAATTTGGATATCCTTGCATTGTTGTAAGGAGGCAATGTGCTGGTCATTTGAAAAAGTAATTGAGGAAAATCACTTGTGCAAATATGGCTAACTATGACAGCTCTTTATAATCATTGTCATCAGCATCATTATCATCATCATCAGCATCATCAGTCATCCCATTTTGCTGTGATGGGAGCATAGGGCCTGCATTGCAGCTCTCTAATGTTGTCAGTCCTTGAGTACGATTTAGCCTCTCCCCAGGACATCCCCATGGTCTTCAGTTCTGAGTCTGGTGTTCTTCACCATTTCAGGGCTGATCTTCCTCTCTTTCATTTTTCTTGGCAGTTCCAGTCCAGGGCATAGCATGTGATGCTGCACTGTAGCCTGCATATTGTGTGTGAAATTCACTTCCATGTCCTATTCTGAATGGTGCTGACAAGGGGCTGTTGTCTGGTTTTCTGCCAGAGTTCTTGGTTGGAGATCCACACTAGGCCCTTTGGCTGTCCATTGCCATCTTCATCACCCAATTCATTACAAGCCAGAAAATTATCAGGGATAGCAGACATCACTACCTGACTCCTGTGTTGTGGGTGACTCTATAGGTAGTGTCTTTGTACAGACTTTGGATCACGGTGACGATCTTCTGTAGGATGCCATAGTGTCTTGGGATTCTTCAGATTACTGTCCTGTCCTTGGTGTCAAATGCCCTTTGGAAATCAACAAAACAGATGTACAGCACTGACTGCCTATCCAATCATTGCTAAATGATGATGTGAACGGTTGCTTTCTGGTCTGAGCATGCTCTTCCAGCTTGGAATCCTGTTTGTTTACCTCACATTGTAATATCCACGGCTGTTCTAATCCTTTCCAGAATCACTCTAGTAATGACCTTCTTGGGAGGAACAGGAGCTAGGTTCCTCTCCAGTTTTGGCAATTGCTGAAGTCTCCTTTCTTTGGGAATTTGACAAGTGAGCCAGTCTTCCAATCCTGCGGCACTTGTTACTTCTTCGAAACACTCTCTTTTGATCAGTGACAAAAAACTGAGTGGAGAAAATCAGAGGATGCTAACAACTAACCGAGGCCTTGAAAAAACATCAATGTTTACAAATTCTTATTTTTATTGTATTTATATTAAAGTTATGAAATTCTAAAAAACAAAAGTTTGAAGCTAACATTAAAAAGAACTTGCCAGATTATACATAATTTCAATGTTTATGATCTATGGTTTGTTTTTCTAAGGATAAAGCGCAAATTTGGCACACACTATGGTTTGAGAATCATCAAACTCTGAGTAGAAAATATGAGATGGTGAACGTGCTAAATATTAAAGGTGAGTGAATTTTACTGAAAAAAGACAAAACTTTTAATTTCAGTGATGTACTGGAGCATGTATCATCAAATAGCTCCAGTTTCCAGAATTTGTACAAATGATGAGAAATGACAAAATGACTGGCCCAAACTGCGCAATTCCTCGTGAAATTTATTTTTGTGAAAAAAAGGAAGGAACTAATAAATCTGTATACAAAAGTGTTGGCATTTTTTAAACTCTCAATGCAATATAAGAAACTTTACATACACAGCTATAAAGATTTGGATATATTTTTATTTTGTTTTGGCTCCCCCAGCTTCCCTGTAACCCTAAAATGAAATGTGCTCCTGTGAATTCTCTCCTTAAATACAAGTCAGCAAAAGAAAGACATGTAAGCTTTGACCCAATTTTAGAGGTACCTTAAGCACTCCAGCGGATTATGGATGGAGGCATTTAAAACCATATAATACGACAGAAAAACCTTCACTGGTATATAGTGGTTAAGGATTAACAATGCACAGATCTTTGTAAAACCAGTCAAGTTTATACAAAATATTAAATACTGGTTTAAAAATAAGAAAATTCATGCACTTGTTATCTGTGTGACATTTTTGTGTCTCAAACCACGGTTGAGTAAGTAGTGCTTACAAAACTATCCCTTT
Organism: Lanistes nyassanus; assembly: GCA_004794575.1. NCBI lineage: Eukaryota > Metazoa > Mollusca > Gastropoda > Architaenioglossa > Ampullariidae > Lanistes > Lanistes nyassanus. Next base: position 11,920 of record SMGT01008239.1, on the reverse strand, counting down.
GATGCGTTTGAATAGGGCCTGTACCAGAGAAAACATTTTGAACAGATTTTTTTTTCTGAATCAGGGCTTTCACTATGGACAGCAGAAGATCTTGCTCAAGGATTTTCAGTCGAACAGCTTACAGATGATGTTAATATGTGGGATTGGGTGATGCACGAGATGATCCACAAAGCTGTCTCTAACCCACCACAAATCACTCACTACTACGCAGGTCAGTGATCTGTCATTCCTTTCTGCTTCTCTGATAAAATGTAGGCATGTGGATGTTGTGTACTGTCAAGTACCCCCCCCCCCCATGTACCCCCCCCACCCCATGTTGACACCTTATGACTGATTCTGCTAACAGATTTTACATTAATGTGGTTATTGTTATAAAGCTGCAAGTGCATGGTATGCAGAGCTATTTACCCATATGATTTCACTGTACATGTATTCTGAACATGGGTTTACCGAAAATGTGAATGATACAACCTACTTGGAATAAATGTGACAAAAATATTGGAATAATTTTTCTTTAACTTATATGCTGTGCTCAGTAGGGTATTTTGGGTTCAAATGATATCTTCAAATCATCTTGGTTTCCCAAAGAACTTGATGTATGTATGTCAGTCCTGTAGCTAATGAGTTATTCAAAGTTTAATGGTGCAGCATGATAAAGAAGTAACATCACGATCTGTTTGTAAACTTTTATCCTACACTGTTGTTTGAGTCGGTGACGTCGACATCCCTTTTGCCAACTCTGCAAGAAACCTCGGTGTTATTATTACCTCTAACATGAAACTGGACAAACACATTTCCAACATCTGCAGATCTGCTTACTTTGAACTCAGAAAAAAACAGCAGCTTCCGTCACCTACTGTCCGACCAGGTTGCAAACACCTTTGTGCCTACGTTCTATCTCAACTCAATTACTGCAAATTTTGTGCTGGCTGGCTGTCCTCTGTACCTGCTACAGAAGTCACAGAAACTTCAAAACTCGGCCAGTCGCCTTGTCCTGAAAGCGCACAAAACAGAGCATGCAACACCTCTCCTCCGCATTCTGCACTGGCTCCCCATTCAGGCTTGCATCGAATACAACTTGCGTACTCTCGGTGACAAAAGCTGAATGTAATCTTTCTGTTTGCACATGTGCAATTAGCATTTTCTTTTTGCAAAACTGGTGATCATTCTAATATGGTTCAGCGAGGAGAAAGGGTTGATGAGTGTTCTTGAGATAATTTATGGGAGTAAGAATGGTTGTCCATTGTAGTGAACGAGGAACAAGTCAGCACTCACTTTCACAAAGGGAGCATCTCCAGAGAAGCAGTGCATTCTTTGTGACAAGCGGGTTTCTTATTGTAGCCATGGGTGTATACATCATAACTCTTCTGAAATTACGTGTTGTCTCTTCAGTATTTTTCTGCTAGAAGAAACTAAAGAGTTATTTTAAAAATAGTGAATTTCAATTTTTTATGTAGGGAAGGGTATAGTGGTGACTGCTTCCTGTGATCTTGATGTAGCGCGTGTGGATGAATATACACATGACCACAGTTTCTTGTGGTGTAAACTATGACCTTCTTTGAGTTGATGCTTTTTGTTTTGCTCCTCCTCCCAACCACCACAAAAGGATTTACTAAGCAAAAGGGCAGTGTCCATACTGTTTGACCTTAGAAAACATAATAATAACAATATGGATTTATGCTGTTTAACCTTGTGGGAGCTCTGTGCTTAGAAATTAAACAAGCTAAACAAACTAACCATGACTAAAACACCCACAAAATTCACACATTCCACCCATGCTAAGACACACATTATATGCAAGGACATTCAAGTGGTTATTAGATTACACTGGATTCTGAGATTCCATTGTAATTAGGATCCATTGAAGCTATTAAGACTTGAAGCAAAACTCTCAAAATACAGAAAAACTGGGCTGCATGTTTTGTCATTCGTTATGATAACTTTTGTTTTTAGGTATGTATATTTATTGTAGAAGGGGTAAGTATTTTTATTATAATGTTCTTCATTTCACAGACACAGTGGCTGGTGCTGCCATTGGATGCTTGCTTCTGGGCACTGCTCTGGGAATAACTTTTACATGCATTGCGCTTCGTCAGTGCAAGCGTTCTCCTCCTAAACGACCGTTCAAGCTGGATGAGAATGTTGAGGATTTTCATGATGATCCTGGCCTGTGAGTTGCAGACTTATGTGCAAGTGGACACCATTCACACATCATTAGTGCAGGATACAGAGCTATGCCTAGGAATATGTTTGCGCTTTGATTGTAACGATCTATGTATATCTCTTCTTTCGTTTTCCCTGATCTATCACTCGTGCAGATGTTTTGCTGTCTAAAGTGAGTTAGTGTGTGCAGTGAGAGTAGCTACAGCTGCAGCTATGCTTGGACTATCACGATGAAGGGGATTGTAATGGTTTAAGTTGAAAGTCAAGTCAAGAGAGGAATTTTTTTTGTTTGGGTGGCCAGGGAGAGGGTTGGATGGCAATTTGCATGTGCACAAGTGTGCACTATACGCACACATTCAGAATAGAAAAATCTAAGATGGGGAAAATAGAATTATCTTCATTAAAAATAAGAACTGGACATTCTCAGGATTTTTAGTGCTTGAAAAAAACTAAAGACTTGATCTTTATTACAAAACTGTATGCAGAGCATGTTGTACAGTATGCATGAATGTGCACCAGAGAGTGATGCATACCCATTTTTTGAGAAATATATGAGAATTACACATATCAGGAAATGTATTTTTTATTCACAAGTGCCCTTTGTAAATTTGTTTGATAAATCTTCAACATTGGACAATATTAGTGTATGATTGCAAACATTCATTTGTGTATGGTGAGAAATTTGTAAAGCTGGTGTGTTCAGGGAATGTGTGCACACAAGGGGACCCTGCATACCCCCTCGAACATTTTAGTTGCCAGCTGTTTCCTTTCCCCTGCCATGACCAGCCCCATTTGTGGCACATCTACTGTCCCCCAACCCCACCAACCATACTTCTAGTACTGTATATACTTTGTGATTGTAACACACTATAGAGGATGTGTTTATATTGTGTTAAACAAGGAAAAAAACTTGATGTCTGAGATTCTAGATCTAGATACTTTGTTGTACTTAATACTTTGAGGGGCAACTTCCGCTCCTTTTTCGTTTGTCACTGGTTGGATATTTCATAGATATCATGTTAAATGGCTGCAAACCACCACCCTAACAATATTTTTCGTTAAAGGTTGATGTTAAAGAAAATCTTGTAACTGACATAGTAGAAGGCAGAGTGTTATTAGATTTTTATCTTAAAGGATGTCCTATGACCTTTTTTTAAAATCATAGGTGAGAGGGGTATACAAGATTGCCAGTTTTCTGTGGATTAGCATTTTGAGGATGCTCCCCATCTCCTCTCCCTTGCCGTCTTATGTTCTTTGTTCATTAGGTGAGGCAGCATTTGTAGCTGGGAGAAGTTAGCTGTGGCACACGAGTTTCAAATCACCCTAGGGTGCCACAGATTTGGAGACCTGTGCTCAAACCACTCGGCCATTATTCCCCCTAGACCTCCACCTTAGGTGTTTTAATTTTTCACCAAGTCATGTGATGCAAATCATATTAAAGACTCCCTCTTGAAATCCCCATGTACTGTCAGTGCTGTTGTTAAAATAAGCAGACTTAGATGACATCGTTTGGTGTACATGTAGTGTAAAGAAGTTCTCATCAACTAATTTGAGCATGCCCTAACCAGATATCAAAGATAACTACAAAGGCAAAAATGGCATTCCACTGCTAAGCAGCATATGTGGTGCATATGCAAGGGGAAGCATGTAAACAGCAAAACTCTGCAAAACAAAATTTTAGGAGAATGTGCATCCCTGCAATTTTATGCAGTAATTTTCCAACTAGAGTTACCCACCTCTAAAAAGGAAGGCATTCTACACTACTGCTAGCCACCTCAAATGAAGTATTCTGATTCATTTATGTTTATGGCACCAAAATTTTACAGATCTGTTATTTTCAGCAGGATACCCTTTAAAGTCTTATAGGTGCCTGAGCAAGGTCTAAGTCTTGAGTGTAAATCATTCCATATCAATAGGGTGCACCCTACACGAAAATTATAAATCAAAACAGGCACACATTCCATATTTTTGGTGCAGCAAAAATCTCTGTGACCTCTGTTGTAGATTGTGATTCGCTATTGAAGGCTGTAGTACTTGGTACTGTATTTTTTCTTTGGTTACGTGCAAGTATTTGAAATAAATCAGTAGTCCTGCCATTTTCATAGTTTTTGCTGCATTTAAATTGTTACTTGCTCAAATCACATTCTCCCATATGAAGTATGTTGAGGCAGTTACACTTTTCTGTGTGCCTTATAGGTTTTATTCTTACAATTAAAATATGGAAAAGGGGAAAGGTTTTCACAGGCGAAAAAGTATATTCTTCACCATGCAATAAAATGTGCTGGTGCCCATTATTTTCTGAAGAGGGTTTGCTGCAAGTTGTACCACATTTTGCAGGTTGTGCGTTATTTTTACTTGGTGTTTATGCAAAACTGTTTTTGCTATAATCATTCCACTCGTTCTAAGAACATTATAAAGAGTGCCAAGTTATTTACCAAGAACAAACCATTCAACACAAAGGGATGTTTGCATCTGTACTTTTTTATAAGAAAGCAGTAAAATTGTTATTTTAAAGCAAGCATGGGAAAACCAACTTTTGCAGAAATCTTCAGACTATTTTGGTGAATTTTTTTCTCTGTGATCTGTAAGAGTATTTGTTGTCCATTTTTGTTGTGAAATTTGTTGCAAAATTTTTGCTGTTTAAAAATAAAATTATTCCAAAATGCAATTTTTGTCTGTAAGGGTGGTGCAAATTTCAAGTCTATTATAAACATGTAAAGGTACTAGAAATCCAAAATAGAAATAGAGCTGTCAGAAATTTCACAAACATTTTATTAAAGTTTATTTCTGCTTAATACAAAGTTTAATAAAATTCTGTTTTTATAATAGAAATATCAGTGCACTATTTCCTGAGTGGTTGTCTGCAGCACTGAAGTTTTGTTTTGTATCACATGACCCTGTGACATAGGTTGTAGACATCCCGTAAAGCAGTTCAGTCAAGTTGGAACGTATCAAATGTGTGGCTAAGACTATCTGTGGTGAGGATGCCGTGCAGAGTTTTGCATATTTCTGAAAGACTTTGAAAACAAATGGGTCATAAATTGTAATCCTAGACCCTTGCAAAGAAAACAGTTTAGAAGTCAAAAAGGTATTGCATGATGAGTGATCCTAGTGTTGTTTCACAGAGATGACACAGCTAAGTCAGAAGCTAGGGCTGCCTAGCTACCACATTTTTTCCCCCCAATGCAGATGATAACAAAGCCAGCATACCTGTAGCAGAGGGTTTGAGGGTTTGTGCTATATGATGTAATCTTGCATGAGCATATGCACAATCCTTGCAAACAAGCTTTTTTAGTGTGCAGCACAATGCTCTGCCTGTAGGATTTCAGCTGTTCAGGAACCTTTCTTGATACATGTAATGGGATTCTGACATTCAGTTGATTGTATGATCACCACAAGTATATGGCTTGTTTACATGAAATCAAAACAAGACAAAAACAA
>SMGT01008238.1:43363-65479 GCA_004794575.1 Lanistes nyassanus | reverse complement strand
CCCTCGCAAACCAACATCTCGATACTTCTGTCTCCTGTCTTCCATTCCCCTGTTAACGCACGGATTACCGCGGCGTGCGCCAGTGGACTTTCCATCACAAGAGCTGTCTTAGTCGATCATCCCGCGATGTCTGGGGCCAGATCTCAAGAAGTCTCCCGCCTGCCGACTGAGTGGAGGCGGGCACAGCGACACAGACATGGCCGTGTGTAGCCGCTGATTGTATCAACAGACAACAAAGAGCAGTCACAGACCACACACCCGCCAGCCGTTCCGTCGCTTACTTCCGAGGTCCAATTGATCCGACAGACATCAATCACGGAATGCAAGAGTAAACGAGCGAGAGAAGATGCGGAGAAAGTCGGAAGGAGAGGGAGGGGTTGGGGGTTGAGGGGGGGGCGGAGAAATAGCAGATTATTTTGATTTCGACTGTTGGTTTAACTTGTCTTTATCTGATACAACAACGACAACGTACATGTTCAGCGACAACCTACATGAGAACGGCAAGGTTGGCCTTAGACCATATAAAAATATAAGGTGAAAAAAAAGAAAAGTAGCAATTTATCGTTGTATCCGTATAATGTAAAAAAAATCTCTAGTTTGCTACGCGTGTCCAGGGAGTAGGCGCTAAACACTTCTTGCCACGCAGAATAACCTTAATAGCGACCTGTTGTCCGTCCACCTGCCGCGCAACACATCAGTCCAGCGACAGGAAGTAGCTCACGAGAAGTTGCCATGGAAACGGGTCGTGTTAACATTGAGGCAGTTTCCCGCACGTTGACTGTTAGCCCACGCTCCTCAGTTTCTAGTTGTTGCAGCTGTGCTGCGTGACTAGGGCTCCAAACATTCGTGGCCGAGGAATCACTGACACCAGTAGAGAAAACGCCGTCGATGTCTACATGTGTACATCAAGCAATAAGCAGTACATAATGACGACAATGTCCTGCGCCGCTGGTTCAGTACCAGTGCTGCTAGAATTAATTAAGTCGAGGTAGTTGTGTTCTGATTGGCATAGAGGCGCAGTTAACTTGTCGCTGTCCTGATTGTTCTGTGCATTAGAATGTTCAGGTGACTGTGTAAATGAAATTTTTAGATAGGATTGGGATTGATTTTGAATTGTACCAAAACCCTGTTTTTGGAGTGAAAATTACCTTTCACTAAATTACACCTGTTGTTAGCAGACACCTTTTCCTGCCTTTTGCGTGGTAGTAAACCTCTTTAGGAATCTGGGTTGGGTTGCATAAGCCTTCTTATCTCCTGTTCATACGTAAAGATGGACGCAAAATACAAACAGCGAATAGGCCTTATGAAAGCTCTTTGGACTGAAAGTACAAATACTAACGCTCATGCAAGCCAGCCCTGGTCGTTTGCTAGTGCTTTGGGCTTTGTCGATTTTGCTAGTGTTAAGCTTTGCTGGCCGGTGTGACTTTAGTCAGTTTTTGCACCATGCCGTTAGTGGATGCTTGGTGATTTTCACTGAACGTGTTGGATCGTATTGTCCGCAGCTCGGCTTAGTGACTGTGTCCAAGTCTACATCGGAAACGGTACCCTTTGCCGCAGAAAATATCTTTGCTGCAGGAGCATTGCGAAATCGCAGAATGTGGAAGAGGCTGTCACTTGCCAGAAGAAGAGGAAGGCGCCTGTCTGCACTGAAAAGCAAGGGTCCCTCTCGGTTCTGCGAGACGTCTTGAAGAGCCTAAGTATAGCGAGCTCAGAGGTCAAGGGTTGACGGAATGTCGCACCGTGTGGGATGCTAGCGTGGTTCCCTAGCTATTTTCGGTACCGTTGTGTTCCGGCTTCGGCAAAGGGCACTTCAACCTGAAGTCTGCGGTTATCACAGAAGACGCGCCGATGAAACCTCATCTCAAGGCATTGCTGGACGAGCAGGGAAGGGCCTCTTTTTTGTTACGGACTGTTATGCAAATTGTGAGCTTAGTGTGAGGTTGTATTGTGTGCGTGGTAGTGCAAGTTATCGCTGTTAGTATACAGTGGCAGTCGAGACAAATATGCTGGACTTATTGTGTGATACTTGTGTTTCATTAATGTAGGCAACGGATGCTGTATGGTAATGTTTGTGTAGGCCTAGCTTAGACCAACCTACCTTCGTGAATCGCCTATCCACATGCAAACGATGCTCATTTTCACCGTTTTACTGGGTTGTGCGATTCCCTGGGGAGATTGCTATCGGGTGGGGCTTGAGTCATGGGCATGTGTTGTCATTTGTATTTGATGCCACAAGTAGTACAGTGTTCCGGCAACGTCTCGGCATTGTCCTCGGTCGTGTGAAAATGTGCAGGTAAGGCACGTTAGGACTAGAATAATATTCTTCCAGCAGACGACATTGACTAGCGGACGCGACTACAGACCTCAATAGCTGAATAACTCTCGTGACTACAGATCTTGAAATAGAAGGACTAACACAAAGGGGTACTTAAACGCGGATTCTTACAAAGCTAGAGCTTGTTGAACTAACAGAGTCAAAATGGAGTTCCAGAGATATCTACAGATCTGGGAACTAGCTGGTTTAACAGGAACTCCTGCAGGCCATGTTCTCGTCCACCCTAGACAGCAGAACTACATGTACTTCGATTACGTGACTAGTTCTTGAAGCGACAGGCAATTATAAGGTCAATGGGATCTGAATAGTTTTAGTGGATATACAGATTTCTACAAGCTTATATGTATTTGCTTCAGATAATTGTGTAAAAATGAAATGCTTATCTCTGCATGACACATACAGCCGTTTCTTTCTCTGCTGACATTTGTCTAGAATCTGCTGTAAGCGAAGCAATGTATCATCGTGCATGCCATGAAATACGATCCGCAGAAAGGGAAAAATCTCCCAAGACGCGGCTTGTAATGAAGTGCGATTGTGTTTGCTGGAAACGAAGTGACTTCTGTTTCCTCGGGCTTCAAAGAGACAGAATAATATGCCGAGGGAGCGCAAGTCCCCGGGCTCCCCTGATTGAGAGACGGGAGGACAGCACGGAGCAAATCTGGGAGGACGGCTGGCAGCTAATCTGAGCACCACACGCCAACTTCTGCGTGCCTCGGCAGTCAGCTGCTGCACGCACAGCACGGCACAGCACAGTCCCGCACGGCGGCGCGGCGCGGCGCAGCACGTTAAGTCTTGCGTCAGAGGTGCATCGTTGTTTTTGCATCACCCTTATCATTTCCTGCAGTCAACGACATGATACAGCTTCGTCTTAAGGCGCAATATTTCCTGAAAACCACGTGACTCGCGAATTTCTCTTGACTCTTCAACATGAGGCCGTGGTGTTTTGTGCATTTTGTTTAAATATTGGTTGCCTGTTCTGAGAGCCGCCTCGAAGACTGTGCATCTCTCGCCGACATAAGATTTCTTGTCAGGGTCCAAAGTCGACCAGAAGACGAAGTCTGGCGTGAAACATTCGTAGGGGGGAACGAAGCGAAACGAAATATGTGAAGCACGGGTGCAAAGAAATCGATCAGGGGCGAGCAATCTGTGCCCCTCGTACGTGCCCGCAATGTGCGACTGCCCAGTGACTCAGAGAAAGCTGCTCTAGAGTGCCGGCACTCAAAGAGTCTGAAACCTCACGCCCGATCCCATCTAACCCTTGGGGTCACGTCCCATCGTTGTGCCTATCAACAAGGCAAGTTCCATCCCAGCGCTCAGGCACTTGCTTCTAGAACAGCAGAAACAGCAACAGCCGAGACTCCCATTAGCTGCCGCTTGAGGGCAGCACTAGCAGTCGGGATTCGGACGCTCCCTCGTCACTGGCGACAAGGAATCAACAGTCGTGGTGTGGCTAACAGTGCTGTCGTTGGTCTGATGATAGAGGAGTTTGCTGTCCAGCTGCCGCTCTTCTGCCATCCTTGCTGCAACGCCCTCGCAAACAGTAGAGACCTGCGCCAGCAGAACAGGAACATTTAAACGCCGACAGAATCAAGGGACAGTCTTTTGATCAAACAAAAACACAAGAACATAAGAACCAATAATGCACTTGGAGCACTGAACTCCGTGGTTTGCACAAGAGCTGGAAAACGCTTGCGGCACCACGCTTTCTCTAACAAGTCATGAGTTCAGAAAAGAAACGACGAATAGTGAAGTATTTGATCTGTAGTTCGAGCCTGGATTGGTTTTATAAGGAAACGGAATGACTCTTTTCGAAAGATTTAAGAAAGAACGTGCAGCCCTCTTACTCTGTCAATCGTTGTTATTAATTGTTATCCCAAGAAATGATCCGGTTCAGGTGTGGCAGGACTGCTGTATTACTCTTCCAAACTTTGATCAACAGATGTCATCCTAACAATAATTGGGTTCCAGTGTTACAGGACTGGTGGCAGAAGGAAAAGTTTGAATTGTTCCAAAATGTTAATACACTCTGGACAGAAACGTTACCACATTCAGAATTGTTTGCCACAGAAAATGAAGATAACTGCCAAGATTGAAAGTCGTGGTAAAGCATACACCAACGTCCAAACTTGATCATGAGCATTAGCTTGTCGTGTTTAGGAAACAGATTTCAGTTCTGCATGTGGAAAAAAGCGATTATCTTTTTGATTCCACAGTAAATGAGATTCTGTGCCTATCAATTTCTACCATTCTTCTTATGTTGCAAATTGCAGTTCAATATTTTTGGTCACTAGACCTACAGACAACGTAGAACCTCAAACTGTTAACGAGACAGGACCGTGTCTTTTCAAAGTGCTTCTGCCACAACAACGACATATCGGAGACTGGAGCTCAGGTCACCATGCAAAACATTTGCATGGCGCACACCAGCGTCCGGCGTCTTAAGGCGAATGCTGGCCTGATGATACTCTGCGCATGCGCTTTGGTTTTAAGCGTACATATGATATTACCGCACAGTTACTTCCCTCTGTTTCTTCAACCCAACTCTCAGAGACATTCAGTTCAGAATCCTCTGCGGAATCAGCTGCGACTCGGACCATACGCACCAGTTAATCAAAGTCAAAGAAGAGCGCCATCTAGGCTCGGAGTCTGGGAGATTCTCCAATCTACACAAGATAAACTTTCCAGACACGATGCCTACAGTCCACCCTCCTCAGATCTTCTGAAGACGGACACCATGTCTGATACAAAGTTTGGTGTTCCCAATCGAACCGCCGCCGACATGCCTGGGAAGCTGTTGTTAAGGACGTTCCTTGCAACTCGTGTTACCCACAATGCCACGGACGGCGATCAAGCACATGCCTACGAAGAGTTTGCTTTTCCGGAAGTGAACGAGAGCAGCGTGGCAGAGGTGGATGTGTCTCGCTTGGGTCAGCTTAACCTCTTGTATTTCGACGACAGTCTGGACTTGCCTCTCGTCGGCCGTACGGACCGATACGACAAGTTCGAATCTTCATCCACATCGTCTGTAGCTGGCGATCGACCAGCCGAGGGTGAAGGGACATCCCTACATCACTCGCCACGAACGCTGTCGGCTCTGCTGATGGCCTTTCAGCCAATCATTTCTCACGACGAACGAATCGTTCAGCTGTTTGTCTTTCAGACGTTTGTTCGCGCATGCGCAGAGCACAGGCTGGTGTTTTTCCTGTATGGAGGCACACTGCTGGGCGCCTACCGGCACCACGACATCATTCCCTGGGATGATGACATCGACGTCATTATGGACGGACGGCAACGCCACCTAGCGTTCAGGGCCTTGACCGCGTTACCGGGATTTTCCTTGTGGGCGCCGTTGGGAAAGCAGTGGAAATTCTTTTGGCGTGGAAGTCCAGCGCTCAAACACATGGCCTTCCGCTGGCCTTACGTGGACATTTTTTTCTTCTCCAGCAACGGCACCCACCTGCACGACGTGACCCTGGACAACGCCTCAGACTTTTGCGTGCCCCTCGAAGCTGTCTTTCCGCTGCAGTTGCGTCCCTTTGCGGGGGCGCTCCAGCCAGTGCCTTGTAACATGGAAGCCGTGCTCCGGGTGACGTATTTTCCAGGACTGTGCGTAACCACCCAGTACCTTCATAAACTGGAAGCTGCTGCCCCGCGCCATCTGCTGGCCAGGGTGGCGTGCAGCCGTCTGCATCAGTTATACCCCTTTGTTGAAAGGAGGCGTGAGAACAACTCACTTGTCGAGACAGTCAAGAAAGGACAGAAAGTGATTACACAAACTGTGTTACCTCTATTTTGCGAGGACTAACCTTGAGTATTGAATGAGCTGCGATCCACCCTATCCTCTCTGGAGTGTGTTGATAGACTCGATCTGTTCACCCACAGTGACGGAAAGTGTAATGCGGTTCATGGAGGTCAAGCACCAAAGCAAATAATCATAGCAATAATCGCAAAAACCGAGTTGTTTAAACGACTCAATATTTATATAGATAAATATGGAAGTGAAAATGTTAAATCTACAGGCAAATACAGCTTGGTCGTAATTTGTTTCTTCAAGCATTTGCTGTCTTATCGAAGCATGCTTATTTCTGTTTTTCCAGGGTAACTTTATACACATGAAAGTTTTATTGAAAGGAATCAAATCTGTTAAAAAGTATCCACAAAATGCACGAAAATTTCATTTTTGGTGAAGTATAGTAGAGTGTGAGAAGGGAATAATTTCCCAGCAGAGAGAAGCAGAAAAGAGGAGAGAGAAAAGAGAAGAGAGTGGGGGGAGAAATAAGGCAAGAATTTATTTTTATTTATTGGTCTATCTCATATCGACGACTGCTTCAACACACTTGTTCAGCTGACACAGGAAGCTGTGCGACTAATTCGCCCGTTAATAACACAGCAACATGTCACGCAGCCGACACACAGAAATCTGCACCGTGCGACGGCTGACTTGAGGTGGTAACCATTTGACTGGCAGGCTCCTGGACACAGGGAGACTAACTCAAGGCCGGCGCGCCATACCGCAGCCTGCGCTGTGCTGTGATGTGCACCCATTTGTTTGGCCAAGCGGGGGCCGGACAACTATCGATTCCAGTCGTTAATGGAAATTTGGAGTCTGGAAAGACAACTCCCATTAATCAAGAGATCGCGGACAGGAAGCTGGGGGGTGGAAGGCGGAGAGGGGAGGGGGAAGGCTGAGATTTGAGGAGAGACAAGGGCGGGGTGGGGGCGGGACTTCTTTAATGGCCTATTTCTGGCAAAAGGTGCTTCATCATCATGAAACGCAACACCGCTAGTACTACGCCACGGCTAACGCACAACCACCGCCAACACTGTCTGCGCAGCAACATTATCATCTTTCTTCCTCCTTATCCTCTTCCTCCCTGTACTCCTGCGGCTGCCACTGTCTGTGACACGACGGACAGACGGACAGACGGACAGACGGACAGCCGACAGGCACGGCCTCAAAGGCTGCTGTTGATAGAGAATTCTTGTTCATAAACTATTGGTAGGTTTTTGTCTGGCGTCAGGTCAGCAACGTGGGCTGTGAGAGGACGGGGAAGGAGGGGGCAAGCTAAGGCGGTGAAGGGGGTGGGGTGGGGGATGAGTGAGGGAAGGAAACAGGAGCTTCCGTGAAACGTCGTGGTTACAGCAGAGGCCCCATGCAGACAGAGTGGGTCTGCCGGCCACAGGGTCAGAAAGGAAGAATCTCTGCATCAGTGGAAAGCACGCGTTAACGTTACTCCACGGACCGTCCCGTGTGGACGAAGACGTGGTGGAACATCTGCAGCAAAGTACCTGCAGTCCACGATCAGCATTTACTGACAGCACAGTTACTAAGAACGTTTACAGCACAGTTACTAGGAACGTTGACAACACAGTTAAGAACGTTTACAACACAGTTACTAAGAACGTTTACAACACAGTCACTAGGATGGTTGACAACGCGTTTAAGAACGCTTACAGCACCGTTACTAAGAATGTTTACAACACTGTTATTAGAATCGTTGACAACACAGTTAAGAACGTTTACAAGACAGTTAAAAAGCATAAGTTATGTCAATATGTCATTTAAGTTCTGAATTACAGAAAGAGAAAAAAGAAGCAAGAAAGAAATGGAAATCATAATCACAAGACAAGAAAATTACGATAGTGATGTTTATTTTAACAACAGAGACATCCCTACAATAGTAATGTTCGAACTTTATGCTATTATGCTATTGTACGCAAACCTATTTCCGAGTGATTTTTCTATAGCACATGATAGAATGTCGAAAAAATTCCCCACATTGCTTGTTTCTGGGTTAACATGTAACAAATTCACGTGCCTCTGAAAAGAAGGGGGGGGGGAGCAGAAACATGAAGAATTCACTGACGGACGGACGGATAGATGGGTGAAGAACAAAAGACACACATTTGCACAAACCCATGAACATTCACAGCAGCTGAGAGGACTGAGATCATGTACTAAATCCCACTGCACGACTGATATTGATATTACCAGTTATGGAAAAAAAATTCAGCCAGGGTGATCATCCATTCCAGAAACAATTTCTTACAGCAGTAAGTGTTATATTACAGAACGCCACCAAACTCCAACTCACACCAGCACACAAAAACATGCTTACCTACAGACGTGCAAGCGTGCACCTGTCAACCGCGTACAAAATAAATAACGCAGTACACGCGCACGCGCTCACCCTTGAAGTTTGCAACTCGCCACCATCACAAACACACCCACTGGCACATCCCTGTTATGTTTGTGCACACGCTTGTAACAGCTTGTCAAACATAAAGCTACGTAAGTTACATTGAACATCACAACTACATAGGTCAATGCTGGTGAAAATGTATACATACATTCAAATATAGAAATGGAAAGAATCCCATTATCCACCTACCACCACAAAAAATGCCGAGGAAACGTGTAAATACCCATAGGGGTCTCTGCGCTTGGGTCAAAGTAGGCTTACGGAGTCATAAATGTGAAATATGAACAATGTCTGTATGTTTTAATTTTGTTAAAAATCAGACAAAAAAGAGATTCGAGTCAGTACACGGAGCTGCCGTAGGTAGTGAAGTACCAGAGCTGAGACTGGCTGCTCGCCTGACATGTTTTCATGACTGGTCCTTGCGGGTCAAGGTCTAGACAGAGGCCGGATGTCACGTGCACAACGGGGCCATCCTGCATGTACACAGCACGCACATACATGTAACTGAAATGAGTTGTCAGATGCGTACAATTTCTATCAGGTTAAAGGATACGAAACTTCAAAACAGAGGCCACATAGTAAATTCTTCGACTGCTGACACTTTCATTGGAATTTCGCACGATGACGCTTGGAAAGGACACTTGAAAAAAATACAAGTCAGCAGCTGAACTAAGAGAGTATAGATATCGCTAGTCTTAATTCGCATTTTCGCCTCTTTTTAGATTAACGAAATTAGCCCAAGGAAATGAGAGGACAAGTGGACTGACAGGTCAGAGATCAAAAAAGACCCGTCTTATTTGTAGGATGGACAAGAAAAGTACCCGCCAACATTGACAAAATAATGAAGTTACTGTCGCTGCACGAATACCTTGGAATGTGTCCACTTGTCCCGGGAACCAATGATGCAGTCCTCTAGCTGAGGGCGAGCACCATTGGCTGGCGCCTTGACCACAACGCACTGCAGTGTCGTGCGCAACAGGCCGTCGTTGGTCAGAGAGAAACCCTGGAGATGCACATAGCAATGTCCAGGCTGATCCAGTGTGTACTTAATATATAACGCTCCTTATTTTTAAGCAAAAAGATGGATGGATGGATGGATGGATGGATGGATGGATGGATGGATGGATGGATGGATGGATGGATGGATGGATGGATTGGGAGATTCCTGTGTTGAAAAATTTCGTTTCTTATGTATAGCAGGATCTAGCTTAGACCTAAATAAAATATGAAGAGAACGCGTCGCTCAATTTTAGTTCTGAGATACACAGATCTCTTCATCTTCTGCAACATTGTACCGTACATCACCTCACTGCATTAGCTCGTTTTCCTAGGCATGCTCTAAAATATGCCTTTTTCTTTTTGGCCAATGGGTGAGGGGTGAGGGCATTTCATGCGCTCCATCACCAGCCATGCTGAAAAAAATCAGCCGTCAATCACCTGTGTAGAGAGTTGAAAGTGGCAAGGGTAGACAAACAGGCTCTCTGGAGACTGAAACAAGTAATTGTGGTTGTCCAGACACTCCGTGGTCGCGTTGTTCACAAGCTGTGGAGGACACAAAGTTCACAGCAAGACAAAAGTCTGCAAAATGCTAGCTGTTGCACGTCTGTGACAAAAGTCTGCAAAAGGCTAGCTGTTGCACGTCTCTGACAAAAGTCTGCGAAATGTTAGCTGTTGCTCGTCTTTGACAAAAATTTGCAAAAGCTAGCTGTTGCATGTCTGTGACAAAAGTCTGCAAAACGCTAGCTGTTGCATGTCTCTGACAAAAGTCTGCGAAATGTTAGCTGTTGCTCGTCTTTGACAAAAATTTGCAAAATGCTAGCTGTTGCATGTCTGTGACAAAAGTGCAAAACGCTAGCTGTTGCACGTCTCTGACAAAAGTCTGCGAAATGTTAGCTGTTGCTCGTCTTTGACAAAAATTTGCAAAATGCTAGCTGTTGCATGTCTGTGACAAAAGTCTGCAAATTGCTAGCTGCTGCTTAAAAATTCTAGCTAGCTGTTGCAGCTGCATGACAGAAGTCTTCAAAATCCTAGGTGCTGCACGTATGTGACGTCTGTGTTACCATGTAAAGGCCACACAGATCCACGAGCGAGGCGATGTCAGCTGACAGTACGCATTCGTGCCACAACAGGCCACACATTTTAGACTGTCAGCCAACATCAGCTTGTCTACTGGGAAATTATTGCTTACAACAGTAAAAGGTCAACAATGCGGGGTCTACACGCGTTACTAATGCGGGGTTTACGCTGCGCGACTAATGCGGGACTTACACGGGGAGACTAGTGCGGGGTTTACACGCTGGGACCGAGTCAGATGAAAACAGTCATAAGAAACTAGTCTATCGGTTTGCAATCAGATATTAATTTAAAGTCAATGGTTGGAATATTTATTAGAGACCCAAGATTGAACTAAATTCTCGGAAAGGAAAAATCCTGATTAAGGTTTTAGAGAGAAACTCTTCATCGAAATGAGACTAATTGTTTTAATGCAAGAGGTTCAGTTAGTTTTTAATGACTGCTTTTATCCGATTGAGAACAAGACTTTTTAAAACATATAGAAAAATAAATACACGTCTAAGAAATAGATATAGTTCTGACTGCATCCCAATTCTTAGTCAAATCTTGACAATCTCATAAAATCTAACCGAGCCCCAGCCCGTGACGTTGCGGTCGTAGATAGCCAGCTCTGGCCACACGTTGTCCAGGTACCAGGTGAAGTTACGACACCCGAGTCTGTCCCTCAAGGCTTTTCTCTCGCTGACATCACCTGCATCGAGGTCCTGCAGAGCAAATCATTGTCAGCTACGGGACTGGGACAGGACATTGTACAACATAAACATGGCTGTATGGAAAACGCTGCTGTGACGTTACTTTGTTACTGTGACAATTGTTTCAAAGCACATGAAATTATATTCAAGACATTTCTATGACTTTACTTTGTTACTATGACAATTGTTTTAAATAACAATTGTTTTAAATCACATGAGACCGTATTCAAGACATTTATATGATGTTACTTTGTTACTATGACAATTCCTTCAAATCACTTGAGACCAAGCGTCTGATCTGTTGCTTGCGAAATGCTAGTTTCCTTTTTCCACGCACGCACGCACGCACGCACGCACGCACGCACGCACGCACGCACGCACGCAGAGAGAGCAGACATAGGGACAATCACCCACATACTGCATACATGCATACACTCACATACCCCCATACTAAGTTTTCTACTTAAAATATACTCGCCTAACGCAGAGAACGCAATATAAAAGACAACTCTGTACCAGATCAAAGTGTGCTGTGACTATAAGTGTCAGTACTCAGACAGTGTAACCACAACTCACAGCCATGTCCTGGAAATGGTTTTCCACGAATCTCTTGTAGGGGCCCAGCCAGACTTCCACTGCTCTTTTGTAGTTAAAGAGTTCCACGTGGTGCCTTCCCCCGGGGAAATCGTACGGCTGACCTCGGGGTATGTGACCCAGGTGTGAACAGGGCAGGTGTACTAATCGACCCCCGCACAACAGCACCTGCATGACGAACGAGCTGAGTTTAATATTAGCACCACGACTGATCTTTGTGTATATTACGGTAGTAAGAAAATGTGTTGCACACTACCACCTAGTAAAAGCCCAATATCGGCAGCTGTTCTTGAGCTCTTCTCTACGCCATGAAATCCAGTTTTTGTTAACCTACTTGCAACAGCTGTTAGAAAACGAGTGTACATGTAGTGTACACACGTATTTAAGCATTCGCAGGTTTTCTATGCTTCTGATGGGCACACTACGTACAGCACGTGCCATTCATTCTGGAATCAAGCCACCACTCCACTCCGTGGATTTTCGATTAGGTACCAACTCGCTGGGATCAACGGACGATTCTCAGGAGACCGGCATGTCTGTTACTGAGGCAACAGATTAGTTTGGCGTCTGTGTGCTGTGTCCGCCACCTGTTAGAATCACATCTGCTAATTCCCATGGTTTTGGTACTGCACATCGTCACATCAGATATCTCTGCCTAGTCCTAGGCTCATCCGTAAGCTTTTTTTTTCCCCCTACCCTTGTCACGCTGTTCCTCTGTTTTGTAGGCCAACAGTTTCGCGCACGAGATTTAAAAATGGCCGCAGCCGTCCTTTAATAGTGGAACTCACTCGCCAGGACATCTCCAGATTTTCCCCTCCCCAAACTTTCATTCCCATGTCGTAACCGCCGAGGTGCTGAAAGTAATTTCTGTCCATGGCGAACGCTGCTCCCACCATCGCGACACCTCTGAAACACACAGAACAGGACAGCTGTCCTCAAGTGTTTCCACAGCTACGCTGGTGTTGTGAGAAGGCCAGTTCTGGCTCCGTTCTGACTGGATTAATTTTAATGCCGCTTTTTGCCGCCATTACACACGCATGCACGCACGCACGCACGCGCGCACACACGCACGCACGCATACACACGCACACCCAATAAGCCACTGGTGTCTTTTGACTGGTTTGCATCAGAGCTAATCGTTTATTTGCCTTTTAAAGCAGAATATGTTTGAGTATTCTTTTCAAACAGAATACGATTGTTCTGCTTGATTTTTGATGTGTTTCGTACACAGGAATGGCGCGGTGTGCTGTACTGTACAGCCATCGGAAATTTGGTGCGCCTTAATCCCTTTTCATAATTGGGTACACTCTCGGCTGTGTTTAACAGTGTGACATCACAGTTTCCTACTAGTTTAGCTTAGACATCGTATTTTAATCACACACACTGTTAATTTAACGACAACATTCAATGTTTATCGCGTACCCAACTATTTAACATCCACTGTCTATCGCAGACGCTGATAATTGAAATGCAACATCGAATGTTTATCACAACCCATTTAGCTTAACTACAACATCCAATGTTTATCACAGACCAACTACAACATTCAGTGTCTATCATAGACCCTGTTAGTTTAACGACAACATCCAGTGTCTATCACAGACGTTGTTAGTTTAACTACAACATCCAGTGTCTATCTTAACTACAACATCCAGTGTCTATTACAGACGCTGTTAGTTTAACTACAACATCCAGTGTCTATCTTAACTACAACATCCAGTGTCTATCACAGCCGGTTGCTGGCACTCACGGACGGGGGCTGAGTGGGGTGGGAGCAATCTGGTCAGGGCGGAAGAATGTCTCAAAGAAGACCAGGCGCCAGTCGAAGCCGTAGCGCGTGAGGTAGCCGCGATTGAAGCGGTATTCCAGCGTGTCGGCGTTCACGTAGTCCAGCACTGACATGGCCACGGTCCGACGGTCGGCTTTGATCTCCGTCAGCAGAGGCTGCAACCTGCCATCAGGGTCTGTGATAAGTGATGAGTGGGTAGATAAATCAAACAACGCGTTCATAATGGAAAGCGCGTGAGTAGCTGTTACTTCCACTGCATCTACACACAGCATTTTCATCGCCTTCTAACAGGAGGATATTGCAGTCCTCCTGGGTTATACATATTCTACATGCCTCCTCCGTTCGAAATGTGCACTTGCTTATATTCTGTGGAACTGTTTATATTTTATGTAAGCCTGCTGATATTCCATGAGGAAAGGATGAAAATTTTGCTGGAGCACAAATGGATGGTGTCTTTTCTGCTGTTGTTTTGTTAACTCAAACTATCGCTTACATCGTAGAAAATATGATCAAATCAATTAACATCATGGCGACAGAAGCTTACCAGTCGACGTTCACCTCCATGTGGCTGTCGAAGAAAACGACTACCTCCCCCTTACTTTCAGCCCATCCTGCCATACGCGCTCTGATGAGACCCGCTCTTTCAGGCATGCGCAACAGACGAACCAAACCGCGCGGGAAATGGTCTTGCAAGTAGTCTGCTAGAGGCTGCCCCAGCTCAGCTAAGGAAAACCCAAGAAGAAAGAACTCTGTTGCGGTGTATCCATCACGTGTCACTCCTGTCTGAGGCACAGGAGCACTGTTTTCTAAGAATTCGTACACGAGATGTACAATAGCCAAGTTGTATAGTGTTGACGATCGAATGCGGGACACAACGAGACAGGCAAGAAGACTTTCAGGAACTAGAGCGACTCTTACCCAAGGTGCTGCTGTCGTCCACAAGAATGACTTCCTCCAACAGGTGGCGCGGCGTTCTGTTGACAATGGAGTAGACTGTCCTAAGCAGCACTGATGGCCATTCATTGTAGAAAGGTACAATGATGCTGACTGACGGCAGGTCATGAGAGTAGTTCAGCTTCTCGCACCTGATGTCAAGCATGTAAAAAAAAATGGTGTCTAAAGTGAAATATACACCCCATCCCCCACCACCACCAGCATCTCTTATTCCTTCTCGCTTTTGATCTCCCATCTTGCTTACATATACGCCATCGTGTGCACACACACACACACATCTCTGTCCGTCCGTCAGCCTGTGTATGCAGAAGTGTGACCTATTATATCATTATACAGTTTAGACTGACGTCTGGATTATCTCGGGCTGATTTAATGTCAGTTCGTATCAGCAGCGGGAAGCCAATTTGTGCAGCATAATTGACATCAACAAAAAAATCTGTAGAGACATAAAGAGGACTATTACATCCAAATCGAGGCCGAGTCCGACTCTACTTATTGTCAATATGAAATTTTCTTCTTTATGCAGTTCGTCTCAAATCAGAGCTATTCAAGCTGGCCGAAAATGCGCATTTACTCAAAAATAGGAAAGATCGTACTCTTTGCCTCAACTCCTAATTTCTTCATTTGAGTAGCCCATATCTCCTTTTTGTCTACATGCGCAGTGGATGTACGGTGTGGGGTAATGTCCTTTGCTCAGGGTCCGGAATACTGTAACGAAATTGATAGTAGGGGCGTGTAAGACCAGTATTGTTTACTTAGATTAAACTAGTGGGTTCACTCAGTTTAAACCAGAGGGTAGTTCACTTAGTTCAGGGAAGTAAATTTTGTGCTCTCCCAGAGAACAATACGTTATGGGGAAGAAGTTGATCAACCCACCTTCCAGGTCCAAGAGTCAGGGACAGCACGGCGACAAGTGATCACGAATGCATTATTAATGTCCGGTCGCTGGCCTTGGAAACTCGTCATGCTGTTTACAAGAATAGACCATGTGATGTAGAGGGCGCTGGAGTAGGGAGAAATAAAAAGGGGGACTTGAGGATGGAGAAGGGATTGGAGACAGAGAGTAGATCAAGAGAGAGAAGGATACAGACGGAAGAAGCTTGCTCGGGGTTACGCCCAGCCCATAGGGCTATGCTTGCTTGGCCCTGGGATTTAGAAAGTTTTGACAACAGAAGGCCCAAGGCAGGAGTTAGCAGGCAGAAGACGGAGGGGCACAGTGGAGGATGAGCCACAGGGCTATCTTCTACGCGCGCCTCCGCTGCAGCTGTATGACGGAGTTTTACTCTGGAAGAAGCCACTGCCTTTAGCGGCCAGGAAAAGTTAGAGAATAGAGAAGGCCAGGCTTCCGTCTGTGTCACTGATAGGGTAGAAAGTAGAGATAGAGAAGAGGTCCTATTAATAGCCACTAGACTATGGAATAGGTTGCATGGTAAGCCGGCCACCACCTGCAATGGTTTATGTTCAACAAATAAAGTTTGGGACGCACTCAGTAGTTTGAGCGTCTGTTCGACTGGATGACTCTGGGCGAGGTGGTACAATACTGAAAAGATGACTCGCTTTCATATCTGTTTATCTTTTCGCGATCTCTGCAGTTTGTAGTTTGCATCCTGTTTTCTTGCCATTTAAACAAACCTGTCTCATCCCGTTGGAACCACACTTTCATATGTCGTTCCACACGGCTAGAGTTGTCCAATGAAAACAGCAGAAAACCAATAAGTGGCACAAAAAAGTGAGTTAGTATCTACAAAAATGAGCAGATTTTTTCTGTGTACATATCTGTGTTGGATAGAATGTCAATGTGGTGAATTATACAGAAATTCTCGGTAGAAATAGAATTTTATTATTTATTTACATTCGACTTATTCAAGTCGTAGGCGTCCGGCCTTAGACATGCAGTCGGGGAGTAGAGGTTCACTCTGCATGCAAGGGAGAGCCAATGAGTCTGATGCATGACGATGGTGTGTGAAACACTGGCCTTCATTGTTTGCGGTTTTATGACATCCAGGACTCAGTTGCTCTCAGCAGACTTCACAAGTATCAATATCATGTTTGGGGGGTGGGGTGGGGGTAGTAGGGTAGCTGTCCTTCTTTGAATCCAAACCTTGTGTTTGCAGTTTCCCGATACTGTTAGCAACATCAAAGCACTCCCTACACTGCTACCCGGATTGAAGCGAAAGCTGGAGTTTTATTTTGCGCGGTGTGCTGGAAGGCAAACCGGTCTTCCACAAACGTTGCACTGTTTACTTTTCAGGCTTTCTCCTGGTCACGTTTTCTTACAGGTCATAGACCATTTGCACTTGTCTGCGTTTTTTTTAAAGGGGTGAGGGTCAGGTTTTTGTCGGCCCGTGTTGCTCGGAAACGCGACGTCTCAGCACTGTTTGATTTCACTGCTTGCTCACCGTTCATTTTACCTCGTTAGTGTAACTTCTGTACCCTTGCGCGCGCTTGTGTATGTGGATGCGGGTCAAGGAATGGAAAACCACTTGAAAATGTTTATATACACGAGTTTTAAGTCGCAAAAAATAGCCTTTGCTACTAGGATGATTCAGTGAGTTCCTCAGAGTAGCGATAAAGCTTCCCTTTACGCAGTCTATATGTACGTGTTCCTGTTAAGCTGCTCGAAAAGGAAAAAAAATTCTTCGCTTGGCAAACAGGTGTTACAGCAATGAATAAACCTCTCTTTGCCTGTTTGTGAACAAACAGACGCATTTCCTTCTTAATCACACTTGTTTTCACACGAACCGAGAGAGAAAGGTGAGACATGCATAAGAAAGGCGAAACACGCCCATGAGGAAAGTTCACCGGATAACTAGTAACGACTGAGTGGATCTCGTCCAGGACATCCTGGAAAATTCTGCAATCTAAACAAACTGCAATATCGATCCATGCCGTTCGTGTTACTCACCCATCGAGACGGGAGTCAGGCACCAGGCGATTTAGCGGTATGACGTCAGATGCCATGACGTTGACGTGGAACTGTGTCTGCAGGGAGTCGGCAGCCTCTTTCTCTTTGTCCACGAAAGTTACTCCCCTTCCTCTCTCTCCTGACAAAGAGGGATCGTTCTGCCCATGTGTATCAATTAGCGGATTACCTGTCCTTGCCTCTGGAAATTTGCGGAACTCTTCTGCGGTCATCGTGACCGGGATTCCAGAGGCAATCTGGCGTAAGTAAAACGGCATCAGGTCCAGGGGCGCTTTGAGGCTAGAGTTTTTGTAAGAACGGTAATGACCTAATCCGCTAGCATTATGGGATCGTCCATAACTCACTGTTCTGGGTGGCGCAGTGCGTCTGTACCATCCAGAATGATGGTCGACTGTCGATGAACGCAGAAAAAGTAGGAAGTTGATGAGAACCACAGTGACGAAAGAAATAATTAAAATGTACCTTATCTGCAAGCGCATGGCTAAGATGAAACCTTTACTGTGCTTTGATGTCAAGTCTTCTTCACAAACTATACTTGTCCCTAACAAGGCTAACAGTATGTAGCAAAGTCCTCATGCCCACACTTGCTGAGTGCGTTCTTTATCTCCCTGTTGTCGAGTGTTTTGCCCTGGAAACACATTTTTGGAAAACGAAAAATTGACATGACAGCAAGAGAACGTGACTGTCTTAAGGCTTTAAAGCAACTATAAATTATCAGATGTACCGCGTGTTAAGTATGTACTATTGTTAGAGTCTTGTTTTGCTCTCCCCTTTCCCCAACTTTTGTTTTTTTTAAAACCTGTCTACTGACCTCCACTGATTACTGCATGGATGGGAAGCAGTAGGAGCCAACTACCTAGTTTCAGTTTAGTTCAACCCATAGGGGAGGGGCCATACCTGCCAGTACAGTACTAATAACACTGTACAATAACATACATCAGCAATAATAAAAACAGAGTAAAATTATTACTAATAAAACAGTACCACAAACTGTACGCCAAAGGCAAGAAAAACTAATTAACGCAGGATGTAAAAATGATGCTTAATCAGGGAGGTAGCTGTTCTGATATATTTTTTGCATTTCAGAGCCTCTTTTGTGTTTGGGGAGGTTATTAGGTTATGGTGTATATAACCCTTTGGGTGGTGGGTGAAATACACGGAAAATTCTGTCCAGCTGTCTTGTAGAACCGAATAATGGCATAAGAACAAAAAAGTGAAATATAGATAGTGAAATGCATCCCCGATCTCATTTAGGGGACACAATTTACACAAGCTTTCCTCTCTCGGTGTATCATTACACTTCATCTGCTGATAAACTATGTGGACATGCTCTACATTTTAACAGCCTTGTTTTATACATTGTAAATGGGTCACAGTATCTGTTAAAACTCGGCAAGTAATACATACATAATAATCTTACCATCTTGTTGCCACTTCTGTGTAAGCCGATCTCTTACGGGCTACGTATTACTTACCCAGACTTATCGAGGAAGTGTCTACAACCATATACCATTTGATAAAGAGACCGATTTTGTCAAGAGTAAACAAATTCAACATACTCTAGATTATTATGCAGATGACAACACAATCGAAACAACAATAATGATAATTTGCTCGAGTTAACGTTTTGGTCAGTACATATACAAAGAAGCTTACTTTCTGCGACAAGAGAAACTGGAAAAGAGTGTTAGAACTCTCCATCCGACGTCTGCCGTCACTGTATCGTGTGAAGTCTCAGATACACGCCATCCGACCGCCAATCATCTTACAGGCGCGAATAAGTTTAAGTCATTATGAACACCTTCATCAGCTTCGAGGGCTCATACCTGCTCTTGTTTTGTGAGCGCCCACGTCTTTTCTCGTTGTATGAGGGGGTCATATCTGCTTTTGTTGTGCTAGCGCTCGCATCTGCTACATGTAGACAACACGCGTCTGTGACAAGCTTTTCAATTCATTTCTTCTTGCAGAAGACTTCGGCGTGGTTTTTATATTCAAATGTTAAAGAAAAGAAAAATATTCGAAGTGATAATGATCTGTTAGTTACTTCTGTCTAGGCTGGGGACACTGTAAGGTCCATCATGCCTAAGCCACTAACTATTTAGAGTACACGAGTCCTGAAGAGAGTGCATGGAACCTGTGGACGATGTATGTGCTAGAGTACAGTATGCCGACATTAAGTAAAACTCTGCTCTCGATTCAATTCTATGCAGAGGCGGTGAGGTCTTGGAGTGATTTTATTTGGATAGTTTTGCTGAATCTCTGGGCTTCATCTGTGTGTCCCTCGCTCTATCACTCTGCACAAACACTTGCAGATGTGTGTTGCATGTTTAAAACACGAAACGGCGACGGTTGATGTGTTCAAACTGCATGGTGCTTCTTTAACGCCCATTTAGCTTTGATCTAAACACCAATTCTACACGACACAGACATAGAGAAAATTTCACATAAATATTAAGTTTTAGGTTTTAATTTTAATTCTGTCTTACCGTTCCTTGTACTGTTTTCTCCAGACTAAGATCTTTGCAGAAACATTGCCAGAGCGGTCTGAACGTCAGTGCACTCATACTGATTAGCTGTACGAAGCCTTGTCAAGCGCGGGCTGAAACACTTGCCGTTGTGTGGTGCTGCGATAGTTGCCAGGCCAATCGGCCCGAGGTCAGCGGCTCGTGATGGCCGGTTCAGACGCTTCAAAAAGGTTTCGTGGTTTCAAAGCGAAGAAAGTTTGAATTGAAGGCGCTAGGGCTTACATTCGACAGACACAGTCGCTTTGGCCCCGTGGCTGAGATCATTTAATAATAACAATAAAGGATTATTTTAGACCGCTATTCCTCCAAAGGGCTCAAAGCGTTTTACAAAAATCAACAAAGCGAGCCACAGTGCCAAAGAATATGTCCAGACACTACGCGCAACCACATAAAGATGCACCAAGAAAGCAAACACTAACCCCGCTCGCACTTTTCTCTCTCTCTTTCTCTCTCTCTCTCTCTCGCATAGGGACCCCTTTGTCCTGGTGCTCGCGATAGTGGCTGACAGGGTTTCAAGGTTTCGAAAAATAGAAAGCCATTATATCCGCCTAAAACCTTGAGCAGGACCAGTTCCAAGCTGCTTCAAGATTTGAAAGGTGTTTCAAGGCGTTTCAAAGCACGAATTCTGAAGCGTGTAAACCGGTCCTCGCCCATCAAAATCGCTATCCAGTAATCCGTTTATAGCGGGCTACGCGGAGATGTGGTCTTGTGGCGAACGGATTAGTTTAAACGTAATTATTTTTCACGTTATCAATACAACAGGAAGTACTTGAAACGCTCAAAGTAACCGTATGCAGACGCATGCGACCAAGGGAGCTAACCGTACCCAAACACGTAACAAAGAGAGGGTCGAAAGAAAGGGACTTGGCAGATCCTAGATTGTGGATCTGGATAATTTGAGCGCTCGGTCTTCATTTTTTGTTTATTATTTTTCACGTCTTGGTGCAGACAGTCGTAAAACACAGTAACCTTTGATGCTAAGGGCGTCTTGTTGTAGAAAGTTGTACTACAGGTGCTAGGAAAATAGTGGTCACCTAGAAACTACATCCCATACCCCGAAAAAAGCAACACAAGAAGGGCTGGTTGTTATGCATTAAATATAACATTTTGCTTTATTCCACCAGTATAATGATATATTTTCTGAGGGAGAACAACAAACGTACCTTTAATGGCTTAATGAAATGTTATGAGGATCAAAAGAGTGGACACTAAGGGAGGGAAAAGACGAAAACATAAAACGAAGCGGGGACGTGATTCACCTGCATTTTCTACACACCGTGATCTGGTCAATCGGTGCTGCACCTTTATAAGCAGAGTATACGCGAGTACAAACACACACACACACACGCGCGCGCGCGCGTGTACATACGCCAATTCACGCACGCACACCTCGAAAACGAGCAAGTACTGTACTGAAATATGCGGGCACCAGGTAAACTGAAACCCCAAGTTCACACTGTGTTATTACAAAACTTCCTGAGAGGCTTGCTTCTAATCTCAGTAAAATTAGACGACCACTACAGGCAGTAGAGGGTGTCACGTGTTGGGGTCTGGTGGGTCAAGGAGATTGCACCATAGATTCCAGGTGTGAACCATCCTCGACTCTCAGGCCTAATTAAGGTCTATTATCCCCTTGTTCAAGCCGCCATCTAGCCGCTCACGTCATCACCAGCCCAGGATTAGTTCCCTGTTTACACTTATGATAGGGGGTACTGGCCCTAGAAACCAGGGGCAAGGTGTTACACACCCTGGGGCTGCTAGGGTGGTATTCGTGAAGGTGTCAGGCTGACCAGGTGTGCGTTAGTTGTTCAGGGAAGATTACGTAGCTGGAGAAAACTAGCGACGCGTAGTGTCGAGCATCAAGAGCTTTGATGTAGCCGCGCGAGGTAAACAACCAGGAACGGGAGGGGGGTAGTTGTGTCCACACTAGGTGTCCATTTAGGGGCGTGCTCTAGTAGTTGACACGGGGTGTGGCTTCTGCTGTCTCTGGCCTGATTGGTTGAATATGTGTAATTGTCTTGCTGACCA
>SMGT01008238.1:21524-38262 GCA_004794575.1 Lanistes nyassanus | reverse complement strand
TCCTGTCTACTCTCTCGTGAGCACACCCACACAGTTCCCACCTACCCCCCTCCTGTCCACTCTCTCGTGAGCACACCCACACAGTTCCCACCTAACCCTCTCCTGTCTACTCTCTCGGGAGCACACCCACACAGTTCCCACCTAACCCTCTCCTGTCTACTCTCTCGTGAGCACACCCACACAGTTCCCACCTACCCCCCTCCTGTCCACTCTCTCGTGAGCACATCCACACAGTTCCCACCTACCCCTTTCCTGTCTACTCTCTCGTAAGCACACCCACACAGTTCCCACCTACCCCCCTCCTGTCCACTCTCTCGTGAGCACACCCACACAGTTCCCACCTACCCCTCTCCTGTCTACTCTCTCGTGAGCACACCCACACAGTTCCCACCTTCCCCCCTCCTGTCTACTCTCCCGTGAACACACCCACACAATCACACATTTCTTTTTCAAGCGGCGAAAAGGAATAAATAATATAAACAAATAAAGGAAATATACACGAGGTTGAAAGAACGTAGCCTCAAAGAAAGAAAAACGCATGAATGATCAACAGAAATAAAAGGATAAAAAAGAAAATTAAAGGCATCAAAGCAAAGAATGAAAATAACAAACAAAGGGGCCTGGCATGGGTAAGGAAACCCCCTCTTTGAAGCCGTAGTAAGCACAGATCCCCACTGGCATAGGCAAGGCTGCCTGCCCCTTAAAGGCTTCTTCTCACGGTTGATACTAAACGATTGAACTGGGCTCTCGTGGTCAGCGGCTTAGAAGTGCAAGACCCCGCTACAGACACCTAACAAAAAAAAATATGAAAACAGATTTAATTTTCATTTATTGCATGAATGAGTCTTTGCCACGAAACTTGTTTGAACTGACGTCGACATAACCTCTTGTTAGTTATTGCTTACAAGCACCCTTAGCAACGAGGACAACGAAATTGAAGTGTTTACTCGTCTCATGGCAGCGTGTATGACAGTGTGTCGCAGGCACAAGAGCCTCGGAACTACACAAATATCGTACAGGAACAAGAGGTAAGCTTACGATATTTTAAATATCATTCCTGGTTTAAACAAAGCGCAGTAACTCTCCGTGGGAATGAAACATGCCTTGTTTGACACGTACGAGTTCGTGTTTCTGTCATTCTACTGTTCGCACAGTGTCAAAATGGTAGACTTTCATGTGCCGTATTTATCCTACGTACACTGTGAACTATCTATAGCACAGCGGAGAACTATTTATATCTAGCTACTTGCTCCTCCTGTCTGTGGAGCAATACGATAGAAGAGTTTATTCGCGAGCAAGGGAGAGAATGCAAATTGAAAACACTTCCTTACAGGTTACGTTAATAGCCTCCCTTTGTAGGGTTACTCTATTGGGTTTTGAGACAGTTCTGGTAGTTTCCAGCAGTGTATTTTCACTCGTTAATTTGACAACTATTATTTGCTGTTCGGAAAAATATGAATATCAAATTTTCTTTGACGCTATGTTTGTAGTTCCTTGATCGCCCACCCGAGCAATCCTGAGTGCGAGCGCGTGAGTGCTGATCTGTTTGTATTAGTCGCTATAACTAATGTTAGAGCGTGCTCAATCTGACTGCTTGTAAGGAAATGCGATGCAAAAACCACCTCGAGTATGAGAAAAACAACAACAACAGCAGCAACAACAACAACAGCCCGCCTACTGCAGTAATAGTAAGCACACAATACACTTTGCTAGATGTGAATTTTGCGAGCATTGAATTTTTTCTTTCCGAAATAACACTTAAGCGACAACAGGTGTTTTTCCCCGTCTCTCTGCTTGTTCCCACAGATTCAGATTTGAATGATAGCTGCATGGGGTCTGCCAGCAGCAGAACGTCGCCTCAGGGTCGCACAGCACGGAGGAAAGTGCGAGATGCGCCCGTTTCTGCATACGACAGTCAAAAGTCATTACTGAAGCGGCGGCTACGTGAAATCAGCAGGGCGCCCATATCCGACATCGCCAAAGCCAGTTCTCTCGTGGACGTGAATGTCGACTGCCTGGACTCCTTCCGAATTCTCCTGGACGCCATGGAGCGACTAGTGCTGGAGGACAGAGACGCCCTTTTTGAAGGCCTCCGAAACATACGCCCTCTGTTCACACCGTATGGCGACGACGTGAAGATATTTACCTGGATGGGCACCTGTGGGGACTTCTTCGCACTCATCGGGGGTGGAGAGAGGACAGCCGACATATACGCTGAGATTTTGCCCGATTGCGGACCCACTCACATGACGGGAGTTTTCAGAGGCCCCAAAAGAAATTTGAATGAAGGCAAAGATACGCAAGGCGCTCAAAAGGGTAGAAGAAAAAAGAAAGGCCAAAGGAAATCTAAAGACAATGCAGAGTATAATACAGAAATCACGGAAGGCGGTCCGGAATCGAAGACAAGTGTGGAGAAAGGGGACGCGACTCTCAGGCACTCCTGGAAAACTGCTGAGCCACAAGCCTCTGCCAAAAGTTGCGGATTTGGACAAAAGGAGGAACATTCACAAGCACTCGTACTTGAGCTTCAGAATCTGTGGCTAGGCATCACAGACACCAGTCTTTTGTTCAGCAGTCGACTTGCACAGGCAGGTTTGCTGGAGCACTTTGTCGACTTTCTCGCAGAACATCGCGAGAACACAAGTATGGTAAGAAAACTGCATTGGTTGTTAATAAATTTCTGGATTTGGTGTAACAATAAAGAATACTAAAACTGTACATTGTAACATCACACCTACAAATGTTTGTATGCCGATTATAATTCATAAATGACGAGAATATAATTCATATAATGAAGATAACATGTTTATTCCTTCTCTATGTTTATCGGTGTTTGTTTTTCAATATTCTACAGGATGATGCAACCCACTTGAGGATGTGTATAAACATCTTACATAACTGCGCAAAGAACCCCCATATCCGTCAGCACCTGCGTGATCTAAACACTGCCGACATCCTTTGGCCGTACCTGGACCGTGCCAACAGAGGTACAGACACACACGTGAACGTTTGCAAGCATTTACCAGCGGCCGCTCTCCAGTCCTCCCCTCACTCACTGTTTCACAGGGTCGCAGACCTCACTCGGGGCCACATACAGTACAAACAATGAGCTTTTTTCGTTTTCTTTGGTGTCCATTGGCAACAACCAATCATCTGGTAATACGTTTCGCGGGAACGTGTAACCACCGGAACTAGGGACGTTTGGGACTTAGCGTCTGCTTCTAGCTCAGAGTTGTACGAGTTATGGCTTACTGACAGTTTCGTGAGTTTATTACTTAAACAGATGGAAAGGACCGTTTAAATCCCAAAGAAATTGAAACTCGTTGAAATGCAGAAAATCGTTACAATGCAAGCGAAAAAAAGTTTAAAGCCCTTTTTATAGCAGTAAACAATGAAGGGTAGGGAAAAAAGAAAGGATCAGAACTCGAACACAACAAAGTGATAAAATCCCTTAGTTTTTTTTAAAAATGATAGCCATAAACATGTGTCTGCACCAACCACTATCAGTAGCGATCGGTCGATATTAATAAAATCTCAGAATCTTGGTTCACTGTTTCTACTGGGGTTGAAAATACCAAGATAATGCAGGACAAATTACTGACAAGGAATAGCGCAAACTGTTTCTCAATCGAGCTTTTTTCCATGAGTATCTCGATTTATGGCAGTTGTTGTTGTTAGTGTTCGGTATTTTTTGACTTTCCCATCATTTGTAAAGGTCAGGTATATGGTTCGTTTAAGAAGACATTTCTGCACCGATAGGAGTTTCACTTGTGATTATTTTTAAAGTGTATAGCAATGCATTTTGTTTCGGGTAGGGGAGAAGAAAAGCTAGAGAACGCATCCTTTTTACGATAAATGAAAAGCGAATTGTGGAGCTAAGTCGGTTAATATTTATGGACGTGTAAATAAATAATTTAAAAATTAACAAATGTGGGAAAGTCCTGAAATGACTGTAATCTAAAAAATAAAAAAAGGAGACGAGTGTGAAGGCAATTTATCTCAAAAGTACAGATTATCCCCTCCTCCCCCAACTTCGTATCCATGGTTAACATGTTCCAAGACGAACCCCAGTTACGTGCAAACGAAGTGCTTTTTCGTGTAATTATATACATACCTACGATAATGTTTAGTTGATAAATTACGCACAGTAAGACACAACCAACAGTAATTAAACAACATTTATTTCGTTATATTTGTGCTCTCCCTCCCTCCCCATCTCCCCCTTTTTCTCTCCCCCCTCTTTCTCCCTCTCTCGTGAACGTGATTGCCAATAAATAAATAAATAAAATGTGGATTTTTAACGCGCGAAAACACATTTTATGCACACTTCGCGCGGACGAGGGACACAGACACTCTAGTGAAAGCAATGAAACACACACACACATAGAGGGAGAGATGAACGAACACTGACCAACAGGTTGGGAAACAGATCGTCCTTCAGTCACTCTAGGTTACACACTGAATATATCTTTTTTTCTGATCATATACTTGCTGTGCTACAAAGATAATAGCAGTAAAATAGCCAATAAAAGTAGCAGAGGTCTGGGTGCTTTATTGTTACATTGGCTCAGTAAATCAGCAGAATGTGATAGAATCAGCAGTTATTTTATGAAAACTGAAAAAACAGTAGACGTAATCACGCACAAGGAAAATAGAATAATAACAATTTTTTTACTGTCCGCAAACTGTCGTTGTCAACACCAAGATTTAATACTGATGCGCAGTCGACCGAAGGCGGACCATCTATTTGAAAGCCACAGTGACGACTGTGCATAGTATACGAACGAGACCCTAGTGTTTACTGTTGGCACGATTTTAATTGTCTCTTCTAATGGGTTGTAACTTTGATTTTCGTCTTCTCCCGATTCTTATACTTGTGCTCATTGGAAAACAACTTTTTCTTGATGCCAGTCATTCTTTTTAATCAACCGTTATGACAGTAGCACAGAAAGTGTTATCGTGCTTCCCTCAGTCGGCAAACAGAGGTCTGGTCTGGCTTCCTGTTTGGCCGCTGGGAAGCAGACACTCCGTATGCGCGGAAACTAATACGAAAAAGACTCATTACTTGAACAATAACAACATAAAGGAAAGATATGTATACTTAAATTCATGCCTGTTTTATTGGGTTTTTTTTTAGTTTCTTATTGAACAATTCGTGGAGTTTAAGAACATTAGGGTGGCGTACAAAATATCTTGGACGAAGAGAGTTTCTATTAACTTCCAATGGTGGATATGTGCATAAAAAACGTAGTGGAATTCATCACCACTTCAGTTTATATTGCACGATGAACATACTCTCTTTTTCTGGGTATATCACAGTGTATCTGTTGAGCAGGTTGATTGTGATAACTTTCGATGAAGTTTTTCTTAGGGCTAAGGACAGGTAGATTAAGTAAAGATCAAAGCCAAAGTTTAAAAATTGTGTATGTAACACATGTGTTATTACTGTACACATCATCTTTCCAGGAAGTCATATCTTGATTCGTAAGTCTCTGCTTGACACCCAACTTGAAATGGTTTCAAGAGAAATCATAACAATCACTCCGTCTAAAAAACCCCAAACCATAACTAATGTTGAGTAAACAAACTCAGGGTAACTCGTACCCGAGTTACTGTACAAACTTTGACGTAAATGAAGCATGAGTACTGACAGTTTACTTTAGCGGGAATTAAGATCGAGAAAGAAGATCTTATGCCAGGAAGTAACCTGTGTGTTTCAAAAACACCCACGGAAAAGAACATGTCATATAAGCAATACAAGCTTCACGTTCGCTTCCATTATCCGTTACTTTCAAGTAATTCTTCGTGTCATTTCCATTGAATAACACGTTTCTCCGAAAAGACCCATCATGATTCTTCACCCCATTAATAAACAATAACAAACCTGTATCGTACACCATTATAGTCAGCCTTCAAAGTCTATGTTAGAAACATCAACCAGTATTATATCACCTAGAACCATGACATCACCACTCGCCATGAAATACTTATTTGTACAGTCAGTTCAGTAATTTGGATGATTCATTGTATAGGTTTTTCTTATAGTTCATCCCCGTTGTAAGTGGAAACAATATCAACCTGTGTTAAAGCCGTCGTGATATCATATAGGTAACCACTAGTAGAAGAATCCACTTCGTATGAGATCTGGATATCTTCTACGTTATGTCCCATTTTATCAGTCATTATGTATCACTGACCTTAAGTCATTTTCATATCACTGTACCGTCCTCCTGCACTGCAACATCTAAAGGGCCTTTCATGTCGTATTAAGTGGTGTCATCGCTTATGTACTTACTTGTAGTAGAGTTGATTTCCTTGATATCCACAGTAACAGGAGCCAGAATCACTAATTCTGTTTACTCTGGCATTCCCACTATCTCCTTATCTTTTCGAACTGGTCACCCATGTGCAAATAAAACTCACACATGTCTATCATATGCGATGGGGGTCCAGCGACGCGACTCGCTGAATGGATGGCCTGCACTGTTGGGAGCTATCAGACGAAGCGTCATTCGATCGTTCTAAGACCACGTGACAGAATTAGAGACCCGGGATATCAGACATACGTAAGGCAGATTTGTCGTCTCTGGGCCGTTGAGTATTCATGTAGTTTAAGCAATCACCTGTTGCAGAAACGGTTACAGGGTAGGTTACACAAATGTGTGTGTGTGTGTGTGGGTGGGGGTACTGGATGGCTCGCATCAGACGTGTTGGTGACTAATCGAACAATAGAAGGGGGAATAGTCACGCTCTGTTAGATAAAACTGACAGCAGGACTGTTGTGGTGGCTGTGGTAGATGCAGCAGGAATGTTTGGTGCAACAAGACTGAATATTAAAGTGAAAGCAAAAGACGAGCAAACTGACAAAGGGTCTAAAGAGCTGGCAGTTCCAGACTTTCTGGAGCAGAAGCAGAAGGAGAAAGACCGCTAACCCATTAGATGCTAGCGTTTAACAGACTACGCATACCAAGCTTCTGGAAATCAACAGAGTCGTTTCCAAGCTTGAGCACAACGTCTGGGTTGTCCACACGGACAGGTTGATTGAAGACACCGATTGAGACTGAATGCTTCCTTGTGCACCACATAATTATGACGTTGACAACCGACGCCTTAACGGCCATTCTAGACTTCTTTACGTATGATAGCCTGGAGCGTAAAAGTATTACATCGTCGTTGTTTTCGCTGATCATTAAAGCAGGAGAGTAGATAAGCGCTCTCATCCCTCGGGTACTTGACTGGACGCCAGTAGGGTGAGCAATGAGCTCAGTAAGAAAGGTCAACAACTGTAAGTTCAAAGTTTTGAAGTAAAAACAATACAAAAACCAAAAACAAATCCAAGTGTATAGAAGTACATACTGTGAACTTTTGTGTGGGCTCGTCACCTGTTAATGTAAGGTAAAAACAGGGCGAAAGTTGCGGGGGATGGGGAGAGAGCACCACTCAGTACACACAGTGTGTGCTGCTTTTTTCCAGATCTGAAGCTGGTCGTCCTTCTGACTCTGTCCTACATCATGGAGGAAACTGACAGCAACAGTCTACAGGCCAACTATGACGAGGTTGTCTTCCTGCTGGACGGAATAGATGCAGCGTCTCGCTCCAAGCTCCACCTGTTTGAAAGCTGGCACCTGCACGAACTGCTGCAGGGAGTCATGAACCTGGCCAAGAACGACGACAATAAAAAGCTTTTAGTAGAGATGGGTAGGTTGTCTCCGCGTGAGTTATACAGTGTTTAAAACAAATCTCTTTTGTAGAACTGACACTTTTCTAAAACGCTGCGGTATTACGTGTTTGCTGGGACTCCTTGTAGTTACTTTCTCCGTCAAAGACGCTTTAAGTAAATCTTAGACAAATCCGTGTACGAACCAACCAACCAACCAACCAACCAACCAACCAACCAACCAACCAACCAACCAACCAACCAACCAACCAACCAACCAACCAACCAACCAACCAACTTTATTTATTACAATTTATGTGCACACACAGAATGACCGGAAAAAAACCTTCCCAGCAGAAATTATGCATTACCATAAATGTCATTATGAATTAAACTCAGTCAGATGCGTGTTTCACGGATGTTATCATTGTGAAACCCCCACCCACTCGGAAACATTGAGATTTGTTTCATATTAATTTTTTTTTACTTTTGGAGACGCCCTTCGCTTCTTGAAGCCTGTGATCAAAGACGGACAAGACACAGAGAAGTTGATCGCCATGAAGACAGTCTGGCAGCTGGCGTTTGCCGAGGAGAACAAGACCAAGATCAAAGTTTGTGAAGTTGCTGTTGTTGCATTGTCATATCTCTGTTTACTGATAATTACAGTTTGTATGCGTCTGCAATGGATTCAAGAATAGAACTTTGATTGCTGATTGTAAATTCAAGTATCAAACAGTTTACCCGTATCTCGTCGGTTTCACTGGACTTTTGTTTTTGCAGAACTTGAGAATAACAATAAGTCGTGACTAGTTAATATCTTGAATAATTGTATCCTGAAGGGGGAAGGAACTGTTTCTTATCCAGAGCCCTTTAAGATAATGAGTCGCCTTCTGCAGCAACGGAGAAACGCTGGAAATGACGGAATATTCCTGTTGAGTTGCAGGAAGCGTCGGGCTGTGTAAGAAACGTTTTGCTGTATGTTTCCTTGTCGTCTTCTTTTTTCCTTCTCGGTTTATTTTTCAGCGGGTTTGTCATAGCTGTTGGGTTAAAGGTGCGTTTGCCATAGCTGTGGGGTTAAAGGTGCCAGAAACAGCAGTTTTGATGCTGAACGTATTTGTCTCTTGTTCACAATTATTTTCAGGAGGATGTCGAGGTGATGAAACTCGTAAGAGATGTGAAGAAGACTTACCTTGCGGAGTCAGAAATGTCTAAGTGCGCCCAAGGCATTTTGTTTGTACTCGGCATTGACTCTATTACATTGAGTAAGTTTGACTGTGTCGCACTGAGTTTGACCAACAGTCGTCATGGCCTTATTTCTCACTCTCATTGTAGATATATGTGTAGGTAGGTGTGTAGTTAGATGCGTAGGTAGATCTATACAATACGTGTGTGATTTGGTTTGGTTTGTTGCTTAACGTCCAGCCGCAAACTATGTGCATATCAGGACGGTGTTGCTTAGACAAAGTTTACGTGCTGCCACACGTGGGACTGATGGCGCAACACGGGGCTCAGTCCCACCCAGTCACATTATACTGACACCGGGCCAACCAGTCCTAGTACTGTTCCCTGTAGTGCCAGGCATCTGGCAGGGCAGCTACTAGATTGCCAATTTTTAAGTCTTAGGTATGACTCGGCCGGGATGCGAACCCCCGACCTCCCGCCTCGAAAGCGGACGCCTTAACCACTAGACCACCGAGGCGGTCTCAATACGTGTGTGTGTTTGTAGGTAGAGAGGTAGATGTGTAGATGTATGTATAGGTGGATGTGTAGATATATGTGTAGGTAGATGTGCAGATATGGGTGTGCATAGATATGTAGATATGTTTAGGTAGATGTGCAGATATTTGTGTAAATAGATGTGTAGATATATGAGTAGGTAGATATGTGGAGATATGAGTAGGTAAATATGTAGCTATATGAGTAGGTAGATGTGTAGCTATATATGTGGGTGGATGTGTAGAACAGAAAGTAAAGCCTAATCGATGAATTGATATCAACATACAATATTTTTCTGAATGTGCACGTATAGGTAGGCAATATTTATTTCAATCTTCTGTTCTTTGCGTACACCGAACCTACTGTTATTGCAGACAACGAAGAAAAGCCAAGAGATCTGAGGACGCGGGACAGTATGGAGCAGGAAGTCTCGAGTGCCAAGCTTAAATATGGCCACGTTATGATTAGCTATCAACACTTCAGCAAAGACATACTGACAAAGGTAAACTAAGAGTATACTAAATATATGAAATAACCATTGTGTTTTTGTCACACAACACTCAGTCACTCTACCTTACTCTCACCAAGCGACCAAGGGTGTGTGGTGAGTGTTCCTTTTGCGTACGACTCCTCACAAACACAGGACGAGACGATGTAGTTTTCCTTAAAATGCACACGGCCTTATTTATTAAAGTACACCCTCGCTCTCGCTCTCTGATACTCAGGCACTTATCAGCTCTTACGTACACAGCGGCTTCCCACTATTTTCCACAGATCACAGCGCATGTACACAAACTATCTTACTAACATCACGACTCTGCTCTTTCTCATTCATCGCAAATATCACAGTACTAATCGATCGCCGTTCCTCTCCTCATCTTTTACACAAAAAGTCAATTCTTCACAAATGCTCAATCATCTGAGTCAATCAATCTTTCGAGTGGCTTACTGTTCTTAAAGTCTCTGGTTCTCCTTTACCTTAAGACTAAAAAATGGAGTAATTGTCCACACAAGATTTCAAAATGTTGTCCCACAGACTTACTATCAAAGTAATTATTCTCAAAGGATTTCAAAGTGATGTCACACAGACTTACTATCAAAAGTAACTGTCCACAAAGGATTTCAAAGTGAGAGTAAATCGGACAGTCACATTACTATTTAGTATTTCTAGCAGTTCTCCGACCTGAAGTATGTCCTTTACTCTACAACATTGACACTATATTATCACTACATATTATGACGCTCAGCGTTCTAAATTTAGTGCTTTGTCATCGCTCAAGGTAGTCGAACTAGCGTACTCACTAACACGTCTGTAGTTACATGGCACTATTCCGTGAAAGTTTTTGTTTCGTTTGCAGTGCAACTTACTTAATGCATAAAAGAGAAAATTAAGTATCTTTCAAGTTTACGGCATTCGCATGAGATGTTTAGGTATGCAAGTATTTGCGACAAAGCCGGTACCGCGTGTGGATGGATGTAGACAACATCTCTGGGCACAGCTCCACGCTGGAGGCTATGGCTAAGGCTGTGGAAGATGCTGAGGCAGTCCTGTTCTGCATGTCAGAACACTACAAGGACAGCGCCAACTGCAGGCTAGGTGAGTAGCCAGTCACGCACTGTGTCGTAATGACGACATCCAGCAATGTGGACACAAGCCCACATCAGAGGTGAGTGCTACAGAATACAAGATTAAATATGCTGTAGGGAAGTGAAATGTGTTTCAAAGTCCCAACTTATTCATTTATTTAACTGAAGTATATTTCTAACACGTGGCATGTGCAGCTGTTGATGTGCAGTATTATTTGCATGTTGCCTGATGTCTAACCTATTGCTCCCGTTGCTGTGCACAGAAGCAGAGTACGCGTTCGAGAAGGGCAAGGTGATGATTCCGCTGTTGATGCAGAAAGGCTACAAGCCCGATGGATGGCTGGGCATTTTGAAAGGCTCCAAACTATTCATTGACTTCAGCGGCAAGTACGCCTTTGAGGATCAGATGGAAAAGCTCCTGGCTGAGCTGGGAACACGAGGGAAGGAACGTGAGACCGAGGTAAATCGTGATGCAGCCACTGTCCTGAGGAAATCCAAGTTATGTAATAGTGCGTACGGTAACCCTGAGAGCCTGAGCCATTCATCCACCCCTCCCACGTTTTCTTTCAACTGGAAAGTTTCTTTTCTTTATTCTTTTGCCCTCAGGGGGTATTCAGAAAAAAAGGAAAAAATGTCAAAGAACACACGCCAATCGTAATTCACCCGACATAAGAATATACATATATTGATATAAATAAACTCAATGATTAATAAACACACAAATAACATGCTAAATCATGGCCCAGACGTACGCACAAACAAAAACCTATTAATCTGTTCATTAATGCACTCTACTAAGAAGTATTTTAACAAAATTCACTACTTTGGTCAAAAGACTACCCGTCTATCCATATATGCATTCATGCATACACGCATACATACACATATGCACACACAGAATATTTTAGCTAGTTCTGTAGAGGACAAAACAGATGTCCAAGTCGATGTGTTCGTGTCCAGAATGTTGACGGACCCCTGTTTCAAGAGTCTTCCCAAGCGATGACGTCAGCTCCGACAAGGACTAAGGTCCCCAAAACGTCAGTCCAGTCAAAGAGCACAGTGGGTCTCTGGTCAGAATCTGACGTCGCCCTCTGGCTGACCTCTTATCACCTTCGAGGGTAGGAGGACAGAGTTATTTTGTTTTCTGTTCGGCATTCCGATCCAAATAAAAAATGTGCATAAATATTTCATATAATATTTTAAGCATAGAAATGGTTAGTGAATGGTTTTTTTTTGCATGAGGAAATACTGTAAAAGTTTCTCGCATCACCCTCAACTGCCTATAATCTCAGCCTCCTCAGCCAATACTTTAAATATGATTTTATTTATTTAACAGAAACCATAAACTAGTTTTATAATACTACTTTCGGTTTTAAAAAGAAAAAGATACAGGTTGTTTAATAGTGTAGTACTTTTGTTGTACAATGTACTTAGTCTTGTGTGCTTTTATCACGTGTACTACAACCAAAAACACTGACATGTCTCTAGTTCGCAGAGTATATGAACACACGTGAAATCGGTTAAATAAACTCCAGTACCCGCTGAGTATTCATGAAAGGGAATTTAATAGTTGGGTAGTCCAGTATTTTACATCCAGTAGGGGCAGCAGATAACGAACCATTATGTAACCCAACCCCTGTTTGTTTTGCTGTTTTCCCTTCTCCGACCGAGTACATATAACAGTATAGACACTAGGGAGAGCACCCGATATTCATTTGCATGTTTTATGTTCTGCAGGTGTCAACAGTTGCACAACCTGAGCGGAGAAAACCTTGTTTGTCTTCAGAAACTCAGAAAAGAGGTATTGAACACTATTCATCTCGTTGTCACATTTTTCTAAATGGTCATTACTGTAACGCCTCTCATGCGTCATTCGCGTTCGTACGACAACACTCTTCGACGTCAACGACAAAGTTTAATCATTGAAGTAAAATGAGTAATGGGCGGAGGCACGGCGGTTCATCTAAAATGCTACTTCTCTAATCTTGATAGTCTAGTGGTTTTCTATCTTGGACCTGTCTCTCGAATAATGTCGTCTCCATTTTCTATCTTGCCTATACCTTGCTTATCAGCTTCTCATGTTCGCCGTCCTATTGGCGTGCTCGGGGGATGACTTGTGGGTGACCGTCGTAACCTAGAGCTAGTCTCCTCCCACATCTTACAGTTCGTATGATATCTGCAGCGGAGGGGGGCTGGTCGTCTTCCTGATACCAGCTGGCCATCTCGAGGAACAGCTCGAGCATTACTGCTTTCCATCGGCCTTCCATCTCTTCACTGCTGCCCGGCCATATACGCCGCTGCCAGAGGTTCTAACGGCGAGCAAACTTTCGCCATGGGGACGTTCGGCCGTCCTCTCCAAGCCTGTCCTCCCAGGCCCGTCCTGGGCCCGTTCCTAGGCCCCACCTCTGGGTCCTCTCAAAGCCTGTGTGTCCCCAGTCTGTCCTCCAAGCCTATCCTTCCAGGCCTGAGTTTTTCTAAGTCGCCGGCAGGCCCGCATATATTGGGGGTGAGAGGCATCCGAAATATTCTAACTAGCCTCTCCCACTAGCGCGTGTCCTGTCAATGCTCCTATTAGCTGCTCTCTGACAGCCAGATTTATGTTGTTGTTTTGGTCCTACTCGAGCGGGGTAATAGCGCCATTATCCTCAACGCTCGAGGTCGACCTTTGACTAAATTGGTCAACACCCCTGGGTTTCCCGATCATTCCGCCATCTTGGCAGCGGTTAATTGCAAGCCGCCAATTACCTTCCAACAATTAACAGGCCTCGACTACCAGTCCAGCCTCATTTGCCATATAGTCTTTCGGGCTTCCCTGCAACACATGGCTAATCGCCATAGGTCGGTCCCATTATGCAGCCAAGCCTTGTCTTTCGCCCCATGACTAGTAGCGAGTAATTTCATTGTTACCACGATTAATCTGTCTTCCAAATCATACAAAATATACGTGTTGTATACGCACCAGACACGCGTATTGTTATATTACCAAAGAAAGGAAAAGACTGACAGCAAACAGGAGGAAGGATGGACGGACGGACAGACAAGAAAAGGAACTTAAGAAAACATCGAAAATCAGTAAACGAAACCAAAAATTTGCTTCGAAGTTCCTCAGTCTAGGTATCACAAAATCAAAATGTTACAAAGGCATATCTCTGCTCCAGGTTCCGGAGTTCTTCTTCAATTTTCTTAAACAAGACCTTGGTCTGAGCTGTTTTGACCTTTTGAACTTCAGCGACGCGGTGGACAAGCTGCCAACGTGAATGGATACATCAGACACAGACTCACGAACTCTATTTTCAACCTCTGTTTGTCTTGTAAAGCACTGTCTAATGACAAGAATAGACTGATACACTATTCTAGTAAGAAGAGCCCAAATGCAATATTATACAAAAGGGGACTTAATAGTAAAGTCTTAATCAAGTAATGAGATTAATTCAAACTGCCAGCAAGAGGCTGCGGAACTAATAATTTTTTGTAATAGCAAACAAGCCATTTCACTGTATTAAGGAGTCTTGTTATTTCTTTTGTTGTGGGGAGATTACAGGTGAATGGGGCTCGTGCCAAGGTGTGCTGTGAGATAAACCTATAACTATCGTACGTAATACAGTGATAATAGTTTCCACCTACGCATATGTCGTCACCTTAACGGCGGTCGTGCGGAACGAGCACAAGGACGACACCTTAAGGGAAAAGTAAACCCCATGTGACGACACAAAATGACACGGAAGTGTTTATTCAGTCTGATCATCCAACAGATAAGTAATTATAAATTACAGTATGTACATCAATTTGCGCTGCATTTACCTTCACAAAAAAGACGTCTCAGAATTTATTTTTTTATTTAGATATGTTTATGTAGATTTAACTTACAGTCACTAAAGCTTTTGGTGTGCTGTGTACGCAACGGGCATAAATTTAGTGCAAATAGTTTTGGATTTGCCGCATCCAGTGCTTACATTGATAAAAATTGATTTATATCACAGTCTTCGCACCAAGTAAACTACATAGAATAACACAACAGGCGCGCGCACACACAAACTACAGCAAGAGCAGCGACAGCGCTGTCCAACAAGGCTGGAAACGCCATCCAGTCGATATCGTCATGCACGTTCCAGTTACCTTGACCCAGTCTCGTTTCGCAGCGCCACTCGCCGTTCAGTTATTTTTAATCAGAAAGTAGGCAGGGCTTCGTGGAAAACCCAGCCACTTGGGCTTTCTGTTTCGATTGGCGACACACTGTGTGTGTACCGCGCTTCGGATTCTTGCTGGCCCAGTCTACACATGTACTGTCGTCTACACGGTGTGTCGGCGAGTCACACGTTCTCGCAAGTGTACGTTCGATGTTGCCTGTTATCCTGCTTGACATACGGGTTCCACCTGCTGCCACAGTGACACGACAAAGCAGAGCATGTCACAAGGTAGGCCCACAGACTCGCGATGTCTGTACTGTGTATAATGCCTGTACTGTGTATAATGTCTGTACTGTATGTAATATCTGTACTGTATGTAATGTCTGTACGGCGTGTAATGTCTGTACTGTGTATAATGTCTGTACAGTGTGTGTTACGGTTGTAGAGGGTACGTTGGCGGTGACTTGTGACGGAAAGACGTTCGTGCATTGCGGTGTTGCAGCTGATGATGCGGTACGTGGTGTGTGAAAATTACTTTGGTGTGGCAGGCGTGCTCTACTGTAGTGCCATTCAAAGTACACACACACACACACAGAGAGAGAAATGAAGTGTGAATATGTGCCTGAGTGCGACAAATTATGTGAGAGAGAACAGAAATAGAGAGAGGAGGAGATTTTTGATAAGTTTAAATCACTCTCTACTATTTCGTTACATTCCATAAGTATATGGAGTTTCGACCCTATCCCCATCAGGGCATAATGTGTTGCTCCCTTAGCAGTTATTGCTCGAGAGGAGAATGTCATCAAACCTACAAGGGCGCTCGCCTTCCGGCCCCACCTGGGGTCACTCCCTCTGTACGATAGCAGCCCCCCCCCCCCGATCGTAGTACGTCGATTTCTTACCTATGCAAGCAGGTAGAATGTCGCAGCGGGGAGGAGGGAGGGTGTAGCTGTCGTGGTATCCGGTAAGTATCGAACAAACGGAGTACAGTGTAAGAACAATCTCCTTTCTTCTTGTACTTTTACCCATTCCCATGACTATACGGAAAAGACAGATGAATAGACAGACATGGGGAGGGGGCGGGGGGTCACAAGCTCACCGACAGAGGCACCCCGATACAAGTTTACTCCTCAAAAGGTGGGGCGGGGGCTCACTGTGACATGACGGGCCGTACTTTAACTTACTGGATTCGACTTCTCCAGAATTACTGAACAAACTTTTAGGGTGATCTCGTAAAAATGTAGCTTTAATTGAGCAATCGTCGCCAAAACCTTTACTGCCTCAGGTCAATGGTTTCTACACCAGAGGGTGACGACGCTATGAAATAATGTGAATAACTAGAGAAATCTACCGAGGGAAAAGATTCTCATACTCTGACACGTTCGGTCAGTCTCACACAGGCAAAACACTACTAGCTCAAGAGCCCCCACCCTCGTAAAACACACAACTGTAGCGAACTGTTATTCAACATATATTTGAAACACTAACTGACTCGACAACATCAAATATATCTACAGATTATTTACAGAGAATCACCGTGCTCGTGTCTAGGGTAAGACGCTGCCTGATTACGTCATACCACGCGGTATCAGACAAAGAAGATAATCAAACTCCAGAGGGGAAATCAAACTGCAAAACGGCCTATGATCCC
>SMGT01008238.1:0-21514 GCA_004794575.1 Lanistes nyassanus | reverse complement strand
TACAGTAAGTGACCAACAACAGAGCTCCTACTCTCGTCACTACTGAAACAACTACTTCTGCGATACACACTTCTAAAGCTATTCATCGACCAACAATGAAGCTATGACACTTCCACGACCAGCACTTCCTTACCTCCTCTTGGCATACGTCCGGCCTCTAGCTTAACGTCTCCTGTCTCCGGCAGGATAAACCCACCTATCTTAAATATACCCGAGTCCCAGACTCTAAGATAAGTTTAT
Source organism: Lanistes nyassanus (assembly GCA_004794575.1). NCBI lineage: Eukaryota > Metazoa > Mollusca > Gastropoda > Architaenioglossa > Ampullariidae > Lanistes > Lanistes nyassanus. The sequence goes on along the minus strand of SMGT01008238.1, from coordinate 21,274 downwards.
GGTAAGAGCAGTCCTTAACTTATAAGGCGCATCCAGCAGTCACTTACGCGTCCGTTCTTTGACGTGTCGGCGAAATACTTCCAGTGTATTTAGCATGAGAACTGGAGCTATTCTTCCAACGGCTAAGATGGCGAGGGGCAGAGTCCGTGGGTCTACACGTGTTCGCTTCTCTTGGTCTTCCTACATCATCTCCCTGTATGTCCTACTCTGTCTCGAAGCTCGATCCCGAGTGTCTCTCTTTTTCCAGCTTAAGTACTACGTGCTCTCTCGCTTTAAACTCGATGAAACCGTTCTGGCCGGCGTAGAGCAGCTACCCACATAGCGTCCACCTACCCGGTGTCGAGAAAGGGAGGGGTGAACAGGCTTACCTAGGAGTGACAGGTGTCAACCTAGGAGTGACAGGTGATAACCTAGGAGTGACATGTGACACTCGCAAGCTCACCGATTGAGGCACCCGATACAACTTTACTCCTCAAAAGATGGGGCGGGGGCTCACAAGCTCACCGATAGAGGCACCCGATACAACTTTACTCCTCAAAAGAATTGAAAGACCAGCTACATTTTGGCAGACAGGTAAAAGACGTGTGATGTGAAAAAACACATCCTACCCCATACATTTGGATACACCTCGTTTCATATTGCCATTGTGAAGTGTGTGTGACAATCAATGCGGGCGGGTTGGTGCACACCACAGGAGTCCGCAAAACATGTGCACCCAAGACAATGTGCAAAACAAACGAGTGCATGGGGACAAAGTAGAGCGGGACAGGTGGGGCGTCAGGGCAGATCGCACTGACAGACGCCGTGAACGCAAGGTGGCGTCACGCAGGCGTCTCCTAACCGTCTCGCCGCTGACGGTGACATTGCTGGCAGCTCACAACTGACTCGAGTTTGCCTCTGCGTGCATGTCAACTGTACTTAATTTATGCCCGACTAGCTTCCTTTTACACCGGGTAAAATTCAGTATGCGCAAGGCCCGACACGAATAGGGAAAGAATAACTTCTCAATGAGTTAAGACGGCGGGAATTCTTCTTCAGTGTGCATGCGTGATAAGATAAGACAAGACAAGACAAGACAAGACAAGACAAGATAAGATAAAATAAGACAGGATAAGATAAGATTATGCTTTATTTCCAACATGCAAGCATAGGACTTTATCTTGGTGTCACAGAACACAGCCAATCCGACATTCAAACCCTAAAATAGAATAGAGCAATAGGATACTTCCATAGACACGCACACAGCACCCTCGCCCATGCTGGAAGCGCACACATACCCGCCTCCCCCACCCACACACACTGATTCCTTGAGTTTGCCGTGAGGGCAAGTGACTAGGAAGGAGGGCTAGAGAGGTAGCTAGGCCAGACAGGTTAGTTGCAGCATGAAACAAAGGACATCCAAATGTACGGGGTCGGATATTGTGTTCTTGCAAATTACACACGTCCGTTACCTGTCTGACACAGTGCAGGTGGTCTTTAAACTCTTTTGAGCACTATATGCTAGTGGTCAGCCTTAGTCTGCCGTGTGTGCTAAGGACTTTACTCCGCGTGGTTATCAGAAATAATTGCACTCCTAACTGGCCTTGTGTGCTTCATCATCAAACCAGCGGCCAAACGCTGGACAGACAGGTAGGCAGAGAGCTTAGACTATTGAGGAATAACTGCCAGCAGGTTCAATTACTGTAGCATGCCTCATCTAGCACTCCTCATTCCGGCATAGTCGGTGCTACCTTTTTATTAGTATTTTTTTAGGCATTGGTAGGCATTCTGAAAACTGTGTGGGACAGAAAACCCTTTGGATGGATTAGAAGTATTGTCCTAATCTGTAGGGCTTGCCGCACCGGCTTATAATGAGCGCAAGGAACTAATACGGTTATATTTATCTTACAGACTGAGTGCAAGTAGCCTTCGGTTCATTCACTTTTCGCCCACTACGTGTATTAGTTCAACATGAGCAACAAACGGGGCAGCGAGAGCAACCCTTCCAGCTCCCTCACTAAGGATTCAACACCACCCACGAATGCCAAGGGGAGTGGCGGAGACCCCCCCAAAACTGACCGTGATGGGAGCGCCGGTGACCCAGAATACGGTACAAGAACGAATACGAAAAACTTTCAGTCTTGTGACACATTTTCTTTTTCTTTTGTCTTACTTTCTGCATAATGAACTTCATCTCTTTTTCTTCCTTTGCTGTTTGTTCTCTCGTTGTTGTTAATTTTTTTTTCTAAATGTGAGATCCTTGAAATACAATCTTCTTATGTTAGGAACGCTACACTTCCTAAAACGGAGCAGTCATAATTCCAGGTGAATATAATTTTGCGAAAGAAAGGATATGTGGATAAATGATTTTATTTAAATATGTGTCATGATGTGGCGATTTTGCTTTGGTCTTATCAGCTGGTTTTGGTGAACTTGCGGACATTTTGTCAAATGCCGCTGGAGTGCTTCGAAGGAATGATAACAGTGAGTACCAATGCTTCAGTTACTAGAAGACAAGACAATCTAGTTGGTTGAAAATCATCGTCATTGTGCCTATCTGGTAATTTTCATCATGGAACTGCTGTATTATCGTAAGTGTGGGTTGAAGATATATTCGGTAAGCATTTGAAGTTTTATCTAATTGTTGTTTTTTTTATTGTTGTGATGGTGGTAGCAGCGACAGTGTTGAGGATGGCGATAATGACGTCTATGAACTTTAACTTTAAAAAAATTACTATGCCAGCTGATGTTGTTTATTTCAAAAGTTGATTTATTCGAGAAGAATAAACAGCTTAAGGAACTACAGCAACAGAGCCAGGACAAAATAAAGCAGAAAGACACAGAAATCGCTGAAATGAAAGGTAACTTGTTTGCTTTTGTAATCGTCTAAGTCTAACTCTATTGCTGTCTGTTATTATCACCCCGCTAAGGCCAGTCTTAAAGTAAATATTTCTGTAACCGGAATTCAAAGTAAATCGGAGTGAAACAGAATGGTAAAGTGAGCAGTGAAGATATTATCCAAAGAGAACAGCCATCAATTTTCTGAAAGCGATCTAGATAGGGTGGTGTTTGTAATAATTTATCTGCACGGGGTTTCTTTCCTAACATTGTCGTCTTCCTTCGTATTTGCGGAGTCATCATTTGGTAGGAATGCACATGTATTTCTATAATCATATAGAAATGTATATAGAAATGCATTCTGTATCATTAAGCGATGATCTACTAATTTGTATCATCGAAACTGTACTTAAGCAATCGTTGCGTTTTTCTTGCAACTACCCCGCGGTTTCGGCGTCAGGAGGGTAGCGCGACGGTCAGCGCTTTCTACCGAGAGACTGAGAATCGTGGAACATAGGTTCAGATCTCGAATCTGGTACAAGCAGGCTTAGTTCCTCTGCATGTGAAAGTTTGGAGGCCCGTATACTTGCCGGGACAGAGCCTTGGGTGCTGAGTGGGCGTAAAACATCAAACGCTACCACTTTTGTTAGCAGTTCGTGTTTTTTTAGCGGTCCTAAACCTACGACACTCTTTATTCAAATATGTACTTCATTCTCAGTATTAATGTTTATCAACAGATTGCTTGATGACTAATACATAAAAAGGGTTATGTTCTAAAATCCTGATTGACATACGCAAAGTGTGGTTTGCGTGTGCATGTATGAAGGACTATGCATGTGTCGACGTATAAACTTTAGCATTTGCCTGTCTTTGGGCGACAAGAGTGGTGTGTGTGTTTGTGTGTGTATTTGCGCGTAGGTGAGCACGTGTCAGTGTGTGTGCGTGTGAGAGGAAGGATGTGTGGGTGAGGAAGAGTCTGTTTTATACATACTTTATTTTACAGAAAACAACAAAAAACTTCTGGAGGAAGAGAGAGCGGAAAGACAAAAGCTGGAAGGACAAGCTAAAGCCCAGAAAGGTGAGTTCAGTTATCACAGTGACAACACTGTTTGAAGGAGGATGCAGAGATGGTTACGCTAGATTATACATCCTTGTAGGTGCATGATGTCAAAAGTAAAAACATATATATGTATATACAAACAGTCGGTATACATTTTATTTTCAGCTGAATTGGAAAGGAAGATAGAAGAATGCTTAACCAGAATTGACAGCATGGAAACTGAGATTAATGAGAAAAAAGGTAAGTGGATCACTACTGTGATTAAATGTCACCAACACAACTGACACGGTGACAACATAATAAATATGTGTATATGAACAACACAAACCTGACAGTATTTAATTTTACTCCTTTGAACCTGAGTGAGCAACACGCCGTCAGAATCAAGGGACTGAAAAACAAAACTGATACTGAAACCTAGGTGTTATTATTACCTCTAACATGACACTTGACAAACACATTACCAACATCTGCAGATCCGCTTATTCTGAACTCAGAAAAATCAGCAGCTTCCGTCACCTTCTGTCCGATCAGGTTGCAAACACATTTGTATGTGCCTACGTTCTGTCTAAACTCGACTACTGCAATTCCTTGCTAGCCGGCTGTCCTCTGTATCTTCTACGTACAGAAGTTACAGAAACTTCAAAACTCGCCTTGTCCTGAAAGCGCGCAAAACAGACCATGCCACACCTCTCCTCCGCACTCTGCACTGGCTCCCCATTCAGGCTCGCATCGAGTACAAGTTGTCTACTCTCTGTTTCAATTTCTTCACCGGTGCATGCCCCAGCTACTTTTCAGAACTTCTTACAATCTACACTCCAGTGAGACAGCTCCGCTCCTCTTCCGACGATCGCATTCTCTCAGTACCCCGCATCAGGATAAAAACATATGGACAGCGCATCTTCACCTTCTCGGCATCCACCCAATGGAACTCATTCCCCACAACATTCGCCACTCCCCATCACTACTGATTTTCAAACGTAACTTAAAAACTTTTCTTTTCCGCAAGTACCTTGACTGACGTCATGACTGCCTGTCTGCATTAACCTACAACTTCCTCTATTATATACTTTTCCACCCATCTAGCTGTGACTGAAGGACGATCTGTATCCCAACCTGTGTTTCGTTCATCTCTCCCTCTGTGTGTTTGTTGCGTTCATCTCTCCCTGTGTGTGTGTGTGTGTTTCGTTGTTTTCACTGAGTATGTGCCTCGTCCGCGCGAAGTGTGCATGAAATGTGTTCTCGCGCGTTACAAATCCACATTTATTATTATATTATACTGGGCAAGTAAGGAAACAACTACACGCGCAAGAACAAGATATGGATAAAAATTCAAATGCACGTGTATATAAAAGCATGTGCAGAGAAACCCTTACACCACAGAGAATTAGGTCAAACGTTTCTACCTAGTGTTGTTTCCCCTGCCACAGCAACAGTTTATAGGTCTTTTATTAACTTTTTTCTTGATCATTCGTTTTCATATTTGTTGATTTTTCCTTTGCACTTTAACTCATGCCATGTCATAGTTACTTACTCCAGCCATTTCTTAAAATGAGAATTATTGAAAGTAACAATCTCAGCTCTCTGATTCAGCTTCCGTTCAAACCCTGATGAAAAGCGAACGAAGATGGAAATTGAGAAGCATGTTGTGGATGGCGGTGGCACGCGCCTACGCAAGGACCCTAGGTAACAAGTTGTTTCAGTCCACTCCTACTGCATTAGCTGGTCAGAACGGTATTATAGTCCACTTCTACTGCATTAGCTGGTCTGAAAGGTATTATAGTCCACTTCTACTGCATTAGCTGGTCTGAGCAGTATTATAGTCCACTTCTACTGCACTAACTGGTCTGAACATTATTATAGTCCAATCCTAGTGCATTAGCTGGTCTGAACGATGTTATAGTCCACGTTTACTGAATTAGCTGGTCTGAACAGTATTATAGTCCATTCCTACTGCATTAGCTGGTCAAAACGGTATTATAGTCCACTTTTACTGCATTAGCTGGTCTGCACAGTATTATAGTCCACTTCTACTATATGAGCTGGTCCGAACGATATTATAGTCCACCCCTACTGCATTAGATGGTCTGAACGGTATTAAAGTCCACTTCCGTTGCATTATTCTGATCTGATTTTTTACAGTCCACTTCTATTGCAATAATTACTCTGAACAGTATTCAATTACTGTTCCAGTACCATCGAATCAACTGATCTAAAGGGCATTACAGTCACCTTGTACATTACAGGAAGCACTATGTTAAGAACAAAAGAGAGCATCTGTTGCGTTACTAAAGAATTTGCCTTTTTTGTCTTTTTTTCAAATCTCTCTGAGCCGATGTCGTAGGTTAATTTCCCTCTTTGATTCAATTTTCCTATCCCATTTTCCCTTCTGAAAAAAAAAACAATACAATCTTACCCAAACACGTAGCAAAGAGAGAGTCGAAAGTAAGGAACGTGGCAGATCTTACTTTTGACTCTCTCTTTGCTACGTGTTTGGGTACGGTAGGCTCCCTTGATTGCATACGTCAGCATACGGTTGTGTCTAGCGCTGCCAGTACTTTGTTGGGGTTGTCGTTTGACGATTTATAGCGCTCTGTCCTCATTTGTTCTTGTTTGAATACAATCTTACATGCGAGTGAGAGAGAGAGAGTTACCCTAAACAAACTGCGATGAAACACCCTGCACTGAAGTTTTGCTTGTATTAACAGAGCAACGGCAACAAACTTACGACCAGGGAATAAAGAAGGTACAGGAGATGGCAGACTTGAATGGAAAGTTCAGAGCTGAACGCATTGGTGTGTATACAAGCGATTCTCTCAGTCACGGGGACCTGCTACGCCTTTTTCTATGCTGTCGTTTCTGTGGCTGTATCTCGGGGCATTGTGCTTGTTTTCATGTACATGGGCATATGTGGGGGAGTGGGCGTGGTTGTTTATATGCGCGCTTGCTGATGATGCAAGCTTTCTCGTGTTCTTATGTGTTAAACTTCGTTTAAGCTGGTATCTTATGTGTTTAGAACACTTACTGGTCTTTACAGTGTATCCCCCTTTTTTTAACGTCTTTAGCGGCAGTAAATCGCGCAAATGATAAGGAAGCAGCTCTGATGATGGAAAGAGGAGAGTTGGAAAGTACGTATAAAAGAATGTGTCTTAAATCACACTGAATCATTCACGCTGATGCAGAATTACAGTTAGAAAAGGTTATTTTCCCATGTTTTTTTTTTTTTTGTTCTACAGTGCTTGTGAACACTTAGGTTCTATCTGTTATTTCTGTTATTACTTTCTGGAGATGAAAGTTTTCCTGCATGATTTATTGCTAATGAGTCTTTGGGTTTCCGCATTTTGTGAAATTACGTAATGGGGACTGAAATCTCTCCCCCCTTCCAATCTCTCCCCCCACCCGCCCCACCGGATTTCTTTTTTATTTGAAGAACAAAAAAAGCCACTTCTGCGTCAGCTACGCGAGAGTCAAACCCGATGCTCAGAGCTGGAAAACGAAGTTTCGTCACTAAAAACTGCCAACCAGACATTTCAGAGTAAGTCGCTAGGACATGAACCAGGGCGCACTTGCATAAATGTTCATAGTTAAGAATATATAGCTGTTCATAGTTAAAGATACATAAATTTTCATAGTTAACGTATCATAAATGTTGATATTTAACGACACATAAATGTTCATAGTTAACGATGCCACTTGGATCGTCTGCTCTGACACTTCAGAACAGCCCGCATAGCGGCGATTTCTTGCACCACGGCGCCAACTGTAAAACTCACTGGCTGTGATTGAGGTTTTCGTTGTGTCATCAATTTAATTGTTCAGAAAATCTTTTTCCGTAGATACGCTTAACGCTCTGTTCATGAAGCTGCTCTAAAGTCCACCCAAGATGATCTCAGATCTCAGTTTGTCCCTGTCAGAGTGCTTCACATTAAAGAATTTGACCTGGACGCAATATAAGCGTTGATGTATCCTACGAATTCTGTCCGATAATGCAGAGAAGGTGCAAGAGATGGAAGACAAAATCCAGGAACTGCAGGAAGAAAGAGACTCGCTGGAAGGTAAATTCCCTGACAGTGCAGTACGGCATGTTGGGTTTGTATGATTGTTGAACAATTGTGACAGGACCGGACCTTGGCCTATAACACAAAAATATATTTATCCACACATATCCATCTCTCATCGCCAGTGATAAAGTAGTGTGTTTTAAAGAACATCACTATTAGTTTCGTCGCTATGCTAAATAGCATGAAGACAAAAACAATATTCTTAGCAAGGTCGAGGGGGTAATGGCATTGTTTAAGGGGGAGTCTTTTGAAATCGGAACTGGACTGCCGTGTGTCATTTTATTTTGTGGTCATCATCAAAATCAGAACGCGTGCCTGATTTTCTGATCTCACTCAGCTGCTGCGCAGGAGAGTGAAGTACTTACAGAGTATTACAAAAAGGAGGCACAGACTGTGCAAATGCAGTTGGAAGTATCCGACACTCAAAAGACGGCAGCAACAGGTGCTTCTGATCTTCGTATATACTTACATATGTTTCTGATCTGTGTACTTTAAACAGGCTAATAATACTACACGGGCATGACTGCTGTATAAACCAATGAAAGGATAGTTCAAATAGTATTACTAAATACACTGAGATTATTTCATACCCCCCCCCCTTCCGAAAATAACCTCCATTTTACAAAATCTTGAAAAGATACTCTGCACTTTAGTTAGCATTAAAAGCAGAAGTATACATCAAAAATGAAACAGGAGCGACGAGAAAACGAGGGTTAGAAAGTTTATCAATTTGCAGCTCATTAAACTGTTGTCTAAAAGATCCTCAACGCTAGTCCCGAGCAAGATGAGGCGCTGTTCAGATAATATCCTCTGCACGTTCTCTCTAGAACACATGGTCAGCATGGGTCAGCAGTGCGTCACGCTTCAGATGCAGCTAGCTCAGGCCGAGTCTGCGGTGAAAGAACTCGGACAGATGCTGGAGGTAAAGAACCACCAGGTGAAGCATCTTCAAGGTAACACCTGCTTGTCTTTCCTTAGGATGAATTAGCCCGGACATTATATCGTCTTTCGTGTTATACCTTGTATTGGTCCACTGCAATCCGTGAAGACGATTTAGGCAACTTGCGTGCCTCTGTCTGACGCAGACCTTGTTGACCAGATGGACACCCAGAAATCGAGTCACGAAGACGAGATGCGCAGAACCAGGCTCCATATCGATAATCTGGAGAACAAGGTCAGGATCGCAGATACGACAATTCGGACTCTAAAGGAAACATCAGCGAACACACAAGGTGAAGGCCAATAAATTAACAGAATAATACGAATATTTGGTGAAACACCGGATGATTGTATGCAAGGATAAACGGTAAATCTGTTTGAATGAAAATTCAATCTGTTGTTTAATTAGTTTTGCTGTGTACTTCCCTCCGTATGTCCTGCCTCCTGCGCACCCGTGTTCTGCTGGATTCTTGAAACTTCTGCTTGGTTTCAAAGGTTGCCTGCGTACTGAATGCTGCTTTGTTATCTCATTCCTACCCAGAGTTGTGTTTCCAAGTGCCAGAGTTGTGAGTCGGAGTTCTGGCAGACTGTGCAGAAAGTCGTACCACTGCAGGTTGTTTTGTCTTGTGGTTTTGGTATTTTGAAAATGAAGCGAGTGACTGCAGCTTGGAGTAAAAAAAAAAAAAATCGGCAAGGGACACTTGGCCATGCTGAAAGAGACGAAGACAAAGTCGATTTTGGGGGCATTAATCCTTCGTCAGGACACACAATACACACAGACAAACAAGTATAAAGTCACAAGTATCTGTAGAGTATCTTACAGAGCGCCACCTTGGACTCCACGTGGAAATGGCGCAGGAAGTAGAAAGGGAACACTGGGAAGGGGAGAGAACCGGAAACAGAGGCGAAGGAGAGAAAACAGAAAAAGGCAGTTAAAAAAAAAAACCACAAAAACAGGATAGAATAGGGTGAACTTTTGACATTTCTTGCGGTTCACTAAGCATTTCAGAGCCGTCTGATAATTTAATTTTCTAAACACTTCCATCTGTTCTGGAAACTTCTGCCAACTTTCGGTAAACTCGACTGAACCATGCAAACATTGTAGAAATGGTCAGAGTACGGCAACAGCCTCCCAGAGAGGATCATAACATTGCATGACGGTTTCTTTTGTCCCTTAGGAATTTCATATAGTTCTTATAACCCCCATAAATACAGGCGTTTTTCAAACTTTCAATTTTTCTGAGATTTGTGTCATCTTCTACCGAATTCTGCCTGGTTCTGGAAACTGCAGATACATTGCACATCTTTTTGCTCTACTATAAGCCTTTCGGGAAGTTATTTGAGACCTGGGTGTCATTCTTAATATTATCGATATGTGGACATTTTCGCTTTATTCAATACAGTTTCTTTCCCTGTTTCGAGACACTTGCCCGGTAAACATTAAAGTGCAAAGATAGCTGCAACTGGTATTCTAGTTATACCTGACTAAGCGAAAAGAGCACATAATGCTATGCAATAAAACACTGTACAAATAGAATACTTTTTAATGAAATAAAGCTAAATGTTTGTAAATTTTCTCTCATCTGCTTACAGGAGAGCTAGAGCAAAATATGCAGACTATAAATGACAACACGTCTACAATAAGACAGCTGCAGGATGCCTTATCTCAAAAAGAGCAAGAAAATCGGCGGTGCAAGCAGGAGGTAGAGAGACTTAAACGTAAGTTAGTTTATGAGTTCTTTGTTAATGGATGATTGTTACAGGCTGTGTAAAGTAAGATAAGTTACATTTGAAGATCTGAAATTATTGGTTATTGGTGCTTGTAAACTCTAGTACTTGTACTTATATAGCCCAGGAAGCTCTTTGCTGATATTGAAACTTCCCTAACAGCAAACCTGGTTTGCGCCAGCCTTTGCTGAAACTGGGATGCCAGGAGGGGCCTAGTTTGTTCACGAACGCTGTCTCAAGATAGTTTTCTTCATAATAAGGCTTGGCGTGTCAACAAATCTGATTTTACCGTGTCATTGCGTACACTCACTCGGTAGCATTCCTAGGAGTGCATGCATTACAGAATTACCAGACATTCCTTTTAACCTTTACTGAGAAGCAATTCACTGTTAATATACCGGTAATATTTAAAATAAAAAAGTTAACACATGTAGGAAACAAACTCCATACGAATGAAGAATAACTGACAAAACTATAAGAAATTTCAAAACAGTAATTAGGTATGTTTGTAACGAACTGGTAAATATCTTTTGGATCATGATTTGAAAATTGTCTCCTGGTTGTATGATGCGCTGTGCATTTCTTAACTCTGAAGCTAAACTTTATTTATGAATTTCCTGTGCAATGTCCAGATCAGTAGCATGATCTTTGTCAGCTAATGGTTAACTAATTGTCATTAGTCAGTATATTATTGCAGCAAACAGCCATAAACTGAAATAGAATTGTCAGTTGTTACACATACCGATTTATTCGTCTTGCAGCTGATCACCCTATTGATCGTTGTTTTCTGTACTCCCCTATTCCGGACCGCCTTGGTGGTCTAGTGACTAAGCCGTCCTCATTCGAGGCGGGAGGTCAGTGGTTCGCGCCCCGGCCTTCATATTTATGACAAATTGGGAATCTAGTAGCTGCCCTGCCTGACGCCTGCACTATAGGGAACAGTACTAGGACTGGTTGGCCGGTGCCAGAATAGTGTGACTGGGTGGGACCGAAGCCGTGTTGCGACAGCGTAGCAGAAAAGCCTGAAGTTGGCTTGACTCAAGCAGAACCGTCCTGACATGCACCTCGTTCGCGGCAGGACGTTAAGCTGCAACCAACCAACCAACCCACCAACCAACCAATAAAAACTCTTTTCTTTTCCCACCCCTCAGTTTCATCACGTGATTAACCATACAGGGAGACAGGGCTTGAGGATCTTCCTCCGTCCTCCTGCCGGTTTGACGTCTGTCCCATACAGCATCCGCCAATAGAAGAAGATCATGTACGTAGACATACAGAAGCTACGCAAAAGGCAGTGACTTCAGTTTTAGCAAGGAATTTTTTTTTTACATTTTATTTCTTCCATATAAAAAATAGGGAAGAGAACCTAACCATGACCCAACCATGAGAAAAAGGAAACAAAACCGAAAAATAGTATAATACTGTATGTATTCTAAAATATACTATACTAGCCACCCGCACCCCTTCGGTGACCCCCACCCCTACCCCTTTACTAACCCCCACCCCAACCCATTTCCCTTCCCTAACCCCTACCCTTTCCTGCCGTCTCCTGTCGTCAAGCGAGGCAAGGGAAAATACTCTTAAAACGAAAGGGAAGTTTGGTGATCTCCCCTGCGCTGGTAGCTGTGTACACGTTGAGGGCGTCGTCATATTTATTATTTCATTTATATACACCTCTAGTTACAAGGTCGAAATATGACCTATGAACACCTGCGGGTGAAAAGGAACCCGCGTGTCGAATCTGGTGAGGGTCGGTGTAGGCGTGCGGATTTGTGCGTGCGCGATTTTATACCGATCCATGCACAGTCAACACTCAGTCGATCCTGGTTGGATATTAAATAAATAAATAATAATAAATAAAATGTGGATTTGTAACGCGCGAGAACACATTTCATGCACACTTCGCGCGGGACGAGGCACATACTCAGTGAAAACAACGAATTGCTGAGCCGATATTGCTGAGCGACTGGTATGAGCTCCGAGCCCCAACTCTTACTAAATATGATTATAGGGCAGCAGCCTTACACTAATTTTTCTGCACACAGATGGAGTTATCTCACCTTTAATACAAGTCGAGCTCCAAGACAGGCGAGGTAAAACGCTGCACAAAGTGTACACACACGGGAAAACAAACGTTCATTTTCAGGCGATAACCTCAACGTGATGGCCCACAGCAGAACCTAGGAAAACAACAAAAGCAAATACACAGTGCTGTTGACAATAATTGTACGGGATAGCTCTAAAATAATGTTATTGTGCTCAAAATCTTTTCAGTCACTTTAAGTGCGTATGTTCTAGCCGGTCGTTCAAGGACTGGCAGCAGGCATTCCCTTGGCGTAAGTTTGCCCTCATCCTTAGTGAAAGTTGTTCACGCTAGGCTCAGACTTGGGTAGCAATGGGCTGCCATGGTTGACATGCATGACTGGAGGCCAGGCTTGACCGAGGCCTTACTCTAACTTGTCTTCCTGGTGCCAAGGAAGTCAGCCCTTGACAGACTTTGGACAATCCATAGCGCCTGTGGTCGCCTGTTGTGTGTTATGTTACGTAACGTTTGGGGTATAAATAATAAGTTTATTTCTTGTTCTAAAATTTCCCGCTGATCTCAGATAAACCTGGATGATACTTTTTTTCAGAAGAACTGCGGACAGCGTATAAGCAAAAGGCAAGGGTCATCAATGGGTGAGTGTTGGTGTTAGAATAATCTCGTGAGCGATATAAATTAGGTGGAGTTAAGTTAATTATGACTGGGCTATAACAAAATGAGTTAATTGCGAAACATACATCAGGGTTCGGTTAAATGTTCTGTGTGGGAGACATATGAGTGAGTTTTCATTCTGATCACAGTAGACGTTACTTAGAAAAGTGTCGATTTCTTTTTAAATCAACAGTTCTATCCACCGCCCCGACCAAACCATCTAGTCGGGACGATGAGACCACGTGTACCAGCAATACACTACAGCAATACACTACAACAATACACTACAGCAATACACTACAACAATGCACTACAGCAGTATTCTACAGCAATGCTCTACAGCAATAATCTACAGCAATACTCTACAGCAATACACTACAGCAGTACTCTACAGCAATACAGTACAGTAATACACTACAGCAGTACTCTACAGCAATACTCTACAGCAATACACTACAGCAGTACTCTACATCAATACGCTACAGCAATACTCTACAGTAATACACTACAGCAATACACTACAGCAGTACTCTACGGCAATACTCTACAGCAATACACTACAGCAATACACTACAGCAGTACTCTACGGCAATACTCTACAGCAATGCACTACAGCAGTACTCTACAGCAATTCTCTACAGCAATACACTACAGCAATACACTAAACGACGTGAACCACCAACGCACAGGACCAATGTGCGCCTGGGCAACAGGTCTGGCTGAGTGGACAGTTCGCCCAGTTTCCTGGGGACGTGACTTAGGGCCTTAGGTCAACGTATCTCGGCAATAGCCATACATCGAAAGCAAAAGGGAGTTCGGTTGCTAACAAGAAGAATAAAAAGTAGAGATGTGCAGAAAACCTAGAGCTACTACCCATTTGTCGCTTGTCGGCAGTCGAAATAAAAAATTTCATAAATTTTCTTTTGGTTTGTTAAGGCGGCATTTGATCAGCTTGAAACTTGTTTTTCATACAAATGACCAAGCGTTTGTGAAAACTGCGACAGATTGGGGAGTTTATCTTAAATATCCCTTAGATATACACGCAGAGACGATTGTACGGAAGAACTGTTCAGTTTGCTTGTACTGTTTGAATTACCGACCTGTTGACTGCTTAGCATCTAGAAAGTGTTTCCATGGAAACATGTAAGATCGTCACGTAAGTGTTTACACTAGAGTGACTTCCTGATTTCCTTTTTAGCAATTTATTTCTAACACAGAGGCCTGGTTCACGGTACCTTGTATTCGACAAAGTTCGACAATGATGAAAAGCATAGAAGTTTCTGCTAAAGTCAAAAACTGTGACCACGTTCGATCTGTGACGAGTTTACATGTTAACACTAGTTAGTTATTTTTCTTCACTCCCTGGTGGAGCATAAGGCAGCAACGAACCTCCTCCAGTCCTCTCGGTCCTGGGGGAGGCCAGCTGACCTAGTTTTGCGTAGCTGTCGCAGTCTTCATCGCCTTTTCCAACGCTTGATGACCTGAAGATTTTGTTGCCTTTTGGGTAGCAAGGAGGGGTGGGTTGCTGGCCCGATGCACAGCCCTCCTCCATTCCCCTCCTGGCCCTGGGACCAGACAATGATCTCATTAAGTATTAGAAAGGAATTTTTCTGAGATCAAATTGCGTAGTCGAAGGTTATGGCTATTTGCAGGGAAATGCTTGTCTTTTTCAATATTGTTTACAATTGTACATATTAAGTATGTGATAGTAATTTTCAATATGACTTTGTTATTATGATATCTCTGATATCAGTGCCGTTAATATGTGATAGTCATTTTCAATATGGCTTTGTTATTATGATTTATGTTCTGTTATCAGTGTTATTAACTGCATTAAATGACAGATGAGAACTTCTGTGATGATTTGTGTATACATGCATAGATGTGTGTGTGTGAGAGAGAGAGAGAGGGGGGGGGAAGAGAGTGTGAGAAAGAGAGGGATTGAAAAGTAGGGTGCCTGTATCACTACTTTTCATATGAAGACCAGAACGATGGCTCGATCCATATCTTGACTTCAGCTCATGAACTAGCTAATGGGAATTATTTATACAAAGCAACATCCGATAGAGATCATACATAAGTTATTACCCAATTCTGGTGCCTGTCGGTGAAACAAACTATTGTCAATTTCGCTAGATTAGGTGGTGAAAAGGTTGATTAGGTTGTGAAAAAAGCCGAATCACAATGAAAGGCGCTGAAAACGCCATTTTGAATGATCCCGACCAGCTCCTATCATCTTTATTTCATTCAAACGAGCTCTCGACAGTCGTGGACGCATGTCTGGTCACAGTGACGTCTTCGATGCAGATGACTGTTGAAATACTCACGTGCTCACATTTTGTAATCATTGCCCTAACACGCGTGCCTTTGAGGGTCAGGGTGTTCACTTGCAGATTCTGCGGTGCAGGTAACACGATGTGCACGTCTTTTGTGTTCACCCGCTACCTGCGTGTTGCCACAAGCACATGCAGTCGTCTGTATTCAACAACATCGCTTAGTAATCAGCTGTCTTTGTCAACCACCCGTAACAGCGAGTTTCTGACGCACCTGTTAACACTGATCGATGGGCGACACGTGTCACACAGCACTTGCCATTGTCGTATAGGCTGGAACTACTTAATCTGCACAACGGTAATATCGATCACGTGGGTACTAGGAAATATTATATGCTGCATGTGAGACACAACACATTTCTGTGAGTTGCCTTCACTAACTGTCTGTGACTGTACCTCTAGATAATTGAGATATTATGGCAGAACGAGGGCGCATGTGCTTCGCATTGCAGTTTCAACGTTTTTTATTCCCTCGCCCTTCGGGGTATTAAGAACTGTGGAAGAAGCCTACCCATGCAGGATCTACCAAGGGGCTTACGGAAATTGAAGAAGAACTGCACAAAGTGCACATCAAGAGCTCCAGAGGAGAATGCATGAGAATGTGTTCAAATCTAGCGAGAAGACATAAAAGTTTAAAAACGCAAGTGGCTTGGACGGTGAGGTTATAACTAACCATAACTGAGTAATTATAACATAGAAGCACGGGATAAACATAGACTGACAATAATCATTAAAATTAACAACAAAGAAGACACAAAAATACTGGAAATGTAACATCTTAACGAAGTTGCTACAAGCGTGTTGCCATTAATATTAATAGGCCTCATCACAGGTAACTACATGCACCATAATCGACTTATCTACTAGTCACACGTTTTAGTACTAGTTTAACAAGGTGTGAGATCTTTATTAGTAGTTTTTTCTGTTAGATAATAACAAATTTACACGTATAGGCATTCAGTCTTTGTCTATAATAATGTTGTATCGGCCAACATAAATTTATTACAGGAAAATAGATAACGGAAATCTTCGCCAGTGTCATTACAACAACAACAACAACAACAACAAAAACAACAATTAAAGTCGTCTTTCTTCTCTTGCAGCATTCTCTGTATCTGTACTGGGGAATTGTTATTCAGGATTCGGAATTTGTTAATGTTTATATGTGTTTCTTTTGTGTATGTTTGTGAGCGTGCGTGCGTGCAGTGGGGGAGGGGTGCGGTGAACGGACGTGTCCGTGCATGCGTGCACGGCTGTGTCTGTGTGAACACGCGCGGAAATGGGCGGGTAGCACTGACAAGTAACCTTCCACTTTCGGTTTTGCTCTATCGACAAAAATTTTGCCCCGCCCTGTTTTGAGTTTTTTCGGGCCTAAACTTGCTGGTGTGCAGTCCGGTACACATGACACGGCGGCCCAGTTGATCTTTGTTACACTCGAGTGCACTCGGTTACCAGGAAGGTGTTTATTGACCAACGCTACCGAACTTCCTTGCTGTCTCAGTTTTCGTTCCCGATACAAATCAAGTGAGTGAACTCGTTTCATTCTTATGTATATCAGCAACGTTAATACGTGCTTTGTTAATTAAAAAGACGTCTGTTATGTTTATATGATTGAACGAAGTGTTACAAAAATCTATTAGTCTTATAATCCAGAAATGCTACAAGGGGTTAGAGCAGTTAGTCTGCAGCTGACTGCAGATCGAGTCACAAGGTCTTGTACACTGAAGTGGATGACTGAGTCATGACCCAGGACTTTCCATTACAATTACAATGTACAGAATGGACGTGACTATATCAAACGAACACCTTACTGTCGTCAAAACTACACGTCGTCAATGTGTCAGGTCCCCACCTTCTCTTGCACTCACACGCCATGCAAACAGGAAGCGACAGGTTATTATTTTTTTAAATACCGACGCGAGTTAGTGCAGGATCGTGCGCTGTGCATGTGCATATGGCTTGATAGCCGCAACCGTTTTGTCGACTTGCAATTGAAATATACAGGCAGCCCGAATACACAGGTTGCAACTTAAACACGAAAACAGAAGCCCTTACTAATAGCAAACCCTGACCCAAGCATCCACAAACAAAATCGAAATCTATTATAACTATCGAACCTACTACTTTCAAACTGTAACAACCAATGTTTTCACTTCTCATTAATCGACCACAAGATCTTATTATTTTCGCTGTAACTGTAAGAACTTGCGATATATCGAGGTCGTGACATAGTTTGATTAAGTTTTCTGCTGCTGTGGTTAGAGGCGGGCGTGTGCATACGCAGCGCCCCGAAAAAATGACGATGTTGGACGTTATCGCTGCGCCCACAACACGATTCCACAAAAAGGAAGAAAGATGACTCTTTGTACGATCAGTAAAGGACTCCCCGTGCTATTTATTTAGCCCTTATCCTCTGTCACTAGTTTGTTTGCTCACCAAGAATTCAGGGAACTAGTTCTTCCTACAGACTCAGCACTCGCATACGAATCAAATCTGTATCTCACGCCTTGCAAACTCTAATACACATTTCACTTAGTTTATTTCTGGGACAGAAAATGTTTGTATCCTACTTTCCGTCTGAGCGAAAATGATTTGTTGTAGAACTTTATAGTCAGGACAAACGACCAACGAAGTGCTGCTCAAAGAACAGGGTTCACACAGATCACATGCCCGTCTTCCACTGGTGTATTCTACACAGAAATGCATGCAGTGTCTAGGGACTGACAATACAAAACGGGTGGTACTGCGTCCAGCTCGCTGGACATTTCGGGACAGAAATACTCGTTTTCAGGTTGCCGTACCATAGTGACTTGAGCTCTCCTTCACTCACCTTTGAAGGAGACATTTTTTTCGAGTTCTACATTAGTACATTCTGTTTTTTTCTACCGCGTACCGTTCCAAAGTAAATACACACAAGCGGAGGGGCAGGGGCAAGTCACTGAGTATGGGGTCGAAACTAGAGACGGTACAATGGCAGGGACAGTCATACCGCTGCTTTGTCTTCTGTCAGAAACAATCACTGTACGCAGCTGTTAGCATACTTTGGTGTAAACGCAGAAAAATCGATGCTTGGCGCTTAGCTATTGCTTTGATCATCGTGCAATATCTATATCGATTGGGCACGACATTGCTAGCGGAAATGTGCCGAAATACATTGACCTCGAGACGACTCGCGGGATAAGCTTTCCTATGTATGTCCTGTAATAGAGGTTGGCTGATTTGTTGTCGCTAGGTGCATATCAGGACGGTGTTGGTTAAGTGTTGCTTAAGACGACTTAATGTGCTGACGCACTGGCACAGCTGTCGCAACACAGTTTTGAAAACGTTGGGCAATGAAGTTTAACCTGCATTTTAATTATAAATGTAAACTGTACAATACAAATTCATGTTGTGTTTAAACTTTCGACACCCCAGAAACGGAAAACGCCGGTATCGCCACCAGGCAGGATACACAGGTAAGTGAGACTCAGGGCATGATGCCCCACGTAAACCTTCCCACACATTATACTTTACTATCAATTATGCGCTAAATAAAAGCAAAAATAAGTGACATTTGGGTAACTATCTTCAAAGACGTCTTTATAAAACCCGTAACACTAACTTGACCTGATTTCATCCATGATTCGTCAAAGGTTGCGTGAGCTACTACGATGACAACACTATTGTTATAAAATGTCATGACAGCCAACACGCGCCTGTCATTAGAACTCTCCATGTGTGCATGGCGTGATGTGACATGCATTTTGTCCGTGACTTTACATAACAATATTACATTTAATAAAGAATAAATAAGCTCCGTTGGTCGCATGCGTCTGCATACGGTTATGTTAAGCGTTTCAAGTACTTCCTGTTGGAGTGATAACAATATTACATCTGGATTTTATGGTGCTATGACTTTGTTACCTCTGGTTTTTGTGATGTCCTGAGTCCATTTTGTTTCACGTATTTTTGGTGCCGTATCCCTGTCACGTTACGGATGGTTTTCTACAGCGCTATGGTTCAACACTGTGGTGTTTCATTGTATCTTTACATAGTATTGCATCTTTTCATTCATAGAATTGTTGACACGTTAGTGACGCATAAAGTTGCGTAGAGGAAAGACGTCATTTGTTCTTTAACAAAATCGCGTATGACTCAGGCTTCGGGGAACCAATGGGAAAATACTAATTCGGGGGTGCATGGAAACGAAGAAAACATTGGGGGAGATTTAACGGATTTTGGAGTTCTGGTCTGGAGATACGGAAGAGTCAGACGTGTTACTAGTCTACGAGACTTGTTAACGGTCTTCCAACAGTTCAAGACGCGCTGTTAATGTAGGATCATTGTTCAGTGGTCACTGGAAGGAGTTAGACTTCGCGTATAGACTTAACTCATTCAGAAAAATAGCGTTGTGGAAAGAAAGTGTCGAGAAACGAAATAATAGCTGTCTCGTCGCGAATCCATCATCGACGGTTAGCCGTACGCTATACGTTCTACTAAGAAGGCTGCATCCGTGTAGCTACATAGTAAGATATTTTAGTGATTCATTACTAAGCCGGGAGAAGTACTTTATGCTTATGCAGCAAGTATGTGTCAACATTTCTCTGTCTTATGAAGAAACGTAAGATAATGTTAAATCTTCAGTGGTGTAAGATTTAACGGACGTGTTACCAGTATTCATCACCGTGAACCTGTCTCTCATGTAAACAGTATAATAGTAGGCTGGGAGTTTACAGTCAAACGGACCCCGTCACTTGTGGAAGTGAACTTTCTTCATAGATCAAAAATCTATGGGGCATCAATTGTGTTTCCTTGTGACTGTTAAGCAAGGACATCTCAAGGTCTAACGGACTAGCAGTACGATACATGGTTCGTAACCAGTGTTCCTGACACCTTTGGACAAGCTCCATCTCCTGAGTTCTTCTGGCACGGTACAACTGGACTCACAGATCACCTTTGACCCTGCTACAGACTTTTCTCGGATCTACGCTCGTCAGTCAGAACATTTGCACTTCTACGAACTGCATCTTACGTGTCAACCATCCCATCTTGTTCGGACTACTTCTGCGGGCCATTACCTGATGAGAACGATTTATGGATTAGCTGTTCTGTTCCGGTTTTGGATTAATTCATTTCCCCGCATTAGTCTCTTTGCGTTATCACGCTATTTCATATGAATTTAATTGTACGCTAGTTACATCATACATCGTTCAGACAATTGTTTCGTGTCACAAACTGTTGCTATCACGCACATACACACACACGCACTGTTACGTATTTGTTCAACTACACCATTCTTTCCTCAGCTTTCATTTCTAATGTTCATAGTTCAATAAATGTGTTCAGTTATCTGGACGTGTACCTTTTGATTGAAAAGGTGAGGGTCTGCACTAGGCGTATGCTTTTCGTATTTCTTCCCTAGAATTTCAGCACACCCCACAAAACGTTACAATCCCCTCCAGAGTTATGTAAACACTGTTATGAAATAGTCTTCCCAGCTAGTCGTGGGTGACGACAAGACAATAGCAAAATCACCACTACAGCTCACCCCACCCTCTAGAGAGTTACTAAACTGGAATCATTCTGGATCTGCAAATAGTTCAATGCACACACATCACGTTATTTCATCACTGTCTGGTGGCTCGGCATTAGCAAGAACGCA
>SMGT01008237.1:126637-154178 GCA_004794575.1 Lanistes nyassanus | reverse complement strand
GGGGGGGGAGGGCTCTGCGCTTGTGTTATTGTGTTCTGTACTGACGGTAGGAGGTGGGGGAGGGGGTGACGGTTCTCTGATTGCTGGTTGTCTTCTCCTGGCTGTTGCTGATGCACTCTAACAGTGTATGTCGGGTGCTGAGTCTGTCCCCGCAACTACAGCTCACAGGATCTTTGTGGGTCAGATGTTCCTCGCCATTTAATCTCATTCTTGCTAATCTGGTTTGATCTGGTCTGTGGGAATTGAATAATATGAGCTCTTTATTTGGTAGTTCTTCTGTTTCTGTCCTTGTACCGGTGCTTTCGTTGTAATACCTTTCATCCCACTGTCGTTTTATTGCTGGCTAGAGACAACTAAATTGATGCTTCTGTTGTCGTTTTTTGTTAACACCATCAGCCTGAGAGCAGTGCGTGTCAGTTCCAGCCCAGGCTGTGTCTTCTATTTCCTTAGTATTTTGATGGATGGTTGTTTGTGGCCAGGGGTCATCTAATGGTGACGATAGATAAGACCACAGAGAAACAGAGGAGAGGTAATAAAATGCAGTCGGCTGGCACCATGCTTACCTCTCACGACACAGTAAGGGCGCGCAGTTCACTTGCCATCTGGTCACTTTCTTCTCACCGGTCTACCCCTCCCCATCCCCGTCTAACGTGCAGCGTTCAGACCCGAGGCAAAAACTGCGAGGTTAGTGACAGGAGAAACTTTGATCTCTGCAAGGAAGTGCATAATACTTTTCCCAAAGTGAATCACGCGAACAGTTTTTGTTCTTTGCAGCGTCTTTTCTTGCTGTGTTCAGGTTCGCGCTCATAGCCCCTGAAAGGCCTTCTACACGATCAGACTGGGGGAATAAAGTTAGTGATCGTTTTTTTAAACTCTTTTCTGAAAGAACGTTTATATATGTCGAAGACATTAAATGGTCTTCTTTGGCCTGCGTATGCTCCTTGAGATAGGATTTCATGACGAGGAGACAGTGACAGAAAAGTGGTCGCCAAGCAGCACAGAGAAGGAGGAATTGTACTCGTTCGATCTGTAACAACCCCTTCTTTATGGAAAGTATAAACTGTACCAAATATACATCACTGAACATTTTCCCGTGGGTATCGGCGCCAGAAAAAGCAATCATTCCTAACAGCAAAACTTCAAACGCATGCAGCTCCTTGTCAGTCACACAGTTTACTGTAATCACTGCAGCTCCTTGTCAGTCACACAGTTTACTGTAATCACTGCAGCTCCTTGTCAGTTACACAGTTTACTGTAATCACTGCAGTACCTTCTACGTTAGGTTCTGCTTACAACGGGATTATAACGGATTAAAGCGCATGTTTATTAAAAAATATAATTAGCAGACGATTATGGAGGCTGGACTACACCTTCACTGTAGGGTTTTTCCTTTTTTCATAGTCCATGCTGATAAACTGAAATAATGGCATGCTGCAATGCTTCTATGCTGCCATACTGGTATACTGCCGTACTGCCATACTGCTATACTGAATGCTGATATACTGCCAATATTGCTATATTGGTATACTGCCAAGCTGTTGTACTGCCATACTGCTATACTGTTATACTCCTATACTGCTATACTGCCATACTGCTATGATGCCA
Source organism: Lanistes nyassanus (assembly GCA_004794575.1). Lineage (NCBI taxonomy): Eukaryota > Metazoa > Mollusca > Gastropoda > Architaenioglossa > Ampullariidae > Lanistes > Lanistes nyassanus. Next base: position 152,573 of record SMGT01008237.1, on the reverse strand, counting down.
TACTGTTACACGGCTACACTTCTAAACTGCAATACTGTTATACTGCTATACTGTTACACTGCTATACTGCTATACTGCAATACTGTTATACTGCTATACTGCTGTACTGCAATACTGCAATACTTCTATACTGTTATACTGCTATACTGCTATACTGCAATACTGTTATACTGCTATACTGCTATACTGTTACACTGCTATACTGCAATACTGTTATACTGCTATACTGCAATACTGTTATACTGCTATACTGCTATACTGTTACACTGCTATACTGCAATACTGTTATACTGCTATACTGCTATACTGTTACACTGCTATACTGCAATACTGTTACACTGCTATACTGCAATACTGTTATACTGCTATGGTGAAAGCTCTGGAGAGTGCGGGGCTGGGGAAGGGCGTTGAAGCAGAAGTCACACAGAGACAGATCAGTGTTGAGAAGGGGAGTTCTTGAATATCTGACAGGCTGTTTATTATTTAGTGATCTCCGTCTGACTCGGAGCTCGCGAGAAGAAAGGCTAAAAAAAAAAAAAACTACACTAAAACTCTTGACAGGAAGTGACGTCTGCAGGCGCCTTGAGTCGGAAGTGGTGAAAGCTTGAAACAGACGGGCAGAAACAACATGCACCCCCCCCCCAACTCCTCAGGCTAGTTCTTGCTTCTACAACTATTTAAGTATCACATCTGCTGTCTACTAGCTTCATACTGGGTGTTGCTTGGTTTTACTGCGTGCATGCGTGCGTGGGTGTTTGTATGTTCGTGTGTGTGTGGATAGTTCTAGGCGGACTTTGAAGCAGGCTGCAGTGCTAGGAAAACTCCCAACGTAATAATTGATCAACTCCCTTCCCAATTCCTTTCTCACGAATCAGTGGGGAATTTTCTCATTGTCTCATGAGTGAGGATTTATTTTATTTTATTTTGCAGTGACATCTTGACAGGGATGACCGCTTACCACTCAAAGGATTCGTGTTTTGCACATGAGAGCATGCGCAGTGAATTTAGTTGTGCGCTGTTCAAGCTTTTTTTCAGCTGAAGACAATTTGAAAGTCTTGCTGCACTTCATGCAGTTCGACTAGGAAATTGAATACTAGAGGCAATTCAGCTGAACTGTTCATAAAATTGATCTTTTGAATTATGTCTGGGACCATTTCATTTTGCGAATTGCTTCCCTACTGAACAAAATTGAACTTAATTTTCGTGTTAGACGCAGGCTGCATTTGTGTTTTTAATTGAGCTTGCGTTTTTCCTCTTTAACCTTTCTTTCCGCCTCCCCTTCTGCAGAAAGAACCGTCTCCCATGGCGACTGAACACAATAGCTGTTTTCATTGGCTGTTGAAACCCTGACAGTCAAAGCTAGCGGCTCTCTTCTCCTTTGACAGTATAGCTTATTGTGTTTTATACTATTGATGCCAGCATCAGCATCCTATATAGAGTTGGTGACGGAAGAAATCAAAGATTGAAATGTGTGTATGCGAGGATGGCTTTAGGTTTCTGGATCAGACGTAGGTGAAGATGGGAGCAAAGATAAATTTTATGCTGTTGTGTTGTGTTGTGTTGTGCTGTGCTGTGCTGTGCTGTGCTGTGCTGTGCTGTGTTTTTGTTTTGTGTTGTGTTGCATGAACCAGTTATAACTAGGTCTTAACATTACCAGTGTGTTACCTTGGTGTCATCTTCTATATATATATATAAAATAAAGGTTAAGTATCTGATTTGCCGGAAGGTTCGACAGCTAACACCTTGTGAAACTGTTGTCAGCTGCCTTCGGGGTACGCAAAAGTTCAAACGTGTATATCAGTTTGCCCATCCGCATACACAACGAACTCTTTCACTTCCTTCATCCGTCTGTCCGAATGATCCTCTGTCTAGCCATCCCTCCGTTTTTTTTTCTCTTCGTCTTTCCTCGAATTTTCCTCGTTTGTGCAGTTCCTCCATTTCTGCGCGTCAGATGCAATCAGATTTTGATGCTTGAAAAATTGCAAGACCGTATTAAACTGACGGGGTTGACGTGTATGGATTGTAGTTTAATGGAATTGTCTGACAGTGGTACTGCCATACTCTGCTGAACCTGCAAAAAACCACCCGTCCAGGAAAAGAAACGGTATCGAAGAAAACCCAGATCAGGTTAAACTTGTCTCCAGCGTGAAAAGGTAAAAAAAAAAATCATCAAAATAAATATTTTTTTTCCAAAACTGCACTTGCCTTCCGTGGGATCACCATGTCTTTCAGTTTACTTAATGTTTATTTTATTTCACTGACAGCGAGATGCAGTGGACTGGACGTTGATTAGATCCCTCAGAGCAGCCGGGAATTCTAGTATTTGCCGACAGTGTACACACGACGCTATTTGTCTGTTGGTAGTCCTGAAATGCCTACTCTCCCGGTCAGGCAGGGAACAAGCAAGTTGTTCTGCCCCAGGTCTCCGCTTAACTCATTTTTTTTCAGCACTGGCAGCCTGGCATAAAAAACTTCGAAGCCACTTACAAATGGTGATGAAATAAAATTCGACCTACGCGGCTTTCGAATCGCGCGATTTGTTTAGCTGCAGTATATTTAATTCACATTAGTCTGTCGGGAGAGACCAGAAATTACTCTGTCTCCCCAAGATCATGTAGCCCAAACAGAACTCCACGGATCTTGGCCGTGACGTGTAAGCATTCGATTAGATCACAATCTACAAGATTTTTGTGGTGGAAGGGGGAGGGGGGAGGTCACGTGATTTCTGTTTACTCTTTCCTAACGTGCATGTTACGAGCGAGATTAGATTTTTCGCCAATGGGGACGCGTAGATGAAGGAGAAAGGAAGGGAAAAACATCTAGATGAACAAATAAATGTAGAGATTTCTTCATTTAACGGCCCACTGAGCAGAGATTTGCTTTTCTTGAGCACATCAAGACTGTTCACAAGCGCTGATACCATGAACCAGTGAACCACACTATTCACACTTGGCTCGAGTTTGCATACAGCTTGAGTCCATAAATAGATCGAGCTTACATAGAGTCTGCTTCCATACAGAGAGCGAGTTTACAGCAACCTCTTCCGACTTTCCTGCACCCACTCTGACAGCATAGGATGAAACTTCAAACGTGGTCATTGGATGAATATAACATAAACATTTTTTGTTAGTGGAGGAACACCAAAGCCGTTTTCCCCCACCCCTATATTGGAGCAAAGAATTATGAAAACTAAAAAAAATTTGAAAATGAAAGATATAACTGAAGTAGTTTTTAACTTTAAAAAACTGTCCGCCTCTCAGAGGTTTTAAAATATTATTTCGGTCTTTGCATGATCAATGGCTGAATTAGCTAGGAGTTTACGAATCAAATTATTGAGGAAGGGAGCGAGGCTTCAGAGCCCGAATATCTCTTCCGTCTTCTAAAGTAAGACAGTCCATAAGCTTTTTACTCTGCACAACACTCCCTCCTTTAAAATCCTTATTTCCCAAGTCAATGACATTAAAGCAGCCAGTGTTGTTGGACGACTGAAAAGAAACTCGAATAAGGCGAGCAAAGAAAGAAGTTTTTAGGCAGCAATCACACTTGTAGCAACAACCGGAAGAGTGGATAATGAGGCGTTGTGTTTGTCGCTTAACTGGGACTTGAACTTTACAAGTTTGGGTAATATTCTCTGGAGCTGTTTTCTGGAGGAAAAGGCATGGCAAAATGAACTTAGTTAACAACTCAAGTAGACCTGAATTATTCTTGGTTAGGGGTCAGTGGTTTGGATTCTCTGATGAATCTTTTTTGTCTCGTTTTTAGTATGTGCCTGTACAGTACCTGACCTGTTTCACACTGAATGTGTTGAGAGAGAGAGGGAGAGAGCATGTTAATATAGCAAGTAATGCATACCTTTTATGTGTCATGATCCTGGGCTTTGCAGTTTGGTTTAGAAATCATAATTTCTCTTTTGTACATCACGTGCACTTAACATGTGTATGACGTAATAACGACTACACTTAAAAAGATAATGTGACCAACATGCTTTTAAGAAATGGTTAAGCATCTTTAACAGATACTGGATTCGCAAAACACACGAAAAAACCTGAAGCTGGTTTAGAGATGTCTGGGTATGGACGTGGACATTTTTACCTGCCCGCCAAAAACATCGCCATACTTCCTGTTCTGTGAGGAAATTAACCTGTGACGTCATGATTGTGTCAGCTAGGATCGTCTGCTTGCCTGCAATGGCGAGGAGAGTGAACCGCTTTACGTGTCCCTAGAAAGCAGATGATGATGACAGTTCTGTTGAGACTGACGTGAATTAATACTAGTAACAGTGACGAATGCACCATTAACGATGTTAATGTTGAAAGTGGCGTTTAACAGTCTAAACTGTAATGACCTTCAAGTTAGATCTCTTCGCTAAACAAACCACAACACGAGCTACACAGCGCGATTGCGACCTGCAGTCTAACTTACTGAACGATCAAAAATAGCAGATTTCTTTCTGACTGATTTCTTTCACATTTAGTGTTAGATCGTTCTCAGCTGATTCTGAGTCTTTCGAATTGTGTTTTCATTGTGTTTTAGGCACTTCCGGTCCTATTTGTTTTATGAATTATGTAGTCTTGAACCGCCAAATAAAACGACTTGTAATGATCACACTTAAAACTCAGCTTTGAATCGGTACTAAAGTCATCAAGTATACTTGTATAGTGCCCAGATATGTACATCCATAAACTAGATTAATTAAAATACAATTTTCATGTTTATGCATAATTTCTAATTTTTACAGAATCTGAATGTAGCAGGTGTTATATAGACTCTCCCACCAAATTTATATCAATATGTATATATGTGTGTATTCGCAAAATAATGAACGCAGTGTTATTTTATTCACTAATTAACATCGATAAACGAAATTTTGTCTTTGATCGCACTAGGGCTAACATGTGTATGCCATGCATGTCCTAAGCCAAGATTAGGGTAACAACGCACCACTGACCAGCCAGTAGTACTGAGGCTATAAACCAATGTCTTATAACGAAACCTAAACAAAGCAGCCCTTTGAACTGTGTTTTCGAAGATGTGCATTAACTCAGCGTCACAGGGAAATAAGGCCTTTATCATTCAGTAAATGCAGATAGCTTTTATCCCTCTGTGTTTACCATAAACCGGGGTGGTTAATAATAAACGCATGTCTTGGGACAAGGTGTCGGGTGAGTACAGATTCACTGAAGTGAGAAACTTGCTCGAGGTGACTTCAATGACACAGACCCCCAGAGGAACGGTCAATAGGAGGAGGGAGGGTGGGTAGGTTAACGTGACAGTCTCCAGACACTGAACGGCCCGCCTACAGACTAAGTTCAAAGAACCCAGAAAGCCTTGTCGTTTCGAGAACCTGAGGTTGACAGCCGAAAGAAAGTAATTTTTGTTTTTCTTTTACAATTCTGGGAGAAGTCAAGCTCTGACGTCACTTCCCAAAATCTCCGCGCGTTTATAAAGCTTCCTTAAGTTTAGTTGCCCCTTTTTCCTTGCATACTAATTAGCACTCTTGTTCAGAGCTCTTCTGTTTTTTTAGCTGCACTTCCGCTAGCAGCGCAACAAGGTTTATGATGCTCTCATCTTAACCAAAGGAGAATATACGTGCATGCTGGTTTGTGCCACAGCGCATGCGCATGCGCAGCTTGTCGCAGTTTGCCCATGCGCAGCCAATTAGTCGCCGTCACAGCATGGCGAGCAGTGTATCGTTTAATGCGCAAGGAAAATTTACCGTTGTACACACTAGACTGAAAGAAATAAAAGGTTTCGTGCATAGCTGTGCGTTTACATAGGTGTACGGCAAATAGTTTTGTAATCCACAGTTTTGTATTCAGTTTTTTATACCATAAGACCAGTTTCACAAGCTGCCTTCTGTATCCCAGTTCGAAGAAATAAGACCCATCAACCAGTGAGCGGTAAACCTGCACTACACGTGATTGCATTCCGCATCAAAAAGTGCAGAGGAAATGAGGAAACGAAAAGACTAGTGTATCATAGTCTTCACATGCTGGTCTGCTGCACAAGGATCGAGATTTGACGACACTGACTTTCTGTCACCAAGACGTCAGTAAATGTAAAATATTTTAAGACCTCCAAAAATCCGCTACATCCCCGAAATTACTCTTCCTTTTCATCAGTATTATTTTCGTAATTTGTTGTTGTTGCAGTGGAAAGATTGAACAAAAGCAGAAACCAGTAAACAAATTATGTAAAATTAATACGTATTGTCTTACACAAACAAACAGAAGAAGTGTTCACCATTTTCTCTCCTCTCCACTCACGTGTCATATCTCCCTCCTTCCCCACAGCAGCTCTCTCTCTCTCTCACACACACACATACATATGCACTAACAAACATACAGCGCGCATACGCATGAACACACTGTAGCAAGAAGGACTCATACACTATGGACGCACGCACGCACACCGACGCATACACTCTACCACGAACCATAGTTACGAACGCATCCACTCACCCACTGTAGTCAGAACGACACAACACACACACACACACACACACATTTCCGAGGCCATCAAACTGCTTAATAAATCGATAAGTTGAAGTACTCCAGAATAAGATCATGTTCTGATTTAAAAGCCGTTTGATAAGCTTAAGAAGAGAGGCCTGCCGTACATTTCTAAAGCGTTCACACATCGATCAGAACTTCTGGTTAACATAACGTTTCCTTTATTCCCGAGGACAGTCTTAAAGACGTTCTTGCGAACATAGTCGATGGATATTTCCAGAAACTTGCCATGGGTGGGGGTGATGTCCCAAACGTCAAAGAAGAGCCGATATCGCAAGTGTCAGTCAAGCTCAGCAGCACAAACTGCAAATTCTCTTTCATCTACTGCGTTATTCACTCGTTCAGTCCCATCTTTTCAACAGCCAGCAACAACGTTGTCGATCTTCTAGCGCCAGTTGCTTGGCGGAAGAGCGGTGACGCCGTATGGCTGGTAGAGCAAAAGGGAAGGGGAGGGGAAACTCGGGAAAGGGGAGGGGGAAAGGCGCATGGTGTCGGACAGTAGTGTGGGCCAAAGCGCCCTTACAACCCCTCGCTGACCCTCTCCATTCCTTCTCCACCGTTTCCAGCCCCTCTCCTGGGTCAATATAAGGACATACTCAGACAGAAATGAGTCGATGCAGCTAGCCCATAAAAAACAAAATCATTGACGAGGCTGTTTTCTCGGGCTGAGAATATGATCAGAATGGACTTTAGGTTTTGGCGTATAAAACAGAAATAAACAACATTACCATAGCTATACAGAACACGAAAAGGACGCGAGAAGAACATTTTTGTAAAAAAAAAGCCCCTGATATTAAAGGAAAGGCAGGCAGAGAATTTTAAGAATTTACCGAAAACGGATAAGATGAAATGCAATAACAACGAGAAAAAGTGCTCAAAATGTGAAAAAATACGAACAAGTTGCCATAGGGAGAAGCAAAACCATTATTAGACACGACAAGTTCAGCGAGAAATTGCTTCTTTTGTTCTCTGATCTTGCTGGAGGTAGTTTGACAGACTGCACTTTCTGGCCGGGGAGTAGCCGGAATCCATTTTTGGAATCCATTTTCTTTCTATCCACCCGTCCTTCCGCGCCTGTATAAACATGCCTGACCTATATTCACTGTATAGTTTATCTGTACAGGCCCACAGTAAAGAAGTCGTGCTTTATTGTTTTGCAGTTAGTAATATGCTGACACCATAATTACCAGAATCTCAATTCTAGCGGAAACGGCGTTTTGGCAAACAGAAGACGTGCAGGTCTTGAGCAAGTTTAGGCGTTTACACAACACATGCTTGTGACTCCTTTTTCCTTCTTTTTGTACTAGTTTTTAAAAAAAAAAGTAAATTAGCGTGTTGGGCTGCGCACGTCACACAAACAGCAGCCTCGTTTTAAAGACGTTCCACAAATATCAGCCTCGTTCGAAGACGTACCAGAAATAGCTGCCTCGTTTTGAGGACGTGCCACAAACAGTAGCATCGTTTTGACCCCCCCCCCCCCTCCTGTATTATTGCGCATTTGCATCGTGACAAAAGGAAACCACTGCCAGCCTACAGACTGACCTTCTACTGTTCACTTAAAAATTATATGAAATAAAAACAAAATGATGTGTAATTCCGAAGTCCTCCTTCCTATGCAGGACTTGGTCCCATGAACGTCTGTGTCCAGTCTTCCGTAACTAAAAGCAGTTGTGAAGCCTGTTCACCGTGTTGCTTTTTTACATTCAACCTATTCTGTGCTCCAGCGGTCCTCCGATACGAGCCCTTTGGGAAACATTGGGTCGTCTAGGGTATGGCAGTGTCGTCACATGAGAGTTTGCTCATACTCATCACGCCTTGTCCTTGTGCTCATTCCAAGCGACCGCCGTAAGCGGACATGTGCGTAGGTGGAAACGTGGTCACTGTATTACTTACGGTTTTCATGTAACAATCTCACTGTATTACTTACGGTTTTCATGTAACTGTCTCACTGTATTACTTACGGTTTTCATGTAACAATCTCACTGTATTACTTACGGTTTTCATGTAACAATCTCACTGTATTACTTGCGGTTTTCATGTAACTGTCTCACTGTATTACTTACGGTTTTCATGTAACCGTCTCACTGTATTACTTACGGGTTTCATGTAACTGTCTCACTGTATTACTTAAGGTTTTCATGTAACTGTCTCACTTTATTACTAACGGGTTTCATGTAACAATCTCACTGTATTACTTATGGTTTTCATATAACAATCTCACTGTATTACTTATGGGTTTCATATAACTGTCTCACTGTATTACTTACGGTTTTCATGTAACTGTCTCACTGTATTACTTACGGTTTTCATGTAACTGTCTCACTGTATTACTTACGGTTTTCATGTAACTGTCTCACTGTATTACTTACGGTTTTCATGTAACTGTCTCACTGTATTACTTACGGTTTTCATGTAACTGTCTCACTGTATTACTTACAGGATTCATATAACAATCTCACTGTATTATGGTTTTCATATAACTGTCTCACTTTATTACTTACGGTTTTCGTATAACTATATCACTGTATTACTTATGGTTATCATATAAATGTCTCACTGCACGCCGTGGCCCGGGCCCGCATCCACCCACAAGCTCCCCACAAGCAAAGAATCACAGACTCCGTAATACAGTGAAAGGAAAAGAGAATATTATTTACAGATATCTAGGCCCATAAGAGGGATGACTCCCGGCTTTCTTTCTGGTTCGGTAGTCTAGTGGTTGAGGCGTCCGCTTCCGAGGCAATGCTGTCAATAGCAGCTTGAACCCCCCACCCCATCTTCCTTGTTCCATGGACTTTGGTTTTCTTCCTGCCTGAAGCCAGAGGCTGTGGGTCAACAGACAGGGTATGGCTGTAAGCGTAGGCCACGAACATGTCTTCATCTGGATCATTGCGCATGCGTAAAACAGCGTTTCTGGAAGTACGGGGACTTGCGTTCCTCCATATACCCACGCTCCGTCTGCTTGGTGAAACTATTGTTGTGAATGGTTTCTTTCGATTCTTGCTTCACACGTTATGTGACGTCGGAACAGACAAACGGGCCCCCACCCCCATTCACTCCCGCTAGAGACATCCTTCTGGCAGCATCACTTTAATCTTTCAGCACTTATCTCCCGGATGTTAATCCAGAAAGTCTTGCAGGATTCTTGAAGAAGGTTAATCTCTTTCGTTCTTAACATCGGTCATAAGGCCTATTCACCCTGTGTGTTACGTGCACATTTACACACAGAAACTATGGGCAAATAACCTGGCAGGGATGGGAAAGTTATAAAATAGCCCGATAGGCTATTAACTTTTGAAATTGACTATAGCCCATTGAAATTTCCATCAGTCCACGATGTTCTCTCTCTGTCTTCTCTCCCCCCCACCCCTTGACTTCAGCAACCGCCACGGAGAATCCAGCTAGCCAAGCAAGTAAGCAAGATCCGGCAGAGGGAATCCAGTTAGCCAAGCAAGCAATATTCCTTCTTTCGCTGGTTCCTTCCCAATTCCAAAATCTATAAATAGACTGGCTTCAACTTGCTTCTAGGTTCAGTTCCATCAAAACATTTTCCTTCCCTGATCTGTTTAGATAGAACGGCGATATTCTTCAACCTGCTTACCTTTCATACTTAGGCTCACATAGCGTATTTGTTCTTTTCCTATGGGCGCTGTATTTATAATGATGACCAATAGCTACAGAAGCCTGCATCCTACCTCCAGCCTTCCACTTTAGCATTGTTCTCTCAGTTGGCTTTCAGCCTGGAAGCGCGATAGCGAGCTGTGTTCACAGACAGCATCAGTATCCACGAGGGACAGCAGCGGGGACCATACAGACAGTTTATCGACCCTGACTACAATGATTGGCCTACTAATGGTGTCATTCAGGCTTGTCATCAGTTTACTGCAATATAAACACTTTTCCATTTACCAGCGACTTTGCAGACTCTTTCTCCTTCCAGCACACTTTCCTGCTCCCCCCATCCGCCTATTTGTGTGTTGACGTGCGTACATGGCAGATCGCAAGAAACAAGGAAGTGTTATGCTAACGCATGAGTTCGGAGATGTCAACCTGTTTGGTAAAGGCTTGCTTGTAGGCTGCAACAGAAATAGGACTAACCTCTGGGGTGGTGTTCGCTATCACACTGAATCTGACAGAGGCCTCAGTGAGGCTCAATAGGTATCTGTATCTACCATTTGGCTAGAGCTATTATTTATGGCCATGGATAGGTTTGGGAAATTCAGACTTTGAAATTGTTTTTAAAGGTGTTTAGAAAGTGTTTTTGAAATTTGTTTTAAAAGTGTCTAATCACATGATGATTAATTAACCCCTGGCTTCAGGCTGGCATTTGCGCCATTAGGGCGAATAATGTGTTGGTTTTATTTTCTGCGCCCCTTTTCTTTTTGTGCACACTTTAAACTTTAGATAGGGAAATACTATTTTCCAGTTACCAAAGCCCCTAGAGCTTTGGCAAGTCATTAAAATCATACATCGCTAGTATTTTAACCGATCAGATTTTTGCCGATTGGTGCCGGCGTTTGCGATACTATTTATCTGATGACCATGCATGTGAATCGTTGTACGACTTTCTAATTTAGACCTCAAATTGTCGTGAGTTTTGAAGGTCATTATTCAAAGGTTCTACCTTACTTTTGTATGTAGTCTTTCAGATGTGCTACAGAGAATAATTATCATTTTGTAAAGCCTAACTTGGTGGAAGTTTCGCTGAACTAGTTAACTCTAAAGTTACTCGTTAGTCAAGTGAAACTTTTGGAGCTTCCCCGTTCATGCCTAATGGCATAACACATGCAAAGATTCTGAAAGGGTTCATTATTCACTTGGCAATTTTTGTTATCCCAGACATAATCAGCTAGATTTTGTGAATCATAACCCTCCATTACCCTCGACTGACGCTCTTTTATGGCCGTTCTGTCCTGACAGCATTCAGTTTGTGCTGCACTTCATGTTTATTGGCCTAGGTACTCTAATCTTACAGAAATATATTTTCTGCATCTTTTAGCCTTCCATTATCCTTTGATATTGTCCCGAAGTAGCACGAAACTTCAGTGCAGTGGCTTATTTTATTTATGACGCTTTTACTAATATTTCTGATAAATGACTTCTTTTATGCTTATGTACTCGCTGTGTATACATTTGCATCCTATATACTTATTTTTACTTACCTGCAGATTTCGACTATTCTATTAATTAAAAGTACTTGTCTTGTCCGGGAATTCTGTCTTCTCCTAACACAACGGTGCCTGCGCAAGCGTCCTTATAAAATGTCGCCAGACATTACATGTTGCTGCAAACCTCCCGGGCTGGGTCTTACGCCCACTGTTATGGGCGGTAGTGCAGATAGGAACGCCGTGCAGGCCGGCTCTGATGTACTCTCGTCACACGCTGCAGCTTGTTTGATCAGCTCTGTTGTGGTGCCTCTCAGACTAGCAACCTCACTGGTTACCCAAGCAGCCAGACTTCTCTGTGTCGTGCGCATGCGCGCGCGTGCTTGTGTGTGACAGTTACGGGGGGAAGAGGGAATACAAATATCCGCATGTTAGTTTGTGACGAAGGAAATCGCTTGGTTGTGTATAGAACTCGATTTGCAGCATGTGGGTAGAGCTTCAGCAGGGACCTGTAAGTGCATGTAGCCTGACGTGTCTGACGCAGCCGTCTGTCGCGCACCGCCCTCTGTCCTGGCGACTCACCACCAAGGGGAGGCCATCCAAAATTCTCACCGTCACATCCGAGCGGATTTCCACGTCGCCGGGGACTTCCTTCCGGTCAGTAAATCACGTGCCTTGCACGCGTTCAGCTCCGTGCAACCCTTCGGAAAAAAGTCTGAGTGTAACGAGGCGGAAGCTCGCTCACGCAACGCCACTGAAACGTCGTGATGATAATAATAACAGTCAGCAAAAACCGGAAATAATCCTTCCCCGACTAACCCCTAATATAACGTCGGCAGAGAGCCTTAAAGTGGCCCCACGTGACCTTGTATGTGTGTTGCTAGCATATAATTCGTGGAAACCACCCTTTTCCTCCCCAAACCCCCCCCTCCTCCCACTATTCTCTCCCAACGATTCCTCAGAAGTTTTGATGCGATATGTGTTGCGAATATTAGGCGGATGTTATTGAACTGTACAAGCGAGGCTAGGTGTGTCTGAGTGCAGTAAACAGCTGTCTGTCGTTACTCTTGGCACTGCACGCTCGGGGGATTCTTTAATCAAACGGAGAAGAGCTAGGTTTAAAAAAAATTATGTACTTTATAGACGAGCTTTCTCGACGCCCAGTTCCTTAATGCTGTGTCCTCATGCACTAAGCTTGGCGCACCTTCGTGCCCTTCAAGTGACTTTTTTTTTTACAGGATGACAAGACGGTGCTTTGGGGGGGAGTGAGCGAGGGAAATGAAAATTGCAACAGACCTCAAACATCTGCAGCCCACAGTTCTACTGATGCCAGATGTTCGCTATAAAAAATTCACCGTGTGTGTGTGTGCGCGCGCGCGATTTTCAAGCAATTTCGCCGTTTCGAACGTTTTCTCTTTACATAAACTCAAAGTTTTAGCCACTGGTCGGCATTAAGCAAAGCTTATATACGTGCTTGACCATTGCGCACGTACACAAGATTTCCGAATTGGGCACGCGCACACTGACTGTCATTTTCGGCATTCCCTGAAGACATCCCTCAGTATTCGACAGCATAAGCAGATTATTTCCGAGTATTTTTCAGCATGTATGCTGGTTTCTTCTTTTGTGTAAGCATTCACTTACAGTTTTTACCCCAGATATACATGCATTTTGACACGCAAAGTGTCAGTATTCACGCAAGGCTTGCATGTGTGTCTGCGTTTTCCTAAACGTAGATTTTGGCGCAGAGTTTGCACAGCTGGGCAGACGGAGGCCTGGCTGTGGTAGTGACCTGCAGACGGCCAGACCTGCCACCTGACAACTGGATGTCGAGGTCCTAATGGAATGTCTTTAACCGGCTGACAGTTATAGATGAGGGCTGAGCACGTGAGCTGAATGGTGACTATCCACTCGTTCTGTTTATCACAGGCCTTTTTTTTAGCTTCTGGACTGGGTTGTATAGGCACCCAGTCTCTTTTTCAAGCGTAAAGATGCACATAAAATACAAGAACGAACAGACTTTATGATTATTTGTTTGCTTTTCAAGTACATAAAGTACGAACGGACTTAATAAACGCTTTTATGAACGAAAATCTAGACACGGGGCTCTTTCTTCCTACCCTAATGTGGGTAAACAGTTCTGTGATGTGTGACTGTGATGTGTGATTGAGATGTGTGACTGAAAGGTGTGACTGTGATGTGTGATTGAGAGGTGTGACTGAGAGTATAAATGTATGATTCTTCATAAAAGCTATGTTTGGGGAGGTGATACGAACATTTATCATCAGTAAATCCTGTGTCCCATACATTTATTGCCCGTAAATACCAAAGGAGAGCATATGGAATGAGAAATATACGTTTCCTCTTTCTAAGAAAACGAACATATCATCGGAATGAGATAAAAATTTGTAAGCGGCATATGCCTGCCGGTCACTGCATCCCCTGCCCCTCCAATCCCCCGAAAAAGATTCATCACACGGAACACAAGCAAATAAACAAACTTCGAGTCTGATTTCTTCAAGATTTGTGCAAGGGGGTTTAAATATTGCCTCAGGCATGTTGTCTTTCTACACTGCCAGTTAACAAAGGTTCCACAGGGGCGAACCATCGCTAAAAAAACCCAACAAGAAAAAAAAAACTGTTTGCAGATAACACTGACTGTATGTAAGGCATTTCCGCTAAAGTATTTAAACACAAAATTACATTTTGCAGAAGTCTAAAAATCTACTCCCCACCTCGTCGGGCCCCTTCCCCTCCAAAAAGCGCAGCGCAGCTTCACATGGAGGAGGATGAAGAAAGGCGGGAGGAGACAAGAAAAAGGTTCAGAAAGAATTAAAAAAAAAACGAAAAAGGATTTAAAAGATAAGGACGACCAAAGTAAAGATGGCGGTGTGAGTCCAATTGAAAAACTCAGAAACTAAAAACCAAAGTCCTTGGAAAGAAAGAAAAAGACGAAACAGCACACCATGACGTCATTACGGGGTGGGAGGGGCACACCGTAACGATAGAGCAGATGACGGAGGGGTGCCTGTAAAAAAAATCAGTAGGGGATAAATGGGAACTTGTTTACTTTCCTTTTTAGATGTGCCTAGCTCCCCTTTTCGATAACCGAGCTTTGCAGGGCGCATGCGCCGGGGTTAGCCAGTTGATCCGTACGACGTCAACACCGCTTAGCCTGTTGAATGACCTTCAGCACCGAAAGTTGACGCTATGTGTCCAGTAACCTCCCTTGGGGCAAGCACCGTCTTGGGTATGTGGGGGTGGGGGAATGGGGGAGTGTTTGTGAGAAAATCAGGGGCTTGAAGTGGTTTCTTCAGTCTTCGTTAAAGCCGTCTTCTATAAAGCAGAAGCTGACAAGCTTTTACGCGAACATTTGCTACAGAAACATGCATCTACACATAAGCAAGATGCGTTTTTGTACATTACAACGTACACACAAACACATATACACATATATACAAAAATACACAAAATGCAAGTACAAAAATACACACACATGCACATGAACATGCGCAAAAACATAACATTATACCCTATACACATACACAAATGAATATATTGAAAGAAACACACAATTTTCATAAGAAGTTAGTAACCAGGGGGGGGAAATTTAATACGCATGTATTCAAACATAAACAAGGGTACACGTATGCAATGAAATAAATAATGTGAACAGTGTTACGGTAGAAAGGACGGAAACTAAAAAAAAAAAATAAATCCCCTCAGTCTGGGAAGTGCAGCAGTTAGCAGAGAAAGTTGCCAAATGTCGCAGAAATGATAAACATCTCAGAACACAGAAGTCTTCAAAACGCTATGCCCTGATAATTGGAAGATACGCCAGAAGAACTTTATTGCACACATCAAGTGGCAGGACGTTGAAGGACGCAGCACGTGCAAAAGACAGACGAGTTATATGCGGTATCAAACAAATTACAATGCACATCTGTTGCAGGTGATAATGGTCTTCTTGTGTCTGCAACACGACGCAGTTTATTGGAAAGACAATGACACCACACTGACACACACTGGAACGTCTCCCTTGCGCCATAGTGAGTATAGGAACGCCGTCAGCGACTTGACGTTATCATGTACGAACCAGGGGAGCCGGCGCTGTGGGGCCTGGATAGCTCAGTTGGGCGAGCTGCGGACTAGCAGATGGAGGTTGGTGGTTCGATCCCTGGTGTGGCCAAGGATTATTTCCTGGAGTTAAACATTGTGCAAACGCCATTGGCCCTCTCCCCGCACATTAAACTGGCTGCTCGCACTGGCCATCTTACTGCAGCCATCAGTCTAGTGGTTCTTTCAGTGCATAGTTTAGTAATAGGACCCCATCCCCCATAGTGCGAAATCACCTCGAGGTGGAAGCACTGTCCCTCTAAACCACCACCACCACCACCACCACCACCACCCGGCGCTGCACGAATTTTTTTATTTGAATAAAGAGCATGGAAATGTCACAATTCTGTTTAGCCAATAAGGGTCGAAATATGGCTGTGAAACTCTGCGGGTGAAGAGGAACTCGCGTACCGAATTTGGTGTGGATTGGTTCAGGCGTGCGGATTTACATCACACACACACACACGCATGCACGCGCGCACGCACGCACGCACGCACGCACACACACGCACAAAAATATATGATATATATATATATATTAGATTGCTGCTTGCAGTAAGGAGATGTCAGGGCAGAGAGCTTGTTGCCTGCAGACAATCCTTTCGGGATGGAGGGAAATAAGAAGCTGAGCCAATACCCGGCCTTGATGTTGGGAAGTGTTGTCAGAGATATAAGAACTCGGTGTCCAGGCGCTGTCATGCTGGCGTGCCATGTGGCGTGGCATGTGGCTTGGCTACAGCCGATAACAACGTGCTGCTAGTTGGCATTAGCTTTAGGCCAACCCTAGGTACTGATAGCTGATACTTGAAGGATTATGTACTAACACCCCAAACAGTCATGATCACGCCTGTGTCTATGCTGGCTCCCTCTTTCTCTCCTTTCCTCTTTTGCTCCTGTCTTTCGTTCTCAGCTTCACACACAGACCCATGCAAGCACGCTTGCTCACAGCCACACGGAATACACACAGTCAGGAAGGCAGGCAGGCAGGCGGGTAAACAGGCAGGCAGGCAGGCAGGCAGGCAGGGAAAGTGGCGAGCATCTAGCATAAAGGCACGTTTGGGGCCAGCGAACGGCCGAAGTTCACGTACATTTTAACAACCTAACACTGGTCATCTAATGCAATCCCAGCACTGGCCTTCCGTTACTCTATTTTCAGCTGATGGAACGTACCCAAAATGCAAAATGGCGGAAGGGAATGACGGAAAAGGCAAATTTATTTCCAAGATATTCCAAAAGTTTTTTTTGGGTGGGAGAGGATTGATTTAGGCTGGAGAGTAAGATCATGTGCTGGCACATACAACGGCCCATGATGGACAGAAGGATCCCAGACACGACTTCTCTGTGTTGTTAGCTCCGTCACTCCACGATAAATACGCAGGTCTTGAGGGTCAGATGCTGGAAGAGTGATCTGCTTTCAGACGATCTTGGCACCTTCCTTGCAAATAGCTGCCCTCAAGAGACCGACATTAGCGGCAGAAGCTCCGACCTCGACACCCATCTGCGTCAAGGCATTGCCACCAGTGGCCGTTGTCGTGACAATTTTATTTTACCCACAAATGTAATCACGAGGCTCATTTATGCACATCATCGTGATTTTATTTATCCACCAATAGCATCGAGGTTCATTTATGCGCTGGACGCTTCACAGTTGTACTCATCAACACCAGGTGACTGCTGATAATCTACGTTTTTAAAGACTACAGTTTAGCTTGTGTTTCCTTCTAAGCTCACTCTTCGCTTCTAACGGTTTTTTCTCTTTTACTGAGTGCATATATGATACGCCTGTTTGCTGTACAACATTTCTCTTGTTGTTTGATTCCACCAAAGATCTACTACCTCTACTAGTCAACGATTCTTTTAGCTAGTTTTTCAGCCTCATACTATTATTATTCGTGAAGACAGAGGAAATGTAATGCTGCTTTCACGCCTTGGTTTATATGCCGTATTCTGTATCTGCACGTGGCAATCAATCACTTTTCATTTTTCACCAGTGGAATCTTATCAGAAGGTATTTTTTCTGCCTATTACAAGTTTTCACTTTTTTGTTTTTGCCGTCCGTTATGGAATGTCTTATTTCTCACAGATGCCAGAAGAATCTTGTGTATTGATTCGCACGAATAGCAGCGCGTCTTAGTTTTAGAAAATGGACTCGGTTTTCATTTCCGTCTTGCAGTATCGACAGACGCTCGCCAAGTTTGACGTACGAGGGTAAAAGAAGTTTTCAGGGCGAGGGGAGACTGAAAGAGGAGGAAGCTTTTTACTCCCTTATTCTCCCCCCATATTCCCCACCCTAGTGCAAGCATTACTGTCACGCGCGCTCTCACGTCCAACGCACAGCATTCCTAATACAGTGCCATATACGTTTGTGCATTTCTTGTATTTCCAGCATAGCTGACCCCTCTCCATTTTCCAGTGCAAGTACATGTATCCAGTCCTTTCCACTCTTATAAAATCCCTCGTATTTGAACTCGCATCCCGTTCGTAATAACCACTTCCTTGATGCAGACAGATTTTAGCTCACTTCCAGCCTGTAGCATTCTGACTGGAGCAATTCTTTCTTTTCTGCAACTTCCACTTTCCACCTCAGTTCCAGACTTTTAAGCTTTTAGCCTAATCATTTTGTTGCTACACACCTTGCCCTGTGCGCGCGCACACACACACACACTTACTTCCGCCCTTCATACACATGTATCCCAGGTTCCCAACGCATGCATTCAAGTTGCTAATCTTTCACAGCACATCCTGTTCCCATCGCAAGTATTTATCTCCCCCTGAAACGTGTCCCTCCCACACCAAGCTTCAGTGTGGGGATTCCACTCACCCTTTGTCATGTTCTAGTGTCTTTGCCAACTGAAGCAGATAGCCCATTTCAGTGAACTGTTTGTTGAACGGAAACGATTTTTGTTTGTTTGTTTGTTTATAAGGCTTGAAGACGCACGTCAGACACAGAACAAAACAAACTCTATACTCTGGTCTAGTGTCAAGGAGAAAACAAAAGGCGCAGTACTGCTTTTAAATGTGTTTTTGTGCAAACGTAACAAACGTAACAAATGTAATGGGCTGTGGTCGCAAGCAGACGCCGAGCTGAAAACGGGAGCCGGAGAACAAGGCGGGGCCTGTATTTCTTACTCCACAACTGACCTTTCGAAATTTATGCACAACTCAGTATATTCTGCTACTCGTCCAGAAGCCCGTTTTGGGACAGCGAACTGAACAGATTTTACCTGAAGCAGGACTCGTAAACGATCGAGTCTTCACAACTATCGCGGATATATATGACCTTCCGACCAAGAGCACACAACTCTTTGCTTATTCCGCCCACGTCTGCTCGGTCAGCGTGCAGAGCGGCGAGGGGATTCAGCTGGTGAGATTAAGTCCCTTGTCCAGAACAGTTTGTGAGGCCCGGTGCGTGGGACTCGGTCTGTCGTGAGGCCCCACCACGCCCTGCAAGTTCCTGGCAACGTGTCCCCAGGGACTGCCGGGGCCTGCCTTTATGTGGGAGGCCCTTACAAGGGGAGATTAAACTCTAAAGCACAGCCCTCCACCAGCCGCGACTTCGATGCGGTTTCTTGTAAATATCGGGCTGAAACGGGGTGGGTAAGGGATGGGGGCGTTGATGTCGGCACGTGACCCTGCAAAATGCCAGACAATGGAATGCCGGGAAGTGTTCTCGATTGACAGGAGGTCAGCTTCGTTCGGGCTAGTCCTGCAGCTCGCAAATCTTTCCGAGGAGTGTTTAAAAGAAATTATCCGGGAAGCCGGGCAAAAAGCGCTCGTGACCTTATAGGGACCCCATCTTACTTGTCTTGTTTCACGGCACTGCACTTAGCGGCCCGAAAAACGCGACGAGCCCTTTGGCAGATCGATATTAATGCACAGAATGTGAAGCGTATCCCAGGTGAAAGCAGCCCTATTTCAGTGAAGTTTGAAATCGACAGAGACTGTCGGTGACATAGCATAATAGATGAAGGGATTAAGAGAGAAGAGCGCAGAAATAAAAAAGAACGGGAACGAGATGATTTTGTGGAGGACCTCAGATCCACAGGGAATCTTCCCTGCTGGCCTCGCGTCAGTCTTCAAACTGTGGTGAGTAGTGGCACAGCTCCTGGACATGAAGATTTATTCAGGAGCTGATAATTCGCCCCAGCGGACAAGCAGTCGTTCACCGAGAGCCGACTTTTCGCCACTATCGCCGAGAAATTGCTTGCATAGGTCAAACTATTTGCCACCATATTGCCGTGTCCATATAGCTGTGTCCATATAGCCTGTAACCATATAGCTGTGTCCATATAGCTGTGTCCATATAGCTGTGTCCATATAGCCTGTAACCATATAGCTGTGTCCATATAGCATGTAACCATATAGCTGTGTCCATATAGCTGTGACCACATAGCTGTGACCATATAGCTGTGTCCATATAGCCGTGTCCATATAGCTACGTTGTCCAGAAAAGTAGAGTGCAGTAAGGAGAACGAAGGATGGTTGCTTGGTTTTTGTTACCTAAGCTCCTTGAATTTCGGATGCACGAAAACTGAATGGCTTCCGTCGTTATTCGAGAATAAGTTGTTCCGTCCTCCCAGGATCGAGAAGCTTATTCCAAGTTCGCCGAAACATCATTTTCAGAGACAAAAATCCGTACGACATATTTGATGATTAAGATATATATATATATATCAGAAATATATATTTCGACGAGCTGACATTTTGGGTATTGTAGATGAAGTTAATGCTGGCAAAGAAGTTGTGACCTGGCATGGAGCTTAACACCACTGCCAGGTCAAGGTCAAGCTGACTGCTGACACGCGATCTGCTATTTTGCTCCATGTTAAGCCTTTTGTTTGAAACATGATTTTGGTGACTGCAACCAACAATGCAGGTCCCTCTACTGCCAGTTCTTCGAGCAGAATTTCCGCCTCACAACTGGTTGTGCTGGACAAGTTTGGTTTGCGGATTTTTTTTTTTTGCCATCGCATTTATTACAGCGACAAGGGAAACGCTTAACATAACGCATGTGCACTCAGAAAAAAATCCAGCCTTTTCAAAATAACTCATTGACTAATTATTCTGTCCCTATTCGGGCCTTGGGCATACTGAATTTTATTCCGGAATAAGAAAAGATCGAATAGCTATTCCCGATAGTGGGGTTTTGGTTATAAATTTAGGACAGTTTACTTGCGTACGGGGCCAGGGAAAGACAATTATTGTATTTCACGTGAGGCGGCAGCCTACCCTCCACAGGCACGTGGTCGGGATCATTACAACAGGATCCAAGTTTAGCGAGGTGCTCCAGTCTCGACAGACTCTGTGACGGAGCACGTCCTCAAAAGTTCTAGAGAGGAATAGCAGACTTCACACGGTTTTATACCTACTCTCAAAGGAAAGTCAACAAAAGGCAACTAATGGTATTCTCAAAAAAGTCTTCGTGAGAAAATTTAGGACCCCACCCCCTTGTAACGTAAAGTTTGGGAACTTATTGGTAAGTCAAAAGAGGACGGGGAGACAACGCCAAGAATGATGACGTCTTGTGGAGGGGGTGGGGGCTCATCGACGGAAAGCAACCACCCAATCGAAAAACCAACGCGGCAAACCACCCTTGCCCCTTCCATCTTTTCCCTCTTCTCATGTTTTGTAAGAGGAGGACGGCGCAGACTTGTGAGAGTTATGTCCCTTTTGCGTGTGGTGAAGTTGTAGCGCCCGTCGGGTGATTATAGGTTAAAGATGTTGTCCGCCAGTGTCAGGACAAGGCGCCTGGCGAATGGGCCGATACCGTGTCGACCTGTATTTTCTTCACTCCTCCTTTTCATTGCCACTCTGGGACTCGCTGGTTTTTAGCAAAGCCGTAAAATGCTTCAGTTGTGCTTGGCACTTAGACCTGTCCCTTCTAACCCAACATTTCCTAACTCAACACTTCCTGTGTTAGTTGTTCCACATTTCCCGTTTTAAGAACCGAGTCGACGCTTCTAAAAGATTTTTCGTTTCTGTTACAGACTTGAGTGAATAATCTAACCGTTCTAAGTTACAAATGTATCGGAAACTTCTACATATTGATGGAACATACCCTGAGTTTTTCTTTCTCCACAATACATCAGTCTCTTCAGCCCATCACTTAAACTAACCCTTTACACAATGCTGTTTCTTAAAAAAAATATTGACTTGTTTTAGAAATCACAGGGTGAAAGTTAATATTGTATTGTCGATGTCAGTCTCTTCCCTTTGAGGATGTCACGAACAATCTTTTGGGATGTCACAAACAAGCCGTCTCTCGTCACACCAGGATGGCTGCAGCAGTCAGTACCACCCTCCCCCTCCACACTCGATTTTTCAGTCGCCAGCAATTGTCGCTCTATCGCTGGTCTCTACAGATAGCATTCCACACCTGGTCTCCACAGCAACACGTCTGCACCTCTACCGTCTCTAAGGCCACTACACGAGTTGTTTTCTTTTCCAATCTTCAACACCACCAGCACCAGTCGCAACAACTCAGGTGTGTGTGTGTGTGTGGGGGGGGAAATAGGAGTTAAATTTAACACGACATCCTCGTTAGGCTGTCATCTTTATCAGAAGGAAAATTAGAGTTACCCCCCTCTCCCGAGCTTCCTCTTTCCCCTCACAAAGGGAAAAGCTGTCTCCAATTTCTGTCCTCGTCCTCTACACCCTGTCTGTGCTTGCGTGCGCAGAGGCGTGCACACAGCGGAAGGGGGGGGAGTAGGCCAACCTTCAGCTTCACGAAAATGTACTGTGGGTCCTGACAATCCATTCCCCCCGCTGCCCCCCTCCCTAGCAGCTTCCTAACCCACCGTATTCTTCTCCTCGTTTTGGGAGGAACAAATCTGTTAAACTCTCGAGGCACCCCGGCATCGCTGTCTCCGCCATCGAACTTACGGCAAACTTTAAATTGCTTTTGGCGACACTCGAGCCCGGGATGTGATCCCAGCGGTTTATAACAGCCATTCAACAACAGCGCAAACTTACATCAGTTCAGCACGTCCGGGCATTCTCCCACTGTAGTTTGAAACATTGTTTTTGAGAACATCGGAAGTCCTTTAAAAACAATTTGATAAGTAACAGCTGATAAATTTGAAGAACATTTAAGTTTTTCTGCAGGCAAAAGACATGACCAGAGATTGCGATCAAGCATTCTCAGTAGAGACTATAGTATTGTTTTAACAATATCAGAAGTTGTACAAGGATTTGTTGTTTCTGCTGAGGCTTAAAGGCTGCAGATGACAAATCGTCGTCCCTCTTCCTCTCAACGCGCTGACAAAAAGCCCGTGTTGCACAATTCCCTGCAGCGCTAATCACTGGAGTTTTTTTAATCCACCATTCTGAGTGCACAGTGCCAGTGCGCTGAGGTGCACACACGACACAGCCATTCCCAAGCAGGAGAGAAAATTTCCGTCATTCCCATCAGCCAGCACCGGAAGCCTTGCACTGTTTGGGCTAGCTGCATGATCAGCTTCCTCTGGACCTTGTACAGGTAAAAACGGATTTCACTGAAAGAAGTGACATTAAGCAAGTCACTTAAATAAGTCCGATACTTGCTGTATATAAACAGCTAGACGAGACGCATCAAATACTAATTAAAATTAGCAACAATGCGAAACTACTGTCACAGCGCAAAGCATAAGAATCTAGATAAGTGTAATAATCGGCATCATCAGAAGGTTTTTTAAAAATCAAAATATAGATTTTATTACTTATAGGTAAATGAAGGTGGGCAGTCTTTCTGTGTTTATGACAAGACACAGTAAAAGGCTTAGGGAATGTCGTGAACAGCACTGGAGCAATCTGCAAATAACAGCGAAAGCTTCAATTTCTGCCCTAACATTGACAATTCCACAGGCCTACACACTAACAGTAACAAATTCAACTACTATTGTAATATTCCAAAATCTTCAGGCTAGAGACGCTGCAACCCATTAGTGCGAAATCACCAACAAGTGAAGCACTTTCCCCTACCCCCATATTTCCTTTGAACAGCTGAATCCTACGCTCCTGGTGCGTGTGTGCACGTGTCTGAGTAAGAACAGGGGTGTGCGAATGCAATATGTACAAGATAAAGAAATGCGCGCAAATATACGTAAGTACATAGAGTCGGAGGGAGGAGAGGGGCTGGAGCTGCGGTGGAGCAAGAAAGAATGTGTGTGTGGGTGGGGGTGTGGGTGGGCCCTGAGACTGTACTGAAAATTGTGATTTTTTTCATGTCGTAGGGTCTTTACGAAGCAGTCCATCTTTTGTCGACAAAATAATTCAGTTAAGACGAGGCAGTGAGAGTGGACAGGGGAAAACAGAACAATTTATTTTCACGAAGAAAGAAATGATGGAGGAGTGGGATTATCCAGAGAAAAAAATCTTTACTCTCCCACTGCCCCAGAAAAAAAAAAGAAAAAGATAGTAAAGACTGTGGCGCATAAAAGACAAGGAGAGGCTGAGAGGCAGAAAAATTCGATACGGTGGAAGACATGTACAGATAAGGAGTCAGGAAAAGCGGAGAGAGAGAGAGAGAGAGTGTCCGGAAGGTGAAGGTGACTGACAACCGTTGGCTTTAACACATCGCACATCGAGCTCCACACTATCGTCTGACGTTGGGGCGCTTGCTATCCTGGCCCCACCCCTTCTCCGTGGCCCACGCACGCACGCACGCACGCACGCACGCACGCACGCACGCACGCACGCACGCACGCACGCACGCACGCACGCACGCACGCACGCACGCACGCACGCACGCACGCCTCTATATCTGCGCCTTCTCGCTCACGTCTTTCCGCTGTATCATTCCGCACATTGCGTAGTAGCACGGATGTAGCCTATGGCGCATAACATATCGCCGGAATGATCACGAAGGATGCTAAATTATTTGTCCCAACTAGATTAGAGGACATTCTCCCAGCCAAAGGAAGCGCTTGGGAAATATCTCTTCTTACAGCTAGAATGAGGGAAATACTTTTTCTTCTTATAGGTAGAATGAGGGAAATACGTCTTATAGGTACAATGAGGGAAATACGTCTTATAGGTACAATGAGGGAAATACGTCTTATAGGTACAATGAGGGAAATACGTCTTATAGGTACAATGAGGTAAAATACCCCTTCTTATAGCTACAGTGAGAATATTTTGCTGTTGTGGTCCATAGCCTAATGGTGAAAGTAATGTTTTCGCAGCTGATTCTCTTGCTTTCATTTTAAAGGGAAAAAACATTGTTCTGGGTGGGGTTAGCTGATGGGGTAGCACTTGTACAGTAGTAGTATATTTTGTACATACGTAGCCTAGCATTTCCGATACTTTCTTGGAAACTTTCTTCGACAGTATGAGTTATGAATTTTGGTTGGCTGAATCATTCCTGAAGTAGAGGCATTTCCCAATCCCTTTTCATTGGTTAGGACTCTATATCCTTTAATCTAGTTGGGAGAAATAGTTCTGCTATTAGAAACAGATCTCGCCATATACATATATAGTCTTTTAGATGATGCGGGGTTTACACGGCTAGACTGCTGTCGAGTAAAACAGGTTGCAAACAGGTTATGACCTCTAGTCTGTGTATAGTAGAAAGATGGTCGAAGACGGTCTGGCAGACGTCGTCAGTCTTCAGTCGTGAGAATTGTTTCAGGAGCCAAATCGATCCAAAAGTTGAGGGCTAGTCGGAGACTGATAGTGCAGCCAATCCTCATTACCTATGCTGTAAATGGGAGAATGGCAACTCGAAGGCTGTGCTCGATTCAGTGCATTGATTGTGTTATTCAGCTGAACGGAGATTGTTTGTGTTATTCAGCTGAAAGGAGATTGTTTGTGTTATTCAGCTGAAAGGAGATTGATTGTGTTATTCAGCTGAAAGGAGATTGTTTGTGTTATTCAGCTGAAAGGAGATTGTTTGTGTTATTCAGCTGAAAGGAGATTGTTTGTGTTATTCAGCTGAAAGGAGACTGTTTGTGTTATTCAGCTGAAAGGAGATTGTTTGTGTTATTCAGCTGAAAGGAGATTGTTTGTGTTATTCAGCTGAAAGGAGATTGTTTGTGTTATGCAGCTGAAAGGAGATTGATTGTGTTATTCAGCTGAAATGAGATTGTTTGTGTTATTCAGCTGAAAGGAGATTGATTGTGTTATTCAGCTGAAAGGAGATTGATTGTGTTATTCAGCTGAAAGGAGATTGATTGTGTTATTCAGCTGAAAGGAGATTGTTTGTGTTATTCAGCTGAAAGGAGATTG
>SMGT01008237.1:106442-124493 GCA_004794575.1 Lanistes nyassanus | reverse complement strand
TTGCATACATCCGTCTCTGTACTTCGCATACATCCGTCTCTGTACCTCGCATACATGCGTCTCTGTACTTCGCATACATCCGTCTCTGTACCTCGCATACATGCGTCTCTGTACTTCGCATACATCGGTCTCTGTACTTCGCATACATCCGTCTCTGTACTTCGCATACATCCGTCTCTGTACTTCGCATACATGCGTCTCTGTACCTCGCATACATGCGTCTCTGTACCTCGCATACATCCGTCTCTGTACCTCGCATACATCCGTCTCTGTACTTCGCATACATCCGTCTCTGTACCTCGCATACATGCGTCTCTGTACTTCGCATACATCCGTCTCTGTACCTCGCATACATCCGTCTCTGTACTTCGCATACATCCGTCTCTGTACCTCGCATACATCCGTCTCTGTACCTCGCAAACATCCGTCTCTGTACCTCGCATACATGTGTCTCTGTACTTCGCATACATCCGTCTCTGTACTTCGCATACATGCGTCTCTGTACTTCGCATACATGCGTCTCTGTACTTCGCATACATCCGTCTCTGTACCTCGCATACATCCGTCTCTGTACCTCGCATACATGCGTCTCTGTACTTCTCATACAACCACACATAAAACTTCTGAACTGCATAAAGTTACTCACACCTGCCGGATCTGAAAGAACTCGCATGGGAGCCTCGCCTCCCCACTCACTCCAAGGGACATAAGTAGTTGCGATTAGCTCTCGTCTCCCTTTTTGTCTTTCTTTCTTTCGCCGATGATGTTGTGTTAATGTCTGAGACCGCAGCTGGTCCACAAATCCAAGTAAACAACCTGCACCAAACATTTGTAAATTTCAGTCCGAAGGTAAACTTAAACAAGAACAATGTTGATGTTTTCAGGAAAGGTTTTGTGCTTGCAAATGAGGTTTTGCTAAAGTATACAATTGATTTGGTTAATGCATTTAAATATCTTTGTAATTTTTTTATGATATCATTGCACAGTCTCACAAAGCAGTGTTTCGCATCACTGGGTCAGTGAAGTGTATAAATGTAGAATTGCATGAAATACGCAGCCCTTCTGTAGATGTTTTACTGAATAATAACCCAGTAAAACATGCAAGTGAATTAAAACCATTCTATCTTTTCGATCTTAAATCTATCGTTTCCCTGAAAACATATTTATGGAAATTAATAAGGTGTATTAGCATGCACTTAACAGATTCTGGATGCGGGAATACATACTCCCAGTCTGATGGCTTGGCGATCTTGGAAGATACCACTTTTCAAGAACGCACGTGTAAGCTGTAAGCGGCATCGGATTTTAATTAAATAAGAATTAAACAAAACAGACTACTGCGGAGACTCATGTTTTGAAGCAATTTTGAAGCAATTAGCGATGGTGAAAACATAAAATGCTGGGGATGTGAAGTCAGGACGAGTCCCTGCAGACATAGTGTTGGACATCTGATGCCCTTAGACCATGTTGCGCAAATTAGCTAATCTGTCATAAAGGTTTAAGGGCAAAACATTATGTTTTAATAAGCTGTGTTGGAGAATATATTAGCTATTTCATATTGTCTCAGTCTGTTTGAAACGAACAAACTGGCCATTTAAAGCAAGTATTCTGTCCAAACGCAAGCAGATTGCGCAGATGCTGATAGACACAGTAAACACGGTTCACGCAGTGTATCGACTTTCAATTCTGTCCCATGTGACATTCAGTGACAGCGATGTACGTCGGGAGCTAAAAAGACCCCCCCCCCAAAAAAAAAACCAAACAAAATAAAACCAAACATACAACAACAAAAGATTAGTTCTCTAATTTGTCTCTATTCACTGTCACCTTTCCCAAGAACATAGACCTCTAACCCGTGGTGCTCTGTACAGTCTGATGACTAATGCACCATTGTCAGGGTTGAAATTATTTATCGACTTTTCACACAGAACTGAGCAGGGAGCGGACTAAGACTTTTCGAAAGTCTGAAGGTATCTTCCCATAAATCATCCCTCATCCTGCACGCATTTGGTGTCTGGCCGTCCTCTGTCTCTCTCTCCCCCCTCCCAGCCCCTGGCACTCGTCTCTCTGTTGCTACGAACTGCCCACGACGGAAAAGAGGAAGAGGAAGAGGAGGAGGCGGCGAAGAAAAGCACAGTGGAGGTCCAAGCGACCGGCCCTGGCTGGTCCGAGGTTGGCGAGGAAAAAGAAAATCCAATTAACAAATGAAGAGATACCGCTGTTAGCGTCAGTGGCTTGTTTAATTACATGATTGGCAAAAAGGCTCTGGCTGTCCTGTGTATCTAGGAAACCATCAGGGTGATTTGATTAGATCACGACGCCATGTTGGCATCCCGCTAGCCTTGGCGTTTGGCGCCTGTGAGTTAAAGAAGAGCTCTTCTGTCCGGGAAGCGGAACTAAGGATCAAAACTTGCGCAAACCGTATGTGCACAGAGAACAAGCAGTCGTTTTAAGATGCCGGAAGTCGGTTTGTCTGAATCGAACCAGATCTAGCCTCCAGCCCTCACTCGATCCAATTAGAGCGGGTTCATAATTTTCTTTTTGTGCTGTCCTAGTTGTCTCCCTGGCACACAGCAGGATGAATGGGCTGGGACTGCAGTTTGCCCGCAGCAAACACAAACAAGACGCTCCACGTGACGTCCGGTACAACGACAGGGGCTGGGAGATTAGTAAGCACGCCAGATGAAAACATATATAAGCGGGAAATAATAAAAAGCAAATAAGTACATGATTGTTGTTTACATTCAAACAACATTATTCGTTCTATGATGTAAACAACCTCATGCTGTGAAATTAAATCAAACGTGTTTGTAAGCGTTTTCCCCGTATTTTGTTTAATAAACCAATGAGGACAGGATACTAACAAAACTAGTAGCAACATAAAAAGAAATTGCAACTTAGCGTGCAGACCAAAGGAATCGATAAGTAAATTTACATGCTTTCAAGTTCCTCTGAGAACATAAAATAATATTTCTGTTACAATTAAAGTAAAAATTGTAGTTATTTTAGTGAGACATCATGCCGTCTGTGTTATTCTCACTTCTGTCAACCACGGCGTCTTTACAGTGGAAAGAAGAAACAATGATGGGTAAAGTTTAAAAAAGTCACGATTCTTGGCAAATCCAGACTGCTTTGATACAGCGATGTTTCTGAACATTACCATTTGCAGGCAGCTGTTGACAAATTGGCAGTTGTTGGTATCGGGAATCTTCCCGCCTAATGATTTGTCAACCAGTAACAGATTAGGAGACAGTAAGGAATTGGAAAGCGGGAAAGGTTGTGTGTGTGTGTGTGCGCGTGCGCGCGTGTTTGTTGGAAAGGGGGGAGAGCTAATGTGGATGTTGAAAGCGATTGTGGACAGCGACCCCACCTAAACGTGTAAAAGGACTTGTACAGGGAACGCAAGTACATCTTAGGCAAATACAGTAAAACTTTCCTATTAAACCTTCCCTATTACAAGTCCCTCTTTGATAAGATCGAAATTTTATCGACGACTGCTGGGTAACACTAAATGTACTCTCTATTAAGCACCTCTAGATAAGACCTGATTCTGGTGCATTTTCAAAAGTTTTACTAGGAAGGTTTTATTGGTAATTTCAACTTCTACTCATTCTCAACTGATGGGTTCATTCCACATATTTTCTGAAGAACAAGGAAATGGTAAACAGGGAATAAGTGAACACTTAGCAATAGGAACACGTAAGTAGACTTGATTACCACAGCCAGTGAGTAAGCGAGTGGCTGAGTGACATTCATAGTTTTTCTATTAAGGGTCGAGGGGGAGAAACATCCGAGCCACACAAACACATACCGACTAGTGTCAGACTGCTGTTTGAATGCCGGGCTGCTCCCACACAAAGAACAAACTACTTCTCTAAAACGACGTCTCACAAAAGACGAAAGGTGCCTATTATTCGTAAATGGCAAATTTCGGAAACAGCTCTAGCTCTCTGTCGAAAGAATTTACACGGAAAAGTGTCGTTAAGTACTGAAATAAAGTACCTGACCAGAATTCACGACTTGACAAACTTTTCTACGAACTCACAAGAGAAAACCAGACTTCCTCTATCGCCTCGTTTCCACTCGAAGTTTAAAACAGCATCAGGGAGTGGGTTGAAGGGGAAAATAAATTACCGACAAGCTGAAATAACTGTGAACAAAAATAAGCCAGAAAGATGACATTATAATGAGTTTTCAAAAACTTCTCCTTTTCAAGGAAAAAAAACTTCTGACATTTCTATGTTTAAAATTTGAGGCATTTACCCATAGAAATTGGTTTTCAACTGCAGGGGTCAGAGTGACCCCCCCCCCCCCAAATAATCGAAAACTAAAAGATTCTCCGACGCTGATTTTCCCTTTTCAAGGGAGACAATACTCAAATGTCACCATGTACACAGGAAGGAAGACAAGATGAATGAGGGGAATGCAGTTCATGTCATTATCTATGGACTTAACGCCCTTGTCAGCACCACTGACCGTCATACGCCTCGTTGGGCTCTGCGCCCCACGAACTCCGCGTGTTCAGAATGAGGGGGGATGGGGCCCGTGGGGAGGGAATACAAGAAAGAAGTTAACGACACGACATCGAGGCTCTGACAGGCCGAGACAAAGTTTACTTGACCTGCAACCACCAAGTAGTTCGCTCGGGTATTGGCTGTTACTTTTTCAGCCTTTGCAACATATCTGTACACAAATTTGACACTTGTGATCTGTCTGTCTCACCCACCCCCGATCGTCACATTTCCCTACCCCACCCCCTATAAATATAACTATACATATAACCTTAATATTGATAGAATGCTAGATTTGTAACTCTAACCCCCACCCCCTATATATATAGTCAGAGCCCTCAACCCCTCTCCAATAGCCCAAAATTGTTAAGTGGTTTTGCATATGACCTCTTTGATAAATCTGAGGTCACGTGGTACCGAGGCAGTTCAGCTGGTTGATATAAACACGGTAACTTTTTGTGCACGTGAATGCGTAAATGTTCTGTGTGCATTTGCATGACAAGGTGAGGACCAAAAATAAAAACAGAGAGAGAGAGAGAGAGACAAACTGAGGATAGGAGAGATTTGGAGCAGAGTGAGAGAAAAGATGCAGGAGAGCACTGGCCTGGCACGCGGACCTGTGCTCTTCCCCACACCGCATTCTAATTGTATTGGTCAACTCTCTTCTGAGCTCTTAACCTCAGGTTGCTGACAGCAAGCGATCATTGCCTTTTGCCTCATCATCCGAGGAAGATAAACAGCATCGAGTCTGGCCACTGCCCCCTTTTCTTACCCCCTCCCCCCATTCAGGACTCAGAACTAGCGGCGCCCGACCCCAGTATGACCGCCCCTCAGCCCTCTGCCCTCGCCAGCACGCGGCGCGACAAAAATCTATACGTCATCGATGCTTGGCTGAAATACTGACGTCACAGATCTGTGACCTTGCGGCAGTGAGCGTGCTGCCCTCTACAACGTTTGCTTCTCTCCCTCACGCATGTTGTCTGGATTTGGTGCATCTGTTTATTTTTGGTGCTGACGTCGCGGCGAAGACTAAGAACACGTGTTTCAGCCTTTTTTAGATATCATCGTCGCCGTCAGCTTGGTTCTTCTCCCTCCTTACACGTCTCCTTTACAGCGACTGATCTGGAGGGGGAGGAGGAGGGGAGAGACAATGGAGGATGCAGACGATGGTGATCGAGGTTGTGGTGATAGTGGTGAGGGTGGTCAGTGGGCAGAAGAGCTGTCGGTTCTACTCCCTTGTGCAGTTGCTAGCGACTGCGCACAGTTACCTCTAAGGTAGAAAGTTAACCAACACATTGTCTGCAGAAGGCTGGCAAGTATATTTAGTAGGAAACGTTAGGGACACAACATGTGGTACCATCTAGTGTGGAAACATTAGGGACACAACATGTGGTACCATCTAGTTTTGAAACATTAGGGACACATGTGGTACCATCTAGTGTGGAAACGTTAGGGACACAACATGTGGTACCATCTAGTGTGGAAACATTAGGGACACAACATGTGGTACCATCTAGTTTTGAAACATTAGGGACACAACATGTGGTACCATCTAGTTTTGAAACATTAGGTACACAACATGTAGTATCATCTAGTTTTGAAACATTAGGTACACAACATGTGGTACCATCTAGTTTTGAAACATTAGGGAAACTCTGTAGACCGAAGGATAACACAAACACAATCCATCGCCCACACTGTCCCCAACTGCCTTCTGCGCTGTGCGGTGTTCAGAACAAACATTAGAACGAACGGTTGCTGTTTGGAGTGATGCGAAGATGGAGGTCGGAGGTCAGGTTGTCACTGTCGCGTGAGCGTCGTAAATCGCAGACTAACGGCAGAGTCTTTTCTAAGTTCAGCAGACATAACCAGTGCATCTGCTTTTTCCCCCTTTCATGAACCTCGTAAAGCTGGTCTCCAGTGGTGTAGCTCTTTTCTGATGGAGTTTTGAAAGGTTCAAACATAAATGACGGAAAAGAACTGCCAGGCGAGGCCCAGAACTTCGTGAAAGTAATTCCTCCATAAACCACCCAAATCAATAACCAAGGACAGACTGGACGCAGATGAAAAGCACTCAGTTATCGGCCCCTTCGTCTCGCGAGAAATAGAGTGAACCTGGAAAATCTCCATGATCATTATGATATTTTCAAGCTGTTTTTCATTGTTAGTCTAATCTTCCAATTTTGTCAGCTGTATCAACACGTGGGCGCCTTCACTACAAGGATCATTTTTAAACATCTCAGTCCCATTTTGTCACCGACGCCACTGTTGTTCGCATTATCTGCTGGCCGACAGGAGACAGTGCCCCCACCCCCTCCCCAGACTTCTGTTATTTTATGGTAATGGGATGGCGGGACGAAAGGTGAGGTGGCGGGAACTGTACTGACAACATCAGATCCAAAACGAGAAAACGAATATTGCAGACAGGTCAGAGGTCAGAGCGACCAGGACTTGGATCGCGGATTACTGAACACGACAGAGAGTGATTGACAGAAACGCGCGCTAGCAAGCGAGCAAGAGACCTAAATATAGCGAGAGAGAGGAAGGGGAGGGAGGGCGGCAGGAGAAAATAGGTCGATATATAAATAAGAAAGCAGGAACGAAGGAAAAGAAAGAAAGAAAGGAAGGAAGGAAGGAAGGAAGGAAGGAAGGAAGGAAGGAAGGAAGGAAGGAGAAGACTGGAAACTGGAATTGATGGAAACAACGCAACTGGAAAATGCGTTACTCCTGGAAGTCGCGTTACTACTGGGAATCACGTTATTTCTATAGAACAGCAACTGAAGTCTTAATATGGTTTTTTAAAGACAAATACAAGAAACCTTTTCTCCAGGAACGATAGGCTGTGCTGGGCTACTCGGGTGCATAAGTAAAAGTAGCATCTTTATGACGTATTTCTACTTGAATGTTTGCTTAAATGTAAAGAAAGAAGTTAGAAAAGTTATTAGCCGAGGAAAAGAGTGAAATCTCTTGATCTTATAGGTTCATGGCTTATCTCCTGGACAACCGCAAGTCCTTCTGACGTCCATTGTCAACTAGCAGACGAACGTCAAGCGTGAAGAGAGCGTCATGACAGCTGGCGTGACTCGAGATGTCCACGGACTGCGGTCAGATGTTCTGTGCAAGGGCTCCGTCACCATCTGAAGTCTAGGGTAATGCGCAGGTCTGGGGGCAGCTTGTGTTAGCTGGCCATTCAGCCGGCGCAAGAACTCTCGTGCACTGGAGGCGCGGCCGTTGTCTTGTGACCTGCGACTCCGACATGACACCAGACAGGACCGAGATGTTAGATGGCTGGCGGGTCTGGAGCGGGTTATCTGCCCATTCAGCCACTGCAGTGTGCCTTCCTGTCGGGCTTGTCTGTGTGACAGCTGCTGAACCTGACGTCAGCTAGAAGGCGTCAGACTTCAGGTACCTGGTGGAGGGTCCCTAGATGGTGTCTTTGTACGCTGAGTGACGTCAAGAGCGCCTCTGTATGCCGGGAGTCGACACCGGGGTCTTTCAGCTGACACGCCAAGAAAGGAGATCTCTACAGGCTGCGTCTTGCACTCCACGGATAGAGAGAAGGTTTTGAACGACAGCAGCCAGGCAGATGTCTTTCTCCTCTTATTTCTCGAAATCTGCAGTACTGAGCTGACTCACAAGTCTGTGGAAAGGCAGAGCTCTAGACGGCTTTAATAAAACTAGTTTCCAACAAAAAAGGTTTTGAGAGTTAATGCATTCTTCGGAGTTATGCACACAAAGCGCTGTTAATGGGATTTTATGAAGTGTGTGTTGGAGAATGGATTTTACATTATTCCGAAGATTTTTTGGTTTAGCCCTGGTGGAATACGCTACAAAGAATAAGGATTATATCCTATACGTCGCCCTGACTTGTAAGCAAAGAACATTGTGTTGTCTGAGTCTGTCTGAGGTAAAGACAGCTCTTTTTCACCTCACGGTAGAGTTGATGACGCAAATGATGTTGGATGAGGGTGTCTGAGGTAAAGACAGCTCTTTTTCACCACACGACTTTTCCTTGGGGCCGTCAGGGGACCTGGTGTTGCTTGGACGGCGCAGCCCCTTCAGTCCCCGTGACGTCATCAAGATGCAGAAACTGTCCACTAGAGGCTGTACTACCCCCCCCCCTCCCCCAAGGATCGCGGCTGTGCCATCGTTAAACTTTACGTTTTGGTGGCCACGCACCTAAATCAAACCGTATTGCTTTGAAGTCCTCGTCAAGCGTAGCTTTAACTCTACTGGTTACAGGCCAAGGATCAAAGCAGCTCAGGAAATTAAAACTCTTCTCTGTTAATACGTGAGTGTGTGGAATCGACTTTGTTCTACACTGTCTTATTATCTCGATTTCATTAGTGGCCGCAACGTGAAGATACTTTTTTATTCTCTCCAACATTAGCATTAAACTTTCAAGTTCTTTTGGGGAAAAACCCAAATAAAAGCTTCTCTCTAGCAGAAACGATATACTGTAACAGCACCTGGTGATATATATATATACAAATATATCATATTGTTTTCACTTGGTTTTATTGAACTTTGACATTCTTCGCATTTTTTGTTAAATTGAGTGCACCTGTCAACAACTTGTCATTAAATCGTTTCTTCTGTAGGCTGCAGGCCTGCCACTGGTCTTTTGAGACTTTTATGTCTGTTGTGTGCACAGCAGAAAACCCCAGAAAGGTAGATTTTGAAATTCTAATCACCATTATCGAAACCGTGCTCCAGCAAGGTTGTAGCACTTCAAAAGCATTTTGATTGATCAGAATATTAGGGGACTCTGCAGAAATCTCGGGTAGAATGAAATGCACTTTGCTTCCTGAAAACGTGCGCAAGCGAAGATTCTCTGTGGACTGGGAGAAAAGCTTTCAAAATCGAAACAATTGATTTAAACTTCAAGCAACTGAAGGTTTTAAGATTGTTCCTTTTTATTTTTAGGTACAAATAAACACGAATAAAGCATTAAGAAAAACCTATAGTCATACACATGTCTAGAAAATAAGCTAACTTATCGTGAGCTTGGGCGTTATCTTTTTATCAGTTCAACTAATTTTTGACCAAACTTGTTTCTATGCCCTTTGATTTCCGCGCGGTATGGGGTATCTCTTCCACCAAGTCCCCCGTGACTTCGTTGGTTTACATCCAGCCCCACATCACACACACCAGCTGTGCGGGCGTCCCAATCACCACACACAACATCCAGCCCCACATCACACACACCAGCTGTGCGGGCGTCCCAGTCACCACACACAACATCCAGCCCCACATCACACACACCAGCTGTGCGGGCGTCCCAGTCACCACACACAACATCCAGCCCCACATCACACACACCAGCTGTGCGGGCGTCCCAATCACCACACACAACCCAAGGCAATTCAGGATACTTTCTGGAGATGTCCGACGTAATTTTTTGAAATATCGAAGCCATCCTGGGTATTCTTTGTGTTCTACATAAGCAAATGCTACCAGAACATGTCAGACTCCGACATTAGAACTGAGTGACCAGTTTTGAAAAACATAGCATCCTATACCGACTGAAATATCCTACTCACATCCGTTGCTAAGGACTTATGCACACAAACTGCCACACACCCTTTCAACTCATGTGGTTGTGGGATGGGTGGGGGGGGACTATAACTAGATATTCCTGGAAAACATCTTTGATATCACTTTGCTTGCATGATTACGTTTCATGAAATGCAAACATCTGAAACATTTTACGGAACCCTTTAAAATCCACACTGGTCAAATTGTTACTAAGATCTTTTACATTGCGCGACATAAAATAACGCACACTTGACGTGTCAGCACCGGTGACTTGCTGTGCTGGGGAATAGCTCCTTTGTTTACATCCATCTGAGGGGACATAGCCCGCACTTGGGGCTGTGTGTGGTGGGAGTGGGGGCGGGAAAGGCGTGTTACAGTATAACTAGTGACCTAGTTTATGTCTATAAGCAATTTACAGTTTTTGAAGAAGATTTCTCTGTCAAAATTGTCTTTTGCTATTAACTGTTTTGTTCCTCCATTGTGTGTGCTGTTGTCAATCGGCACTTTTCTTTTTTATGCATTAGACAAGATTTCTTGACGGAAGTGAGAAAGAAATGGATAGATAGCTGTGTAACAACTCGCAATGGTTTTAGGTTCGTCTGCCCAAATTTTTTTTGAAACTATGTTTGATGTTTTTTGGATTGTTATTATATGAATTCTTATATAAAGTAGAATCACACACATAAGGTGAGCTCTCTGGGCTTGACACTACACAAAGAAATATAAGACGTAACTTTTAAAATAGTAATTATACATATATACATAAATGTCTACATATATTAACTCTCCTCTTGCATTATGGGGCGCCAAGAGGTGAATGGGTATAATGCTCGTGGTATGTAAAGAATTGCATTCTATAACTATAGAATTGTTTCTATAACTAAAGAATTAATTCTATAACTATAGAATTGTTTCTATAACTAAAGAATTCATTCTATAACTAAAGAATTTATTCTATAACTAAAGAATTTATTCTATAACTAAAGAATTAGTTTATAAATATAGACTGAATTTTATAACTTTAGAAAAATTCTATTACTAAAGAATTAATTCTATAACTTTAGAATTTCTTCTATATTTATAGAATTAATTCTATAACTAAAGATTCATTCTATAATTATAGAACGAATTCTTTAGTTATAGAATTAATTATTTAGTTATAGAATTAAATCTTTAGTTATAGAATGCAATTCTTCATATACCATGAGCAATATACCCATTCTCTCTTGGCGCCCCATAGTGCATGACCAGCGTCCTTAGCTAAGTCATTTTTTTTATTTGTCTGTTTGTATCTGTGACATCCCGAAGAAGTGGCCATGCCCTGAAACGTCGACTTCCTGTCTGAGTCTCGCGGTCAGGTTCTCTTTGTCGCTAGGTCAGGTTCTCTTTGTCGCTAGGTCAGGTTCTCTTTGTCGCTAGGTCAGGTTCTCTTTGTCGCTAGGTCAGGTTCTCTTTGCTGTAGCTTTATTGCCCTAAGCCCAAATCACCTGTTTCTGTATATATCTATCACAATTCGATTAGGAAACTACATAATTAGGCAATTAATAAGAAAATATTGAGTCGAGTCCAGATTGTCTGTGAAGATTCCAAGTGTAAAGTCCGCTATGCCCAGAATTCTGTAAAAAAGAGTTCAGTTTCTTTCTGAGCTGCAATCCTCAATTGGGCCATTCTCAGTTGGACAGCCTTTAATTGGGCAATCCTTCACTGGGCAATCCCGATTTGGA
This sequence comes from Lanistes nyassanus, assembly GCA_004794575.1. Classification (NCBI taxonomy): domain Eukaryota; kingdom Metazoa; phylum Mollusca; class Gastropoda; order Architaenioglossa; family Ampullariidae; genus Lanistes; species Lanistes nyassanus. Next base: position 112,720 of record SMGT01008237.1, on the reverse strand, counting down.
CAGTCTTGAATTGGTCCAATGCCTGTGGGGGACTCCCCCCTGATATGCCATCCATGCAAACAAAAAATACTGGCATTCCGGCCGTCGTCAAAATGACAGTAAGTGACATGTGATAATGGCCATCACATCTTTATGGCCATCGTATTTACAAACCACGCTATGCGTACCTTATCATATGACCTGTTTTTATGACGTAGGAGAGTGGGGGTATGAGGACCCCCCCCCCTCACACACACACACACTTTTCTGTGGGTCAGCATCGTGAGGGCGGTGCCTATCCGGTCTAGCTTGCTGCCTTACCTTCTCCTACCCACGGATCAGATACCAGTCCTCGGGGTGTGAACTGGGAGAAGTGTGCTGCGGCGCACGGGGTCGGAGTGTAACAGTTTTACCTCTTCTCATTCAGTCGTGAAGACGCCAACTCGATAGTGCGCGTCCCAAACTTTATTTGTTGAACCAAAAACCGTTGCAGGTGGTGGCCGGCTTCTCGTGCAACCTGTTCCATAGTCTAGTGGCTATTATAGGACCTCTTCTCTCTCACTACTGTCCACCTTATTAGTGACACAGACTGAAGCCTGCTCTTCTCTATTCTCTAACTTTTCCTGGCCGCTAAAGGCAGTGGCTTCTTCCAGAGTATAGCTCCTTTGTACAGCTGCAGCGGAGGCGCATCTAGAAGATAGCCCTGTGGCCCATCCTCCTTTGTGCTCCTCCCGTCTTCTACCTGCTAACTCCTGCCTTGGGCCTTCATGGTCAGACTTTCTAAGTCCTATGACCAGGCAAACATAAGCCCTAAGGGCTGGGCCTAAGCCCGAGCAAGCTTCTTTCTTCTGTATCCTTCTCTCTCTTGGTCTAATCTCCGTCTAAATCTCCTTGATTCTCGCATGTCCCCCTATTCTTATTTCTCCCTACTCCAGCGCCCTCTACATCACATGGTCTATTCTCGTAAACAGCATCACGTGCATATTCGCTCATGATCTGTTGACAGGCAGCCAGAGCAATGTTTAGGTTTCTCGAGGTTCCAAGTTGACCTCCAGGTCACTGCATCGTACTTGGCTAACCCCATTGCTGTCATCCGCTGTCCCTGACTTCGAGGACCAGGGAGGTTGCTTGTCTACCTCTACCCCAGCACATATTGTTCTCTGGGAGAGCACGAAATTTACTTCCCTGAACTAAATGACCCTCTAGTTTAAACTGCGTGAACACTGCTATTTTTACACGCCAGGTCTCAATTTCGTTACACGGAGGTCAGCAGTCTAACCACTCGGCCATGATCTTTCCCCATACATCAACAGTAAAAACGATACCACGTCGGACAACATCAGCTTTTCATCCCGTAACACAAAATAACAAGCAAGAGAAACCAAAATCAGACAAAATGATAAAGGCTGAACATGTATGATGCAAGTGTGTTTTTATGTTGAATCTTATAAGGAAATCTATGGAATAGTGTCAACAGGGTAAATGCTTGGATTATATGTTAATACCTTAGGATGTGTACAGATTATGCTCTGCCTAATCTCAGATTCGGAAGGTGCAGAGATCGAGGTTGGTGAAGGTTGAGGTAGGAGGGTAAAGTTTGAGATAAGCTATGTCGGGTTGGCCCCTGCCCTGCGCCTTTACAAGACAAGGTAAGGCATGTTTTATTCCTAACCCCGGAGAGGTATGTAGAATTTAAAACGATACAAGAAAGTTCACAAATAGCAGATGGCTGTCTCCACTAGCACGCCAAGGGTCACCCAGGATCAGAGATCGGCAGGCGAGACAACGGCTGCTCGGCACGAACGCGCACTCGCTCTTCCGCGCGTTGTTTGGCTTGTGGATCCTGGAGATACAATCAAAATGATTGGCTTGGCCACATGGAAAATACTTTTTGGTTTTCGTGGTAAAAAATGAACTGGGGGACAATTTGGTGCAACAGTTTAAAGAAATTTTATTTTATTTCATTCGTTGCACGTGGTTGGACTTGCAAATATGTGGCAAAAGATCTCATTTCCGTGCTGTGCTATTTACAGAAGTTCTGAAAACTTTGAACGAAGCATGCGACTATTATCTGTGCCTAGCTAAACTTGGTATGTTTCCACAAACGTTTCTAAGTAAATTAAGTACACATAATGTATATTATTTGCCTTCATCTGGGTTACTCATGCCCTCACGCACGCACGCACGCACGCAAGAAGACACATTTGCTGTGTGCTTGTGTTACAGAAAAAAATAAACCCTATCCCAGCAGCCTCACGGTTTGGTCGTCAGAAAACAAGGGGTTCACAAATCGCGCGGCCGGCTGCAGCGTCTGCTTCAGACACTAATCAACGTTATCGCGCCAAGACGTGCCAGCAGACGCACGTGCCATACAGTAATTAGCGCTGCTAAATTTGGTCACCGATAGCTTTGGTCTGAAGGCGACAGAGTGAGCCAAGGTTTGCAGTGCAAGATTGGCGGGGTGCAAGTGCACTCATCATGTTCATCAAGTCGGAGGTTATTTACCAAGCTGTCCGAAGCATTTCTTCAAAACGTGCCAGTGAAGTCACAGATTAGCGCCGCTGTCTCACGCTGGTCGTCTGTAGAGCGCTTTTTTTCTTCCTGTAGAGAGACGTTAGCCGGCGACTCCATAACCACGGAAGCACGTCCAGTGCGTGGCCACGAGATTAGCGCGCTGAGCTTTCTCCAATCACCGAGCAGCGCGAGCTTCTTTGCTAGCCAGTCAGTGGCGGGAAGAAGCAGACGACAGTGGAAGACGTGGTGGGCAGCTCGGAATCATGGGAAACATGGCGGTCGAATTTTCTCCGAAGGGCTGGGAAACTACATAGATCGCATTCCTGCATGCTCCCCACGTTGTCATCATGCAAACACAAATGGCGGCCACTAACCACTTAGTCTTGCGCGTGCACAGCGCGCGTGTAACGTCAGAGTGACGCCAAAGAAAAGCGACGCGCGTGCTTGGCGCGTGCAGCCGTGGTCACTGGAGTATCATCTGGCATTCCTGACAGGAACTTGTGTGCATGTGCAAGCCCTCTGCTGACTGTGAGGATAATCTGTTCCGTGGAGTGAGAAGAATGAGGTGAGTAGACCTGCGGCCCCATCCCCTCAAGCATCGCCGTTTCCTGATTTCTCGTGCTTGACCCCAAACCATAAGGCATTTCCGTCCGCAGCATCTTTTCCTTTTTCTTCATCACAGCTGCTGAGCGTGAGCGCGGCGGCAGATTATTGATCTGCGCTGTGTTATTCTTAAAGGAGGATAGATTCGCCGGCTTCCGTAGGCTGTCAGAATTAGTAGCGTGTATGTCGCCGCATCAGTGGAGGCAAGATTTCCTCATGTTTTTGATAATTTTCTTCTTTAAATCAGGGTCGTTGGGAAATGTCATGGCTGTACTTTGTAATTTCCTGGAGTGTGACGCCCTAATTCATGCTTCAGTTTCATTGTCTGTGTTTATGTTTCTGGTATGAAATCTTTTATAATAAGGAGGTTTTCCAGCCAGTACAAGTTAAGTATTTTTTAACCTATCTGTACCGTTTTAATTGGCCACAGCACTCTGGAGCCTTCGATTGATGCTTGCAAAGAATATCTGGCTCAATTCAAAAAATGCGATTTCTTTCACATTATGCATACACATTTAGGCTTTCACAGATACGATGGAGCTAGCGTGTAGTTGCACGCACACTGTTGCATTGGAAATGACTGGCTTCACGTACAAGCGAACACGGAACACGGAAACAAAGGTACATATACACTAGCATAAATATGTTTAAAGGTCGTAGGACATACTGGAGTAGGAATGTCCTCACTGAGGCATGGAAAAGAAGAAAACTTGGATATACTGATCTATGGACAGGGATGGAAAAGAACGTAAAACTATTTACTAATTTAAAAATTTAGTAATGTGATAAGGGATAGAAGCATTTATTTACTTATTGTTAGATACAGTATGACAAATAATGAAGGAAGGACATACTGCTGTTGGAATATGGATAAAAAATATATAGAAAGTAGCAAGAGACTGGGTGTTTTCTAACGGAAAGTACCTTCGGGACCAGATTTTAAAAAAATCTCTGACCGCAGATGTGCACCAGTTGGCAGCATCTCGCCTTCAGTCTCTGAAGAGCTAGCACGATCGATGGCGACTTTGCCCGAATTCCACATCACTAAGACTTGTGGTCACATGACGTGGGAGCTTGGAGGGGGGGATGATGCTCGCTCCCCCCCTTCTCCCTTAATTTCCTCCCGCCATGTTAGGCTAAGCTCAATGGCTTGCTCCGACCAACTGGCGTTTTGCACGTGGTTGTCCCAGGTTTCCACGTCACTTCCGGTAGTGGGACAGGGTCGCAGGAGCTCAGTGGGAAAATGCCGAGTTCGAAAAAAGCTTTTTCGTGTCGAGAACACCCCTGATGACACCGAGAGCTAAGATTTGGGAGCTTGGCGTCTGTTGTGAGCCCATACACGGGGGAAATTCTTTGTCGTAAACTCGTTGTGCGGGTGCCCCGATGTCTGACCTTTATAGAGTTGTCCTACGACGCGAGCAGTTGAAATCTTGAAGTGCGCTAACCCTGTGAGGTAAATCGTGAAGTGTGTGGATGCTTTGTGAATACACTATGCCGGCCAAGACCTTCCATCACATTTTCAGTCTAGCAAAACAAACTTTGTGTCTTGTCTCATTGCTAGAATTCGTTTAATCGCATTGCAAGATCTTCTTTTATCACATTTGTAGAATTTCGCACTTTGGCATTACGTTGCTAAAATTTGTTTTGCCGTCTAGGTACATTCTTTGTCGCTTTAGCAGACATAGTTTAATTATATTGGTAGTCTTTGGCACTTTATCAGACTGTTTTATCACATTAATAGTCTTGGTCACATATTAGCAGTTATTGCATAATCACGCCGGCAGTCTCTGTCATTTTAGCAGGTATTGTTTTATCCTAGTGCTGCGGTCTGTTGCGTGACCCACTTCACTCCTAAGTGACTGCTGCACGTCATTGTGGGGAGTTGTCAAGAAACGCGCCTGTTGTTCCAGACGTGCGCTCGCACGAAGCCTAAACATTGCGTGACCATCATCTCTTCTTATTCACAAAAGAATTCAAAAACTTTAACAGTTTTGAAAAAATGCATTTGAGTGATGGACTTCTAATCTTATCAACTTAAGTGGTGGAAATGAAACTGATGGCAGAAAAGGCCACGATGTTGTTGTTGTTTGTATGTGTGTGTTACGACAAATTTCCAAACAGTCTTTTATCTCTCAACTCGCGTGTGTTTCACTTTCTAAATATTATGCTAACGCGAATAGATGTGGTTTAGTACAGAAGACGTTCTGTATCCACCGAGGCAAAGGTACCGTTTTGGTAGACGGAGACAGCACACAGCTTTTCAAAGGATGGTCACGTGATATTCGGCGACAGCACTCGGTATTTCGGAGGATGGTCACGTGATATTCGGCGACAGCACTCGGTATTTCAGAGGATGGTCACGTGTTGTGACTACGCCTTCTGCCTTGCTGGAATAAGAGCACTTCAAGGTCAGCACCGCCTATTCATATTTATCTCGTCCAACGCTTGTGGCTAGTTGAGTCTGATGGCTGTGCTTTATCGGTGGAGAGCTTGCTAGTTTCTGTGACAACGAGGGAAAGCGAAAGTCCCTGGGTTGTCGTTTCTGATTGTATCTTCCGCCAGAGCGCTGCTGAGTGCCGTTTATCTCATGTTAGGGGTCCTTCAGACGAGCCATCAAACGACCTGTTCACCTCCGGGACACACAGAATTCTTGGTTTTTGAGCCTTTGGGTGAGCAGGTTTATCAGCAAAAATTGACGTGCTTATGTTAGTGTGCCTGCATATATGCACGTGTTCGTGCTTGCATATACATGTGAAATTATGTGTATGCATATGTGCATATATGCGTGTGTGCATGTGTTTGTGGGCTAATGTGTCCCGCCGTCTCAGTCAGAATCTCTCACTTTCAGTGCCCTTCCCCTAATTCTAGCTCCTCATGAAGACAAAAATCTTCAAGACCCAACCGTCTACACCAGACGCTTGCTCAAAACTTAAAATGTAGCTTGTGAATACAAAACTTCAATTCACAAAATCACACGAATTCAAATATTTTATTAACAATTATTGGGTAAACCCACTAATTTTCTATCACAGAATTCTCATCAATCACTGCTTAATTTATTGATAAGCATGTATTTTTGCGTTTACAAGTAAAGTTCGAAACAATCGCCAAAAATACAATCTTCGGTGAAAGTCGCGTCAAGAACATACCCGAGTCAAGCTAGGTCAAGCTAGGTCGGTGTT
>SMGT01008237.1:80059-92911 GCA_004794575.1 Lanistes nyassanus | reverse complement strand
CTCCGTGCAACAGCCATAACATGGAGTTAAACTGTAGATCCGTGCAACAGCCATAACATGGAGTTAAACTATAGATCCGTGCAACAGCCATAACATGGAGTTAAACTGTAGCTCCGTGCAACAGCCATAACATGGAGTTAAACTATAGCTCCGTGCAACAGCCATAACATGGAGTTAAACTGTAGCTCCGTGCAACAGCCATAACATGGAGTTAAACTATAGCTCCGTGCAACAGCCATAACATGGAGTTAAACTGTAGCTGCGTGCAACAGCCATAACGTAGAGTTAAACTATAGCTCCGTGCAACAGCCATAAAGTGGAGTTAAACTATAGCTCCGCGCAACAGCCATAACATGGAGTTAAAATATAGCGCCGTTCAACAGCCATAACATGGAGTTAAACTGTAGCTGCGTGCAACAGCCGTAAGGTAGAGTTAAACTATAGCGCCGTTCAACAGCCATAACATGGAGTTAAACTGTAGCTCCGTGTAACAGCCATAACATGGAGTTAAACTATAGCGCCGTTCAACAGCCGTAACGTAGAGTTAAACTGTAGCTCCGTGCATCAGTAGGTTGAGATACTGGAGGGGAGGGGCCAATGAAAGTGTTGCTACGACCGGTTCAAAGGCTGTGAGGGAAACCCGCTTCATGACCGTGACGCCATCCGACGCTTACAATTATGGTCAGAAAGATCTGGCTCTGGCGGAACTTGATTCTTGTTACTATCTTCAGTCGAAATGGCTGCGTTCTGGCTGGTGTCCAGTATGCCAGAGTTCTCATTTCATGACATCTCTGGGAGCGAGCAGGATACGAGCATTAGGCGGATGAATACATCCTTATCACACCAATTCGCCGCGATTGCGACGGAATGCCGGACTACATCAGAACACTTAGCTCCCTTTTGAAGACTGCTGCACGCACACGTGACATTTGGGCAGGTGGACCTCTGCACAGTACTTATCTTGGGGTATTCAACCCTTCTTAAAACTCTCACCGATAACAGGTGGCAGCACTGCTGTACACACCTAGAATGAAGTGCACGTGCGTGGATAAACCGACGCACTTGTCAGCTGCACACAGTTTGTCGACGCGCGGCACCACTGTAATAGGGAGTTAGATATTTAAAGAGAGGAATTCGTATTAAGATGTACTGCTGCACTTCAGGAGATAACCGTCACACGCAGTGGAAATATTTAATTATCCCACACTGCAGACAGAACGCAGTCGCATAACAGCGGCAGGAGTGCGAAAACAGATTTTTACGTCCTGCACCTCGTATAAACTCGGCCTCGACAAACAAACTCACAGAGCAACCTCGGATGGAGCGCTTGCACGCGTGATAGCACACGTGGGAAGGTCAGAGACGGAAAGAAGAGGGGAGGTAAGAGAGAGGGAAGGGGGACAGGTAACCAGTTAAACGAGCCGACGCACGGAAACAAAGAACCAGAATCAAAAGATGATGTCGTGAGACGAGACAGGTTTTTTCTCCACAAGAGGGCGTTACTATGCGCGTTATTGAATTTCCGGGCAATCTAACACTATCTCTGCTGATTGCCACATTAGAGGATCACAGATGCACGTGAAGTTTCTCGCTGTCTGTCATTCACGAACATGTGCATTCATGCAAAGAAGAAACGGGTACACGCATGTGTTTCGATTTCAGTTCCAGATTCAGAGTTTATTAGGGATGCAGATGAGCTGCGGGGCCTTTTAGCGAGTTCAGTAGAGTGAGCTACATTATACATCTATAATGCCAATAATAACACCGAAAAATACTACTTATAGAGACAGTATACCAAGGTAGGCGATTCTAAAAGTAGACAAACAATATTAATAACAGAGGAAAAATAAGTGCTACTTAATAAGGTAATCGTCTTTGCTTAATCGCGCATTATCGACTACTGATGACAGCAAGTGGTGCAGGAGGGATGTAAGACGCCTGGCGGGTTGGCTGGATGGTTGGCTGGTTGGTTGGCTGCCTGGTTCGGTGGCTTTTTTGTGTCTCGCGCACGACGATGACAAATGCCATGTTAATAGAGGGGGGTGTAGCCCGAGGGATGGGGCGGGGTGGGGAACCAAAGAACGGGACTCTAAGAATCTCCTTACGGGCGATTCGCACCGTCCGTAAAAGACGAGCGTAGTTGCTGCGGATCCCAGATAAGGGACCCTGTAGAGAAGATACTGGGTATGTAAGCAGAGACAAAGATTATAGATTTTGTTGCAGAGATATAGGCAATGGACTTGGGTGAAGAGAGAACAACCTTCATGCTATTGATACAGATAATGGAAATGGAAAATGTCACCTGAGAAGAAGCGACCATAGTTTTGCCATTTATGTGTACAGGAATCTGATTGCTTGTGCGTATATGTCCCTGTGTGTGCTTTCATGCATGTGTGCTTACGTGCGTGCGTGTGTATGTGTTTGCGCGCGTGTGGGTGTGTTTGTGTGATCCTATGAGCGTGCACAAGCCTATGACCTTTAAGGCAATGCGATTCGGGAAAAAAGTTTTCTTTATACCATAAGAAATCATTCCTATGTGCCCTTCTCGGTAATAATATTTTGAATAATGACCAGTTGTCGCAATGTACGCGTCTGGTCGATGGAGGAAGAACGGTGCGTGCGGGCGCACTCGGATCGTATCCAACAAAACACGAGATGTTTGGAGAAATGGCGCGAGCGCAGACTGTCTCAGCAACTAAGTGGAGTCCTTGAAGGGTCGGGCCCACCTCAAACAACCCCTTAGGGAGAGGACGCAAACGGTCACGTGAGCAAAGTTTGGGGATTTAAATAAAAAGTTTTCCTGACCTCTTCTACCGACGCTCCCGCATTTTTCTCGCCACGTGCCAGCACCACTGTCGCCATTATCACTAATATTTTGTTTTCGTCATCCGTATCACTCGCTCTCCCGAAACCCACCCAAGCACTCACCCACCCGCTCGCTCCCTCCCTCACTCACACTCTGGATTCTGGCTCAGAGCGCGCGCACCGCCGGGGAACATGACAGCGTAGTGTACGACAAGAAGGTGCTTGAAGTCAGTTACTTAAATGATGACAAACCGGTGGCCAGAAAAGAAGACTGGAATTCTGTCGTTGGCGAGTTTAGCAGAGACGCCGAGTGGTTGAACTGGTGCCAGAATGGAATCTGGAGCTGAGAGGTTCCAGTTAGGGTTAGGCTCAGAGCCTCCAGACTGAAGCCCGTCTACAATAACTTATCGCCCTTATATAAACTAATTTTCATTTCGGTTCATCAAAGTCACAAACTTTGCTCTTCTTTCTCCTCCTAGATGTCATGTTCATAAAACAAACCGTTCATAAGATGCGCGTTTTTCCTTCTTGATGTCTATTCACACAGAAAAAAGATCCCACCCCAAGAGATTTATTGATGCTTTGGAACTGAATAGGTCGTCAAAGAACCGCTCGCAACTGGACTGATCTTGATAGTAGGAATAGTTCTTTTGGTGGGGTGGGGGGCGGCGCATGAAATTGATTCTTATTCAAGACCTGGCACGGCCACGCACACAACGCTGCCAACTCTGCGTGCCACCCAAGTGAAAAGGAAATTGTATCCCTGAGCTCCTTGCAGTCGAATGAAGTATTATATTAAAGCTCATTTTAGCCCAATATGCAAAGGGAACAGGTTGAAAGTGGGTGAAGGGGGTAGAGTGGAAACTGGATGGGGCATAGCAATAGGAACCATGCTGCTGTCGACCAATCGATCTCCTGCAGGTCATCCGATGTCACGTTTTATGTTCTTTCGATAAATGTCGTGTGGATCTTAGGGTAGCCCTGAATGGATTTCAGGAAGCAAAATGAGATCGAAGATTGAGAATCCCGATGAAAATCGTACGAAATTCTTTGTTCCCGTTTTTCGTCTATGAAATATGAATGTGTGCTCAGTAAAGGAAGCACGGAATGCCAGAGAAAGGCTTGGGTGGCGAACAGAGGTGTAGATAATACACATTAAAAAGCCGTTTTTATTTGCCATCACATCAGCAACAGCAGTTTAAAATCCCAAATCAGTAAATATAATAATCAGGCTGATCTGAACGCTACTATTGTTAAAAGCAAGTGTGGGGTACTGTTCGTTTACCGTATTGTGATCACAGTTTTCACTATGCAGATATTTTGCCAAAAGTTTGGATTTTGCGCATAATGCACGTGCATGTGATGTAATCGCATGTTTTAGGGCGACGCTTAGACCATTCCTACACCTTTCACTGGGACCCGTGTCGCTTTATCTCATTACCTGTGATTTCTTTGCTTTGAAGGTTGTCGGGGTGGGGGGTCCCTTCCTCTGCCATTACCTGCTCATTTTTGTGTTGACACTCCATGGATCAGGAGCAAGACAGACGTGTTACTAGTTTGCCAATGTTTGTCTTTATCGATCTGACACCATCGAGCTCGCAAGGTCATGTTGTCTTCAGAACTGCCCAGATCTAAGCGACCATCCTCACGCATTAATTGATTTCGTCTCACGACTGCAACATTCCGGCCTCGGGAAGCGTTTCTTTGTGGCCCATGGAGCCGCGTGTCGACTGGCGGGTCTTGGACCGGAAAACAGACGGCGCACCGGACGGGGTAGCGTAGGCGAGAGACAATAGGGAGAGGCATTTATAGATCTTCACATACCACTGCGCTACTAGCAGCTATTGTTTGCCGCAGAATCTCCTGGCTCATCGTCCTTCCAGATCCCACCCACCAGTATTCAACAGGTTCTTACAAGTCTCCACAGAACTGGTGACTGTTTATCTAGCATGTATTTTGCCTTGTTCTTTGTCCGCTGGAGGCTGCACTCGGAGCTGTGGTTAAATGAAATCAATCCACTGCCGGTAGTTTACAGGCACCTTTACTGAAAGTAGATACGAATGTCTGTGCAGACTATAGTTACATTTGGCTGTTCTTGTCAATCTGCCTTTTCCCTTTGCTTCCTTCTCTATCATTGTAACCAGGCAAGCGTGAACTGCCCTCAGCCAACTGCGCCCTTGATTATAGTCTTCGCTCGGTTGCCACTGTTTTGCTAACCCCATTTGGCTAACGCACCCTGCCTCTACACCTGCAGTACCATCCTCCTCGGCTGTTCGCTATGGGGTACCAAGAGCGGAATGGATATAATGCTCATGAAATATACAGAATTCGTTCAATAACTGCAGAATTCATTCTATAAAGAATTCATTCTACAATTATAGAATGAAATCTATAACTATAGAATGAATTCTTTAACTATGGAATGAATTCTTTAACTATGGAATGAATTCTTTAACTATGGAATGAATTGAACTTATAACTAAAGAATGAATTGTATAATTATAGAATTTATTCTTTGCTATAGAATGAATTCTATAATAAAAAAATTAATTCTATAAATATAACTAAAGAATTCATTCTATAATTATAGAATTCATTCTGTAACTAAAGAATTCGTACTATAATTACAGAATTTATTCTATAGAATGAATTTTATAACTTTACCATTGCAATTCTGTAAAGACAGTTTATTCTATCTATACTATCAGCAGAAATTATATACAATTCGTTCTTTATATACAATTAAAGGTTGCAGCTAAAGAATGAATTGTATATTATACCATACCAATTCCTTACGAAAACGAGGCCAGCGGTTTTTTCGGTGCCAAGCGGCCCTGAGCAGCCCTTACCTACACGACACTGCTGACCAAAATTTAAAGAACAATATGCACGTGTTAAGCACACAAATATAAGCGACACATTTATAGATTCATGATAATCCCTCAAAATGCCCCTTTATGTATATCTAGTTGTTGTTGTTACTCATTGGGTGTAGAGCTGTTTAACGCTCGTTATCGTCTGCTAGCGTGCTAGCCGGCCACCCCAGCAACAGCCCAGTCTGTCCCATTCGCACGGTGTCACGGCCTTCACCCTGTGCAGCACGAGGTGCGTTAGCAGACGACGGGCACCAAACACCTGACTTAAAAAACCCAATAAAAACCCGTTTACTAAAGCGCATTTAGAGTGATTATTATGAATCTGTTTGTGTGCTTAACTGTGCATATTCTTTAAACGAACGTTGATAGGCAGTATGTGTGTACTACCGATGTAAAGATAACTCCAACAAAGGTACTGGCAGCGCTCAAACATAGCCGTATGCAGACGCATGTGCCCAAGGGAGCTTACCGTGTAGGTGAATACACTGTGAGCGGCCCCTGAGGGTCGCTTGGCACCGAAATAAATCGCTGGCCTCATTTTCGTAAAGAATTGGCATGGTATACATAAAATTCATTCTATGGCTGCAGCCTTGAATTGTATATAAAGAATGAATTGTATAGCATAGAGAATATTCCATTATCGCATAACGCACCAGCAGGAGATAAGAACACAGGGTGTTGCTCTAGCTTGCGTGAGCGACGCCAGCTAGTGATGTCAGAGTTCATAGGGTCTACCGCAGGAGCTGTGACGTCATTACCTCGACACACACATTCTCTCTCTCTTTCTCGTGTCCATAAGAATCACTTCTGCTATTGGCCACTTCCAGCCTATAGGTTTCAACGAGGCTCGTGCATGACTTCTAAGCATCAGACGAATATCTGTGTTGTGCAGGGAGATAATCGCAGACTTCTTGGAACCCAGAGTTGCATTGTGTGTGTGTGTGTGTGCGCGCGCGCATGGCTATATATATATAATTAACCAATCAATATTTTTGGCGGCAAAAGTGTCATGTGTTCTTTACGGACTGAAGCACGTGGAGCACTGAAGGGGCTGGCTTTCGTTTGGCTGTTAGCTATCCGCGAGAGGCTTTGGGCAATACATCAGCCCGTCTCTTTAAAGCTGAGCGCACACCTCGCTGGAGATTTAGCAGGCTTTACGACCAATTTCTATTAAGGTTGAACGCAGGGCGGATAGCTAGGACATGCCGGCAGGCGGAGAGAGAGAGAATTTCTGATAGTATGGTGAATACAACTTATATTTTTCAAAGCCCTGGAATATTCTCTAATAAAAGAAAGAGTCAGACGAGCATATCATAATGAGGATTGTCACGATAAGAAGTTTAGGACTAGATTTCTGGCGTAGTCTTCTGTCCTGTATTTCTCGCTTTTCAAGGAAAGTTTCTTCAGTAACAAGACAATAGTTCTCGCAACAGCAGATGAATAGAACTGACACTGAACATTGACAAAGAGATAATTATTAATTCACTCCACATTATTCACAAAGTCAGCAATCCGATGGTCAGGTCGTCATATAAAGATGTTCCACCCTTAAATAAAAAACCTGAACAATGTTCTGGTGAAAATCTGATTATAGTGATTGTCCTAGAAAAGCATTAGTGCAGGCCTGCCGCCGACTGTACATCATGCCTCGGCAATTGCTGAAGAAACGTCTCCCTGCAGCAGACACTGCCAGAGGACTAGGAACGCTAGATGTTTGGCTTCAGCGCCAAGGTAACAGCCGTGCAGGTTTCAAAATGCGTGATTTCGCGAATCGCAGCACTGGTGCCAGACCACGCAGACTGCGGTGGACCAGAACATGACTTCACGGGGGAAAAGGTCAGGTGTAAACTGTGTACAGGCTCACCGTAGTTCCTTCTAGACAACTGCTTAGCCTAAATGACCTCTAGGCTGGGACTGGGAATAGGACATCGTCTTAAGCCGGGAGAAGACTTTATGAAGCTAACCCGAGGGTAAGAGCAGAGTGCCTACAGTTCACATGATTTGCCTCAGCACTGTGACGTGGCGGGCCGTACCTTATCTTATTGGACTCGACTTCTCAGAATTACTGGACAAACTTTTTTGGTGACCTCGTAAAATGTAGATTTAATTGAGCAATCGTCACCAAAACCTTTACTGCCTAAGGTCAATGGTTTCTACACCAGAGGGTGACGACATTATGAAATAATGTGAATAACTGGAGAAATCTACCGAGGGAAAAGATTCTCATACTCTGACACGTTCGCTCAGTCTCACACAGGCAAAACACTACTAGCTCAAGAGCCCCCACCCTCGTAAAACACACAACTGCAGCGAACCGTTATTCAACATATATTTCAAACACTAACTGGCTCGACAACATCAAATATGTCTACAAATTATTTACAAAGAATCACCGTGCTCATGTCTAGGGTAAGACGCTGCCTGATTACGTCATACCACGTGGTATCAGACAAAGAAGATAATCAAACTCCAGAGGGGGAATCAAACTGCAAAACGGCCTATGATCCCGCTCAATACACACATACAGTAAGTGACCGACAATAGAGCTCCTACTCTTGTCACTACTAAAACCACTACTTCTGAAGCTATACAGACTGAATCAATAAGTGACCAACGACAGAGCACCTACTCTGGTCACTACTCATACAACAACTTCAGCGATACTCAGCTCTAAAGTTATCAATGAGTGACTAATAACAGAGCACCTACTCTTGTCACTACTAAAACCACTGCTTTACCGCAATACACAGCTCTAAAGCTATTCAACGACCAACTATGAAGCTACGACACTTCCACGAACTGCACTTCTCTCTGTACCATCTTAGCTTACTTGCCCGGCAACTAGCTTATGACGTCTCCTGTCTCCGGCAGGATAAAACCACCTATCTTAAATAAACGCGAGTCCCAGACTCTAAGATAATCTATGGCAAGAGCAGTCCTACAGGGCACAACAACAGTCACTTACTACTTTGTCTAGTAGTCGGCAGAATACACCCCGGGTACCTGCGTGAGATGCTGGAGTCCTTTACCCTTTTCACGTCTTGGCTAAGTTGGCGAGGGCAGAGGTCCGTGGGTGTACACTTGTCCGCTTCTTGTGGTCCTCCTACATTAACGCGCTCTCCATGTCCTGTCCTCTCTGTCTGTAAACTGGTTCTGATCAGACTAGGTGGAGCAGGGCAGCTGCCATGACCAATGGCATATCACTCACCTACCTAAGTGTGAAGAGAAGGGGAGGAGCTAGCTGGCTAAACTAAGAGTGACAGGTGATACTCTAGGAGTGACATGTGACAAGCACCACGGGTGAGGACGACTGGACACAACAATATGTCATCTTGATCCTTGCCTATGGGGCGCCTGTCTTACTCACAGACAAGCGGACTCCAGCATTTGTCTGAACGTGATGGACACCAGGCAGAGAGTGAGGAGACCCTAAAGAAGGTTTTGCTCAAGACACACCTTGACAGATAGAGAGGTCGGCTCCCTGATAGGGTGGGGTGGAATGAGCGTGGAGCCCAAGACAAGTTCGCGTGCTCCTTGACGCCATCCTGACAGCTGACAGCTGTAAGATACCGGGATGAAATCCTTCACCAGATCGTCAGACCTCACGCTGGGAGTGTCAGTCCAGTGTGGGACAGGGTTCCCTAGCTGCAGATCAAAACTCCATCTGCACTACCTCAAGCCGCTGTCAGGCGGTCATACAGGCGGTGAGGTCACACACATTGCTAACAGGTGATTTTTGATGACACTGGTTTAATAAGCTTACGAATTTGTTGCCGTGTGAGTTTTGTCCTGTCTATCGAGAGCAGTCGTTGATCTGTGCATACGCCTGCTGTTTACCTGTTGATAGTGTATTGTGGTTCTTGATCTCTCTGGTGTCTAGGATGTTACACAGGGAATGGTAATTACACAGCCTCCATTTGACTACAATAAACTGCATTCTGCAACATTTGTGTTATGTGTAATCCTCAGCCAGTGTACAGTAAGGTGTGTATATACATAAGCTTCAGCCACACATAAAAATGTATTTGGAAATGTATTTTCCAAGACAAGTACAGCATAAACAAAGTTAAATGTGCACCTTGCATATCTGTCTTTCGTTAAAAGCGTTTTTGCTGTTTTATCGCCACTGTTCCACAGCGGCCTGAGGCAAATGCACGAACCCAGATCATTTTCACTCACAGCGTAAGAGAACCTAAAAGGCCAGGCGCTGGAAAGACGCCCTCCCACCCACCGCCAAACGTGTGGCTGAGATAAACATCAGCTGCTTGTCTTAAAGCTGGCGGCGGAGAATGCGCGCTTTGATGAAGACTTACTGTAAATACTGTTTGGATTACCCCCCTCTCCTTACCTCTTTCTGTCGGTTCTGGAAAGAGTGCGTGTTAAAACAGATGTGAATTTCGGCTGCCCAGCGCCTCATGGCATTGTGCACTAACAATAGGGCTACTCCCGCGCTGAGCGAGAAAGGCGAATGAAAACAAGACAAGAACGATTGTCTGGCACTACTGCCATACAGTCTGGCTTTGTATTTCTTTCTGCTTTTATCTGACAGTGTCCGTTAGTTTTTCTGTCTTTTCGCATAGAGGAGCACAGTGAATGTCTTTCTTTTGCCCATCTTTTGTTTCGTGGGTTTGTGTACTGGCTGTCTGCCCGCCTCTTTCTCTGATTTTTGTGGCAGACCTGGCTGGCGCGCGAAAAAAGCGTGACGTGTGTTGACATAGTTGAAAGCAGCAGGGACGTTTTTCGTTCGTTATGCATTCCAAAAAGTTGTTGCTGCTGCTGCTGGTGGTGGTGGTGGTGGTGACGGTAGTTGTGGAGCTGATGACGACAGCAGCGATGATAAGTGAAAGTCCACGCGACAACAGTGAAAATGAGCAACGAAGTACAACAATAAACATTTGTATTTTTGGTAGTGATTTTTCCACATCTAAAAGACAGACCGCTGGCCAAAAATGTTGGACTATGATGAATGGAAAGGTACATGTACCGTGCGTGAATGTCGAATTTCAGTATTTTGTGCTGCGGATGGCAGACACCATTGTGAGGCACAGACAGGCAGACAAACAGATGAATAAGTAGATGGACAGACCCTAAAGAAAGAATACAGTAGAATCCGGTTAATCGGGACGCGATGATTTTGGTCCTAATAACCGGCTGTTCCGATTACACGAACATGCCCAATGTTACAATTAAGACGGGACGTGCTGTACGTAAAATACAGTGTATTAAAATGTCATTATGACCTTTATTGTGGTCCTAATAACCGGCTGTTCCGATTACACCAACATGCCCTGTGTTACAATTAAGACGGGACGTGCTGTACGTAAAATACAGTGTATTAAAATGTCATTATGACCTTTATTGTGCGACACACACGTATGGCGAACATACAAACAAGAACTACAGTCGAATTTTGTTTATTGAAAAATAAATTTACAAACAAGTTCTTCGAAACGATCTGCACGATACATGCACAGTACTCAACATGCGAATCACAATAAAAAAAAAGTTCTTACCAAATTCCAGTCCACGTTTGAAGAACTTATCCAGTGTGACTTGACGCGTTCTCTTGACGGATTGCACTTCAACAGAATCACCACAAACATCTAACGCAGCAATGGGACTGCCTTCGCGTCCCTCCTGCATGAAATAGTGGCGCAAAGTTTAAATGCATTTCCTGGCATCCTGTGTTGTCACGTGCACCAACTCACTGGGGCATCGTCGTCACGTTCCTCGTCTTCCGATGCTGTCGTGTGTTTCGCTGCAATTCGAGCAACAATTGCAGCGTCGTAGTCTTCATTGTCATCGTAGCATCGAAGCTCGTTGTCGATGGATAAAATGGAATTTCGGTTCAAATAAGCGAATACTATTAGGCTTATGTACACAGGATTTGTTTCGGTTCGTTAAGATTCGGCCCGAATAAGCGACTGGTCCGATTACCCGGTGGTCCAATTAACCGGATTCGACTGTATAATGAATTTCTTATTTTCAGTTTCTTACAGCAAGTTGCTGTATAACAGAGGTTGTGACCATCTTTTTCAACTAAACTTTTATTTTGCTTATGCATCAGTTTGGTAACATGTTCGTTTGAAACGTCTTAATATGAAGCTACATAGGACAGATATGTTTAGTATTCTATGTTATTTTAATTGTTGTGCAGTATACAGTGATAGCTGGGAGGTGCTAGCAAATCACCTTCCGTGTTTTCATTCTGGAAAAGTTACACCGTGCAGGTGCACTATTTTTAAAAAAATTGTCGTCGCGTTAACCAATTTTGTCAGCGAAAGTATGGAGGCTTGTGTGTAGACTCTAAAGGTTAGTGCACACACACTGAAACTTGGTGCACACACACTCAAGAGTGACAACCTTGTCGCTTCCCTAATGACACTCAGATTATGTCACCATCTATGTGCGACCTTGACTTTGCACCCCCTTCCCCGTTATCATAATTTTCTTGTCCACCTTCACCCAGTGCGCCCCTCTCTCCTAATATTCCAGTGGTGACTGGCTGAAGCGTTTTTATGCTGAGCAAATGTTATGACAGATTGTGATGGCTATAGCTGGCCGTGTGTGGTTTATGCTTCCATTGTGATTGCTGCCGGCCGACTAGCCTGGGGGAGAGTGAGTGGGTGGGTTGAGGAACTGACTGTTCACATCATAACAGGAGCACTGTGAATGAAGTTACGGCTAGAAGAAAACAAAATCTGACACAATTATTCCCGGTATAATTGTAGGGGTCAACTCGGGAAACCGTATCAGTGTAACTTTGAGGCAGTCTGCTGACTGCGTAACGAGGGCTGGAAAGAGAAGAGTCGGTGGAAGAGGGCGGGGGGTGTGTGGCGCATTTGCAGCAACGAGTGCGATATTTATTGCCTGAGAATGTGTCCGGGGACTTTTTATACCCATTAATCAAGCAGGCTATAAGCTAAATTAGCAAACCTGTGACAACACTCATGAGAGAGAGGGTGGGGAGAGAGAGAAGGGGAGTGACGGAGGGCCCGGGAAAGGCGGAAAGTGTGGGGCGGGAGGAGATAAGAGCCAAGTATTCTTGTCTGGGTGAGAGAGAGAGAGAGAAAATCGAAATTCGAAAGTATTCTTATCTGGGTGAGAGAGGGGGGAGAGAGAGAGAGGAATTGAAATGCGAAAGTATTCTTATCTGGGTGAGAGAGGGGAG
>SMGT01008237.1:42772-80024 GCA_004794575.1 Lanistes nyassanus | reverse complement strand
GGGGGGGGGGAGAGAGAGAGGAATTGAAATGCGAAAGTATTCTTATCTGGGTGAGACAGAGGGAGGGAGAGAAAAAGAGGAAGGGGTGAGTTGGATATGGAAGACGAGAGAGATAGAGATGGGGTGGTGGTGGAGAACTGGTTGTTTATTAACGTCATGAGGGGTCAAGGCCATCTCAGGAGGTGGGAAAGAGGGGGGTTAAGAGAAACAGTGTAATGAAGTGTACCGTGGATAAAGGGGAGGAGACTGGAGCACCCCTAGCGGCCAGTCTTATCAACAGGTGCCACAAGCCGCGAAAATACGTGCCGGACACGGGATCTGAACCCAGCCATGATCAACCCTTTGAATTGGTGGCGAGGAGGCGCTGCCGTTATGCAACGACTCTCACGAGAAAGAGATGGGGTGGGGGGACGCACGCATAGACAGAGACAGTGGTTTTGTCCATACACACTATGGTTCTATGAGGGCCCGTGTGGCCTTACACTATGGTTCTATGAGGGCCCGTGTGGCCTTACACTATGGTTCTATGAGGGCCCGTGTGGCCTTACAGTATGGTTCTATGAGGGTCCGTGTGGCCTTACAGTATGGTTCTATGAGGGTCCGTGTGGCCTTACACTATGGCTCTATGAGGGCCCGTGTGGCCTTACACTATGGTTCTATGAGGGTCTGTGTGGCCTTACACTATGGTTCTATGAGGGTCTGTGTGGCCTTACACTATGGTTCTATGAGGGTCCGTGTGGCCTTACACTATGGTTCTATGAGGGCCCGTGTGGCCTTACACTATGGTTCTATGAGGGTCTGTGTGGCCTTACACTATGGTTCTATGAGGGCCCGTGTGGCCTTACACTATGGCTCTATGAGGGCCCGTGTGGCCTTACACTATGGTTCTATGAGGGTCCGTGTGGCCTTCGTCATCTGGCACCGCAGCTCCTCCCATCGTATAGCACTCAAGAATGGATTCCACATAACGAGACGAGAGTTGGGAATTTCCACAACACATGTCTACCCGACAAGAATGTCGTGACCTTTGTCTTTTCACCTTTTGTACCAATAGTCTCCAGCAACTACAAGGCGCCATGGCGTCCCCCTACAGCCGTGCAAAATTGTGTGCACATGCATCTTGCGTAAAAAAAATCGAAATTTGGTGGGCGCATATTTTCGAGCGGTGTATACTTTTTGTACCGCACACCGGCTTATTCAGTTGTTAACCCCCACCCCTTCACTTCTCATTCGCCCCCACTTTATTTCTCCATCCTTTACCCCTCTCCCCCCCCCGCCAATTTCTTGTAATTATGAGTGAGTACGACAGTTTAAAAACGTCAGAAATATTATGATCGGCATTAAATGTCACGAAGATTAAATAACTATTTCGGTTGTTGGCCCTTTCCCCAGCCCAGTCTTTGGCGGTCAGCACTGACATTATTACCCTGGTTGGATCGGGATACCCTGGAAAGCGAGCTTTTATTTCCAGATGGCGCGCGGACAATTGGTCGTAAATGAAGAAAGTGGCCGTGCTTTACAGCGAGATTTTGGCAGCGACTTGACATTTGGGCGTCAGCAAGGTGTTCGGGTAGCGACTTCCGTGGAGCTTCTCGTTTATCCTCTTATATTCATCCTGTGGCGACGAACTGGAAGCGTTGCTGGCTAGTGTTTGTTGCAGGAAAATAAACTGGGAACCCATGAAATTTTAGCTTGACACCTACTGGACCTTCCTGTAGCAGAACGTAATTAGACAATTCAGAACGACGATGTTTCAACTGATATTGTCGGAGCTTTGCAGTGCAGACTATAAATTTCAAACAAGCAAAATCAGAAAGCGATAGAGTAAGGACCAGGGGAAGAGAAAAGGTGAACGGTGGGGGTGGGGGTGGGGGACTGTTCACAGGTTTGACTCATGAAGCATATGGGCTAGTTATGTCTCACGTGTGGAGATCACTTGATCTCCTTTTTTGGTCTTGTTGTTATGGCTTTGTATGGCATTGTAACTACTGCGTTATAAAATTTGAAAAAAAGTTATGTCTCACGACAGTATATTCCAGTTCAGATTTAATTATGCCTCACACATACTGTGCCAACTGTCGCTTTAACTAAGCATTACAGTAAGTTATGCTTACACATCCTGTAACAGTTATCGCTTTAAGCATCAACATAAGTTATGCTTAGATACTGTGTATGACATTTACTGGGCAAAGTAGTAATATAAGCCGCAGCTTAGTCTGGGAAAACTGTTTAAAAGTCAGCTGTCACGCTAAGCACTTGTTTCACCTTTTAAGAACATCACCTGGCAAGCCGAATGCCAAATTTATGCTGCACTTAATGTTAGGTTTCCTAGTACTCGGGTTGAGGGCCAACTTAAGTTATGCTCCACATCTTAACCAAACCATTTGTCAAGCTGATCACTACTTTCTGCGATACCCACGACATTTGTCAAGCTTATCACTACTTTCTGTGAGACCCACGACATGGATGGCATTTGTTGGTTTACCGTTCGCGTTATGGGTCTAAAGCTACGTATGCTACTTTCGCGTTATGTGTAAACTTGTCTGACAACTCAACCATAACTACAGACTGTCGCGTTAAGTATAAACGTATATCCGACAGCTTACACGTGTTACAGACTGTCGCGTTGAGCATAAACGCTGATAGCCTTAGCGTATTACATATTGTCGCGTTAAGAATAAATTTATTTCTGAAGGCTTTGGCATATTACAGACAGTCGCCTAGATTATAAACTTCAGGGATCCCTGTCAGCTTTTGTAGAGTACTGTGCTCCCCCTTGGGATTTTAAGGCATAAGCTTACCTCCACATCTTTAACAACTTCTGACAGTCTTCAACACACTGAGCATGCTTGTTGTTGGCTTAATGTTCGTGCCTTGCAAGGGCGGACCTTTGAAAATTTACTGAACCAGCAACAAACTTGTGACTGTTTTTTTTTCATGGACGATTTCACGTTTGCAGCGGAGCAAATGGTACAAAACATTACACCATTTTCAAACACGAATCAACTGAACTCTCAGTTCCAGCTTTCTTGAGAACGGCCAACGTGGTGTGTATGCGGTTTCTGTGCTGATGAAGCCAGCTGTGGGGCTTCAGGTTCTACACCAATATTCTTAATTACGTGAAAAGATCAGTCCCCTACAAAAATGTTAGCTTCTTTTATTTAACCATTTTGATCGTGTCTTTGCGCTGTATCAAGTGACTAAGAGAACAGCAAACGTTCAGGGTAGCGGACCTGTGTAGATCTTGATAACGCCCAATCAGAACAGTTGTGTTCAAGACGTGCAACCAGCGATTTCCTTTTTGCAGCGCACTCAGAATATACTTCATCTTTTCTGACTTGAGTATTATATGTACCCCTGACTGTGAAATTTTGTTGCGTGTGCATACCCCTGACTGTGAAATTTTGTTGCGTGTTTTGGAGTTTCATACGCACAGCGTGCGAAGCCCTGAATTTATGTCTGACAGCTTGCAAGCGCTACAGATCTAGACTATCGCGCTCAGCGCTACCGACTGCCTCTCGTGTTAGCACTCGCGCACACACACTGCGCACATACATTTAAACCTCACACTGTATGTACTAGGGCGGCAGTTCATTTGCCATTATTGACATGGGCAGTGCATAGCTTCAAACCACTGAGCCATGTTTTCCCTTGGCGTAATAAATGCTCCGGTTCGTTAGCGCTCTGCTAGCTTTATTGCGCCTAATTAGTGTGGTGAACACAAACTTACTCGACAGCTTTCCAGAGCTTACCCCTGCGTTATTAATTCGTGCTTTGGCCGCTTAAGGCTGCCTAATTAGTTCAGGCCTACAAAGTTATGGGACCGGTGTTCAAAGCGCGTGCACTAAATTTCAGACTGCGCTGGTTCTGTCAAATGCCGGGAGCGACTGGCGAAGTGCTAGCATCCACAATACTGTGGACAGGGATTGAAACGAGTCCGGCCCGAGACAAAATTGAAACTCTGCGGAAAATTCGATCGAAGTCAAGCTAATGTCGGGGACCGCGTGCTCTGTTCTTACAAGATTGTGTAATGTCAAAGACAAATAAGAACCATGGAAATGAGAATGGTTCGACAAACATTTGCTGTTTATCAAGCAAGAACTTTAACATTAACTTTACATTGATTGAAAATTTCAAGTGCTTACAGTTAGGGTTTAAACCGACTTCTGTGCCAGCCAATAAATACGCTTTAATACAATACGGTGTATTAACGTTTAAAGAAAAGAAAACGCAGTGTTTAATGTTTAAGAAAACAGAAAGCATACTCAAAGTAGCATCAGAAGACTATGATTGTTTGGCTGTGGGGCCGTAAGAGCACATCTTATTGCAGCAGTTGATTCAGCTGACGATAAACTCATATTTGGGCGGCGGGACGACACCAAGGAATTGTCTAAAATATCCAGAAGCACTAACTGTTGTCTCTTGTCAGCACTTAGTGTAGCCCGAAGTAAACTTTTGTTCGTCCAGGGGATTCTGAGAGGCTTGCGGAAGAATTTGGTCTTGACTTCGACCTTCTTTATCGGATATCAATGTCTAACTCTAACAGCTGTTCAGCAAGCAAGAGTTTCTTAGACCTTCACCTTGGTGGCGAAGCTGATGTTGCTGTTCCTTCATATTTAACTGAGATCTGACAGAGCTGATGTTGCTGTTCCTTCATATTTTACTGAGATCTGACAGAGCTGGTGTTGCTGTTCCTTCATATTTAACTGAGATCTGACAGAGCTGATGTTGCTGTTCCTCCATCGTTTACTGAGATCTGACAGAGCTGGTGTTGCTGTTCCTTCATATTTTATTGAGATCTGACAGAGCTGACGTTGCTGTTCCTTCATATTTTACTGAGATCTGACAGAGCTGATGTAGCAAGGCTAGTCCGATCTTGACTTCTGCAATCAATCCTCCATCCCTGGTCAGGGTAGAGCCGAGTTGTTTGAAAATTTCCTTGTCTTCCACCTTTTCTTCAATCATAATGAAATCTGCGCTGGTGTCGCTTGTGGTGTTTACCGTCACTTTACTTTTCTCTGATCTCACCTCCGTTCCGCAAGCCCTAGTGTGGTTAGGAAGAAATCGTCCACCCGGTTGCTTAGAGTCACAGCACTGCTGGAATCTTCGTACAGTGCTTCGGATACTTGCACTAGGTCTTCTTCGATGTTGCCCCCATGACTGCACCCACTCCTCTCCCCCATACCCGTGTTTGCTTGTCAGCACAAAGAGATCTAGACTTGAGACACGCACAGCAGCGTGAGCCACCCTCCCCCCATGCCCCACCCCCTCCGGCATGGCTGTGCGGTGTTCCGATGTCTGGTAATTTGCTGGACAGCAGACAGAAGTAGCTGTTGGTCTATAGAACAAACAGGTAGGCAAACAGGTGAGGACAAGGTTAACGAGACGGGCTGGCTACCCGACGTTAGCGAGACACAAAATCAATGGTGCTGTTAGCCGCGCTGTCGCTGCCTATAATGGGTCCCTTCAGCAAGTCTGTTTCTTCATAACATCAGATGGAGAGAATCTGGTCTGATAGGGCGCGAGAGCAAGGCACGTTTTCGAAACTTTTCTTTCTGTCACTGCTCTCTTTAATTCTGTGAATAGGCGTGGGTGCTCAAGGGCGCCGTGATTACATAAACAATTTGGGTTAAACCCCTCTCACACATGGCAAAGTTGACATTTTGCGAGCATTGCCAGCATGCACCACCATCATGCATCCCCAGCCCGTCACCACGATTGCGTGAGGATTGCCTCGGGTCGGTTGGAGATCTATTGTGTCGCCGGCGTTGTGAGGGTTGCGAAGTGTACAGCAAGTCACAAATCTCCACCCATTTGTCTCTATTTGCCATCGCTGTACACAGAGCAGCCCGCCCCTCCCCCTCCCTCCCCCCGATGTCTGTCGTCAGTTTTCTCGGGTGACTTGGTTTCCCGCTCCATCGGGCCATCAGTCTTGTCACTTTTTCGTTCTGCATCTAACAATGACGGAAGCAGAGGCAACTGTCACGAACCCAGTGAGATCAACCGAAGCGATGGTATGGTTGGACAGGTCAGACCCTGCTTCCAGCGAGCTCAGTGGCGGCTTATGGAGTACACTTTTGGTCGCTTCTCGCCATTTCTGAGCACAGAAAAGGGAAATGTTTACGCAAAAGGCCTTTTCTTGATTTGCGCAAAGTGTGACCGCTGCCACATGTGAGGTGCCCTTTAGAGACACCGGCGTGACTAGGTCGGGGTCAGTGCCTGCTGTGCAGGGTGGGGTGAGAAGCGGGCGAGGGCCAGGACAGGCGGCCACCTGGGAGGGACATACCAGCCCAGTAAATGAGAAGGGAGCTGGCGCACTGCACTAGTGATTTCCGACACTGGCAATTTACACGTGGCGCTCCCTCCTGTTCCGTTCACGCCCACGGTTGTCTTTGTCATCCACTCACTGTTACCACAGTTACGTAAACAAGCGGGTTTTCACATTAAGGACGGACAAGGGGAAAGGTTAAGGGGGAGAGAGAGAGACTGACTGCCGCGATGGTTGAGTCTGCCGTTGGAAGATGCTGTTATTATAGAGAGACACGATTTCCGCTTGTTTCCGTCGCATATCTGGCTGTTCGCCTTGTGCAGCCCGTGTGTGGCGACAGCTGGGGTTTACAGGATTACTGGTCACAGGTCAGGGGTCGTCGATACATTGATTACGGGTCTCCGTCTCCCTTTTCCCTCCTTACCTGTGCACCCCTTTCCGCGTTCGGCCCCTTGGTTTTTTAATGAGTGAGCGTGTGTGCATCTCTCTCTCTCTCCGTGACTGGTTCACGTTGGATGTCTCGCATGCAAGCACGAAGGGGTAATCTGTACGTGGCCCAGTGGTCGCGTGCTTGTGTCACGGTCACACTAGCGGACGGTTGTGCCTGCGTACGGCGCGCGTGTGGGGCTTCGTGCGCGCCTTGGTCTCTGCCGATCCACGTGTCGCCTTCAGTTGGGATTTGCACACAGGAGGACGTGCAACGTGCGTGCGCACTCGGTCCCCAGCATGCAAGCTGTGTTGGCCGTTGATGTAAAGGTGTCACCCGACTATTGGACAGTTTTAAGGTATCAGCCAACGTCGCCTTGCAGCCGCGTGTGTTGTATTGCGTGACTGTCGGGCTGGTAGGTGCGTGACTGACAGAAGTACAGTGTCAGGAATAAACATATGGTTGGTGCTCATGTATTGCGACTTGTTTCCCACGCCTTAATGTTGTCGCGTGCGTCAAAGACTGGTTTGCTAGTGACTCGAGGTGGGAGCCGCAGAGCGACTCAAGTCCCCCGCCCCATGCCTGGCGACCCACATCCCTCGGTGAAATACCCCGAGGACTGGGGTGGTGAAGTTGTCCAGTTATCCAGCCAGACGTCCTTGACAGCTGAAGTGAGGCCACACTTGTTTCGCGCCTTGCAGAACGCCAGCCACAGGTATATGACCTCCTGTGGAGGTTTTCCCACCAGGAGCCGTGTTCAGGGCCGTTGGTTAAACCTAAACCGATAGTGATCACGTGACAATCCCCCCAATACAGGTCGCTAACTAATGGTTTGTCACGTGACGGCGATCGATTTAGGCTTACCCAACGGCCTTGAATACGGGTCCAGGTACATGCGATCCTCTACAAGTTTGATCATCAGGCATGTAACACGCGTTTTTCACCGTTATGGATCCACTGGTTCAACGACAAGTGCATAGTCAGCAGTAAAGAGGGAGGCACAGCAAGCGCTATTTTCTTTCTTCAGCCAAGCAGGAAGCTGTGAGGCTTTTATTACGAGAACAGTTAAATTGAATAACAACAGTAATATATTGGAGTTAACGCAGAGATTTGGAGGAGAGGTCTCCCAGAAATCGTATCATTCATGTCAAGTGCGGCTGCTGAAGGTAACAGACGCGTGGTAACCACCAATAAAAGATAGAAGTACCTTCCTTCACACATGGAAAATGTTCGACAACTTGTAGCGAAGGTAGTCAGCTTAATTCGACGTATTATTTTAGCAAAGACAAATCAAGATTGAATCGACGAGCAGTCTCTGCTCCAGTGTTTCACCAAGGTCCTATTCGTGTCTTGTTTATGTCTTGTTTATGTCAGAGCCCATGTCTGGGAGTTAGAACACGTTCCGACCAATGGGAACAGTTCGACCGACGTTATTAACCCTTCCCTAGCTGATTGTATCTTCAATTTGTGGCCGGGCTGTAGCTGTGCCCTCAACATGCTTGCGAACAGAGTTCGCGCAGTGTGGCTCAGGAACCAAAAGTACAGGCTATGGACTGAAGCCAAGGATCCATCTGGTGGGAAGCTGCCCGCGTAAATACTTCAGAACACACTGAAGCACTTGTACCGTTGGTGTCTTTTTAAGGAAATAAAATCCGCCCAGAGAAATCGATTCTTTGGAGCCGCGCTACCTGACATTTATAAGTGGACGCAGCGACGTTTAGAAGGCCGAACACCACGCCCAGCACAACGAGCTACGTCTTCTGTGTTGCACGTGTGGAGTGGTAACGCTCGTGTTTGTGGGTAACTGCACGGACCACCACACTACTGCATCGCCGGTAGCTTTGGCAGACTGCGAGAGATGTAAGCCACTCGCACGTAGAAACCCGTCTCCACACAGAATAGCAGACGTGGGGAAAGACAGTCCGACTTTGTGAAGCTTCCTCGCCGAGCAGTCAAGTGTATAGTTACACATGAAGGCACGCGCGTGCGTGCTGTAGGCAAGCGAGGGGGCGAGGAGGAGGTGGTGTGTGAGAGGGGACAGGAGTAGAGGAGGAGGCCGAGTGTCTGGCGCAGGCTGAAGTCTGGCTGGGCTGTTGAGAGTCATTATGTTGTTGTGAAACGGCCGCGGCAGCTGTACAGCTGTACAGTTCGCTGCAGCAGCGACGGCGCCGGTGGCGATGTGTTGAACGTGCGTGCAGCGGCGCGGAGGCTGGGCCAGTAGCGACTGCCGCAACGTGAATAACGCTACCGCCGTGCCGCCTGTGGTGTAGTCGTCGTCATCCTCATCCTCGTCTTCGTCGTCAGCGGGTGAGCACCAATGCCGGGAACGGATTACGTCCCTTTGTAGCACTCTTCAGCCAGCACGTGTCGTCTGCTACAGCCTCCAGCATAATGGTGAGTTTTCATGTGGAAATATTTTCTCGTTTGCTGTTATTTTCCGGAAGATATCGTTATACAGAGTCGTCATCGATGAGAACGTGAAGCTACAGGTATTTCAAAGAAGGCGCGCGCCACTTTACTGATTTTATAGACAGTAGTGTGCCGCCATGTATTTCAGTGCGGGATGCATGCAAATGTAGCCATGATATGAAGGTTTGCACTACTACAGGTATTTAACTGAAGGTTGTGTGTTACTCCAGGTATCCCATTAAATGTTTGGCTACTTGAGGTATTAGTCGAAGAGTGTATGCTAGCTACACGGGTATTAGGTAGGAACTTAAGGGGGCCTTCTACCCAGTGTATCATACTAAAGCGTACTTGCCACTGCAGGTATCTAAAAGGGTGTCTACTTCTTTACGGATATTCATAGACGGACATACTCTACTTCAGTTAGTAATCCCCAAAAGAAATCCAAATACACTTCTTTCGTGACATGTAATCTGTGTGTACATTTCGACAGATACACGTAAAACACGGCGTCAGGCTAACGGGGACATCGCTGGGCAGCGTACTGTCGAGAGTAAGAAGCTGGTGAGAGAGTGGGGTGGGGGGTCTCTTTGCTCCTTGGCGGGTGCGCTGTTCTTCTTACAGGTCTTTTCGCCACCACGTTACCCTTCAATTAGCCTCAGAGAGATGAGGGTGGAGGTGGAGGGGGGCATTTGAGTGCATATTGCCGCGCAGCTGCTGCCTCCAGTTATTAAGGAACATGTGGTTGATGTCTGGGCCGTCTGACTGCTCGTTTGTTTGTTGTTTGGTTCGTGTGGTTGGTTGATTGATTGATTGATTGATTGATTGATTGATTGATTGATTGATTGATTGATTCCTACTAGTGTTGTTTTGTGGCTTTCAGCAGTCTAGACCTGGCTAATCTGAGTAATCTCAAAGGGAGATTAGTGACCTGGTGGAGGCAGCAAATCTTAGACTAACAAACTGCTGCAAGGCTTTCCAGTAATCTCTCTCTCTCTCTGCCATTTTTCTTAGTGCGCACCGCCCTAGCCCACGTCTTGTTTCCCAGAGTATGTTTCCAGGGGGTCTTTATATCTTTAATTCTCATTGCGTCTTCTCATCGGCCCCGTTTCATTTGTCTCTTTCACGCTGCTTCCAAGTGTCTGTCTCGTCTCTCTGTCTTGGCCTCGTCTTGAACCTACTCTCTCTTTTCCCTCCAGCCTCTCTCTCTCCCACGCGCCCACATGTGTAGTGCTTGGGTTATCTTTGTGTCGGATACGAGGCGAATTTTGTTGAGTATAAGCTATATCTGGCTCCATAATATTAAGCTGAGCCAAAACACCGCCAGTCAGCCGATCAAGTACTGGCCCTGTTCACTTACGCCTCTTTGAACCTTCCTGTTCACTTTCGTGTTCAGCTGGCTGTCTGTCCAGCCGTCAGAATTACGTTTGCCACTCTCAAGACGTGTTCTGTAACAGTTGGGCTTCATGCCGTTTATCGACCCTTGGCACCTCATTCCTTGGCATGGCGGGTGGTGCGGGGATGGGGAGTTGAACTTATTGCGAAGAGACCCTCGTCTTTTCCAGGAAATTCTTGTGCATATCTGTGGTGTTCACATCATTCACAGAATTTTTGTTTTATTTTTCTTGTGGTTAGATTCATAATACTTATGAAGCTGAGCAGGCGTTGCTAGGTGACAGCAAGGCGCAGTCGACTTATTAGAGATCGCCAATTCACGGAGTGAAGTCATAATGTCGCAGAATTTACTTATTTTCACTACAGGTTGTACAGCCTGCAGACTTGTCAGTCAGGCAGTAATTGACACAGAATCTAAACAGTACAGACGACCGCAGAATGCTGTTTGATAGAAGAAATGGGAAAGTTTGACCCCATCGCAACAAAAGTGATGGAGACTTACCGTCGAATTGACAATCGTAAGAGAAAGTCTCAGGGACAGGCAGGCTGTGCTTGGTACCTAGTAGCGACAAAAACCGAAGTGTTCAGTGTTATGTAAGGAAGTGTCTAGTCGAAATCAACACAACCAAACTTGCACTTTACGTAGCAGTGTGCTTGAGGGATGTCGCGATTTGTTGGTGGTAGGACTAATAATTTTTGTCATAGACTCGCGTATGTCTCTAGTAATATTGGTTCATGATCTGTGATAACAGTCTGTGTTTACGCTTGTATCTGGCCGCTTATGTAACTGTGAAGTCAAAGCCGAGCGAGCTGTAGGAAGTCCACACCTGGTAGGCCAACTGAGCCAGACCAACAGGAAGCACACAGATGGTTGAGATGGCTAGCTACCGCCAGTGTAAAAGTTTAACGTCTGAAGGTGACCAGGAAACGATGGCAGAGCAGGAAAATTTGCTGATTAGCTCAGTTGTTCTGTCTCTCAAGGTGCTTATGCCAGACAGTCAGGGGCCGGAAGGTGTTGAAACCATGCTAGACACAGAAGCACAAGGTTGTCTGACTATAACATCTATTGGTGATGACGTTACTCTTGAGATCCTAGTTTCAAATGAATTGTCCGGGCGTTATGACAGGTCCCAGAACAGGTCAGAGGTGCGTGTGACGTCACAATTCGTGCAGCTAGAAGTCGGTGAAGTTCGGCCTGTTCTTGTTGTTAGTTTGGTTAACTTGTCGCTGGGCTGATTGAACATTCAGGGTACTGAAGCGCCCATGTAACTGTGATTGGATGTTGCATAAAAGCGGTAGATTGTGAATGGTATAAATACCGTGTCTTGTGGGATGGAAGCTAGCCAAGAGGTCTGAATAACTCTGTAGGTAGAGGTGCGGACTAGGAGTGGCCAGAGATTATTTCCTGAGATTATTTTCCATAGATTATTTTTTAAACATTGTGCAGACTCCATTCGGCCATCTCACCGAACATTAAGCTACTGTCCCCACTGGCCATGTTACGGCAGCTATCAGTCGGGTGGTTCTGTCAGTGAATAGCACCCCCCCCCCCCCAAGTGCGACTTACTGCCCGATACTTGTGACGTAGATAGAGGGTGATGGCGCAGCCTGTGTATGTGGCAACGGAGCTGAGACTGACGCGTAAAGAAAGCGGAGGTCTCCTAAGAAAATTACAACAGCCATTCCTTCACTCTGAGTTCATGTGTAAATGGTACTCATCTTTCATTGCATTATCGAGTCATGTGACTCTTTGGGGATATTTAAAGAGATCGGGGCTCGAGTAGTGTGAGCGGGTTGTCGTTCGTTTCTGTGGGGAGCTCTCTGTTGCCTCTACGGCAACGTTTTCTTGACGTGTCTCGTGAGAGTGAGCGCGTCAAACGCCACGTCAGGAGTAAAGAATAACGTCCCCCGAGTTACGAAAGCGTTGTTCAGATTTGTTCACATCTCTGTTATATGCTCACATCTACACTCAGTGTTTAACACAGTCTAATTTTTTTAACACTTTAAGGGAAATGGTTGACCCCTAAATGGTGTGCAGCTTCGGTAACAAAAATTTTGAGACAATGTTTAGTTGGTTTAAGGTGTAAATAGAGGGTGATACAGGTTAGGTGAATACATAATAACATCCCGTTAAGTGTGGACCTGTTATTCTAGAAACTATGTAGAAATTAATTATAGTGGCCGACGGAGATTTCTAATTTCTTCCCTTGAAGAGGCATCGTTTGTTTCTATGGTGGTGTCATTTTAGGGACTGATGGATGGCGTGTTTGGAGCTAAAAGCTTGATTAAAGCTGAGTGCTCCTTAAAACAAGGGCAAGAAAAAAAACAACCACGCGATTTCCTAAAATATTTTTTTACTGCCATGTCATCCCATTTTGACAGCAAAAAATGCGAATTGCTCTCGCGCTGTTCACTCGTTCCACCTTGCTTGCGTTTTACTGCCCGCCCGCCCGCCCTCTTGTCTGTCTGTCTGTCTGTCTTCCTGCCTGTCTGTCTGTCTGTCTGCCTGCCTGCTCGTCAGTCCATATTTTCCGTATAGGGAGGGAGTAAGTGGGTTTGTGCCCCCAGTACTGACTACCCTTCCTCTTAAATTCCATGTACCCAGGCCTCCCCACTACTCACTTCCACCTTTTTCCATCCGTCTTTCCTGTCCTAGCTGAGCAGATAGGAGGGTTTACAGAAGTGTTGCGCCGCCATGTGAGTGCATACTGTATGGAGACAACAGGTGACCACGTAGATGAAGACAGGAACGTGTAATTAGACGTGTTGCCCTGGGGGTCGATGTTGTCTATAGAACACATCGAAATGCCGACACGGGTGGATGTGGGGGAGTGGACCTCTCGCGTTCCCCACCCCAGTATATGTCGGAAGCGCCGTATTTAGTCGTCAGTAACTCCACTCCGAGCACATTAACTCCACTCCGAGCACATTAATTAACTCCACCTGCGTGTCTCTCGCCGAGTTTCAACGAACAGTTCGTCACAAACGTTCTGGTCACACACTATTCTACGTAGAATGATTTATGGTCTTCTGGCCGGCATATGAGAGAGATAGAGACCCCTAGCTCTTATTAGTAATAGGGAACCCTAAGTTTACTCTGGAATTTTCATACACCATCTGCCAATCTATTCACACAAGCTTTGAGCATCATTCTGCACAAGAGTTTTGCGTCTGTCCGCACAAAATTTGTGTATCTGTCGACATCAGATTTGGCTGGCTGTCCACACACGCTTTGTACATCGATATAACCGCACGTTTGTCCTGGCAGTGCGTGTCGGCACTTCCACTCTGTAAAAGAATATCTTCATAAATATTCTACGCGTATATGCGTGCTAACGTGGAGACGTGAACACAATTTTTTTTGGGGGGAGGGGAGGGGGCGGTGGCGTGAGATATGCAAAGCAAAGCAAAGTTTATTTCACAACCCTGGAAGATATGCCAAAGCCCAAATTGCGAATGCATGAACCAAACTGTTTAGCCTGCAGCAAAAACATTTGGCGTATACGCCAAATGCTGGCGAACTTTTTCGTACCGTCATGAGCGTAAGGGCGTGTCACTCGGACTGTCACGCGTGGCGTTCATCTTCCGGAAATAGTTACTTTGGTGGGCGAACTTTGCCTGAGAGTGCTGCATTAGTGGTCTTGATGGATATATTATGCCTGACTGCCATTTATTTGTCGCTTTCTGCCTGCCTGACGCTGTGAGTCGGGGAGGATGGGCGGGGCGATGCTCATGCGTGAGTGCTCACCCTGAGAACCCGGCTGCTTGTCAACCCGGCGTCAGTAGAGGTCAGGGGCCATAGTGGGAGAACGACATGCGACTCCATTGTGATTGTACTGTCTAGCATCGCGCCAACTTCCTTTTTTGTAATTGTTCTCAAGGTTTGTGTCTGACATTACTGCCGTGCCATGTGTCGGCTAAGTTGGTGTGAATTTCAGTCAGTCGGTACCAAGAGCTCAATACGCCATAAGCACCAAGGAAGACGAAGTAGAAACGTTTTCTGTTACACACTCTGTCATCTGTAAGTGCCAGAAACAGAGTTTCCCCCCCAAGAACAAGCACATACTAATTTCGCCATTTGGACTGTTCTTGGTGTCCAGTGTGTTTCAACCAACATTATTTCAGTTTATTTATAAATATATTCACGAGCCATGCTGACGTAACAGACGTGTTTCCTGTTAGGCGCGTTGTGACCTCAGTATGAAGGACCTGAAGATTAGCGTGCAAGTGTCAGGACTGGGTTGCTTGGCGAAGCGGTTCGTGCACCCTCAGAGCAGATAGTACGGTTATGTAACCCTGTCTTATACCACAGAGCTAAATCATCGATTTTCTGCTGAACCTAGCTTGCGTTCGGCCGGTCTTACCCGAAACTTTCAGGGGCCGCCAACGTATTGACTATCAGGAGGTGTACGCGGCTGAGTGGGGTTATACAAGATGGGGTGGGGGTGGGGGTGGGGGTGGGTGGAGGACATGCTGTTTTTTTCGGGGTGGGGGGGGTCTTCTCGACATGACTAATGGTCTGTTTACGTTTCTTGGTACTCATCTTTTCTCCCCCTTTTTGCGCGTCCGCTATTTGGTCTCGATATGATGTGACGGTATTTGCAGTGGAAATGGCTCTATGCCTGGAGGCGTCTCAGGCAAACAGCTTTGCCCATATTTCATTAAGGGCATGCTTTTAATACCCGCCTTTTGTCATTCTAGTCTGTTTGTAATAGGACCAGGCAGCATCAGGCCAACCGTTCTCGCGATCTGATGACGTCTAACGAGAATCACGTTATCACGAGACTACGTCATTCTTTCACAATACTGTACGTCATTCTAGCTGATTACTTTCCGCGCAATGACGTAGGAAGGTTTGTGTTCAGCCTAGCGAGATCCGCCAATCAGTAGTAATAACAATAATAACAACAGCTGGAAACACGATTCATTATGCGATTAGCAAAACAAGTAGAAATGATGGGTTACAGAAGACTCCCGGAAAAAGCGAATGAGGCAGTGTGCAATAGGTTAACAGCTTGTGGGTCACTTTGAAAAACTGCTGACAATGTCAAGAAGCTAACGATGGCAAGGCCACATTATGAGAGCCAGGGGTCTGTCCAAGATCATCCTCCCGTGAGCAGTGCGGGAAAAGGAGTTTCGACAATAACAGAAAAAAATATAGCAGGACATCATCGCTGAGTGAACCAAAAAAAAAAAACCGCGCACCCCTACCCCCAACCCCACACCCTTGGTCAGAACGGTGGAAGATGGAGAAGGCGGGTGCTGTGCGTCGTTGCAAGGAGGGGGGGGGGGCAGCAGTGGTGGCAGCTTAGTTGTAGGAATTTCCTACTTCCAAATATAGTCATGTCAGGAGGCTGATTCAGGCATGTGATCATTTAAGCCAACAGGCGCTGTTTTCCCTACCGGAAATTCCCTGTTTCAAGTGCTGAAAGGGCAGGACAACTGTGGCGGGCCTCATTATGGAAGCCTGCTGTACGACTGTCAGTGCCTCATTTGATGTGCAGTGCTATAAAACAGCACTATTTTTTCTTTCTTTCTATTGCCTGCCACTTCAGCCAGTGCCTCAGCTGTATTCAACACGATAAAATCGAAGCATGTCCTTTGAAATGCATATCCTGTATTTAATGCCTCTTCCTTCAGTCAAAACAATCTAGCACTTTCTTTCCCGTGGTTATTTGTGTAACAGGTCCAAATCTTTGACATTCAAGCTCTATCCAATGTTTGTGGTGTCGAGTGTTCCTGTGAGAAAAACGATAGACCAGCTTTTAGCAGCCATATTGAAGTGATAGCCCCTCGTATTGAAAAACAGGAAGTTGAAAATATTTCCTTGACAACAATTTTCAACATTTATAAAACCTACTTCAGTGGATGGCTCCTAGCTCCACCAGCGATCTGTTCAGACAAACAGACAAGCCGAAAGTGTCAAACTTGTTTATAGTTACCAGCACACAAACGAGGGTGGGGGTGGTTTTTTGGTAGCGTGGACCAGATAAATGACTATTACTACGTGTTGAAATAAAAAAAAACTGAGAGAGAATAAGTACAGAGAGACTGCGTAGGAAAGTGTTCCACTTTTCATGTCTCCAGCTGCTGGTCTTACTGTTCTCTCATTACATAACGTCGAAGGACAACAACTTTGAAGTAAGACATTTCTGCCTCAGGGCTGCTGAACGGCTCTTTGCAGGTGTTTGAAGACAGCATAAATCTGGTTTTGGGAGAGCACCGCTTGTCCTTGCTGTCCAACTGCATTTCATTTATTTGTCTTCATTGGACGATTTTTCGTGCACTTAAAGTGCACTTAATGAGGGGAAAATGGGGTTGTGGGAGTAACTCGTGTATTTGAAATAAACAGGTAAACCAGACACCAACACACGACACAAGAACTGGTAAGATCCGGTCTTTGAGAAATCTGCTTAAACAGCGCTCCAGTTCTAGTTATCCTCGGATATGCCAAGGACGCTTCAGTTTTCCTTCTAGCCTGCCACCTTGCTACCGCGGGTGAAGAAGGCACAGCTCCGTGAACTCGCTTTCGATTTTCATCGTCATTGCAGTTTTTGTAGCACCTGCGGTGGAGTAAAGGGGCCTTTTGGCATGTCTTTTGCAGTTACAAATATGCAGGGAGGAAATCCCCTTATACCCATGATACACGTGCTATTTTCTTATTGCGAAAAATGCACATTTTCGGGTAGTGCAGATTGTTTACTTTAAGTTCACGTCTGTTGAATTAACGGTTGCTGACGTATAAAGATGGGATGGCCGTACAACTTCTGGAGGCAGCTTGGTGTTCTGTGTGCGTGCGTGCGTGCATGTGTGCTAACTGAATTCCTGAAGTCCGATGTGCTACCCTTTTTTTTTTAAAAAACTGAATGCTTGTAGTGCGCTGTCTTGGTTTAACTGAATTCCAGTATGGGCTGTCTTCACTACTCAGTTAATGACATCATAGCATCAGGTAGAATTTACTTTGGTTTATTCACGCGGCCAGAAACTTCCAAACAGCACGATTCTCTGGCTAATTCACGACCCTATAAATTAACATTGCACGACGCCAAATTACCCAGAGATGTTTGGAGCGCTTTGAAGCGCTTTTATTAACATAAGCACGCCAGGTCCAAGAGCGATAAAGTTCCGCGAAACGGTATTTATAGGAATTTTTTTTCTTCATAATGGTTTAGGTATTTCCGAGCAACTGGCCCCCTAACCCAATAGATGTATACTGCTCAAAAGAATTGAAAGAAAAGGCAAACTGCATGAGCTACGTGAGGGGCGGAAACCCAGAAAGGTAGTTGCAATGAAGTTGAAGTTTTTTCATTAGTGTCATCACCAGGAACAGATGTAAAGGGAAATTTTTATTACAACAGCAAGACTTACTCTCATGAAAGACAAATCAGAGCAGGTGCAGCACAGACTAATCGATGTCAAAAGCGTGTGTGTCCTTAATTGGTCTGCCCGCAAGGTGAAGGTACTGTTGTCGCATGGACTGAGCCAATGTCCTCCAGAGTCATTTGCGGGATCGTCTGCCTTCCTGCTGAAGCAAAAGGAACAGCTGGTTAGGGTCAGCTGCCCGGACAGCTGTGTTATTCTGAGATCCGGTTGCTGTTGGATATTTTGAAGATATAGCCGAGACAGCCGTGTTATTCTGTGGGCCAGTGTGGTCTGGCATTGTCATCCCTCTATGCCACGCCAGTCAGGTTGCCCTGCTTAAACCATGATGGACCCACCACCAAACGCCCCTCCCAGTGATAGCGCTCATCCTGTTGCCTCCAGACGCGGATTCTGCCACCTTGAAACGACCTGGAAAAGCGGGTCTTGTCAGTGAAGTGAACTCTGGCCCACTGATGGCGTGTCCAAGCCAGATGACGCTGGGCCCGGGCCAGCCGAGCAACGCGATGGGCCGGCGTCAGGAGAGGTCGCACTGTTTGACCTTGAGCGCAGGGTGGCCTCACGATCGTCCGGTCGGTGACTTTCATTGGTGACTGCTTACAGCTGCCCCCTGAGTGTGTTGGCGGTGACTGTTCTGTGTCTCACAGCCGACATGACGACAAACTGGTCGCCGTCTAGACGTCGGTTGTGGGCGTCCCGCTCATCTGCGCTCTCTGACGCTTCCTGTCTGGATGTAGTTGTCTCCCACTCTCACAGTGATGTTCCCCATCGGCGACTTGATTTGGACACACTGTGTGTCATCTTTGGTGCATGTGTTTGGATGCCTTCTTTGGCGTGCACGAACACGCCAGCATTGATTCCCACGCACTCTTAACTTCACTGTTACTGCATGAAAAAAGACACACCCAAATGTACCGGGTCGGATTTCGCGTCATGTAAATTGTAAACGTGGGTGACCTGCCTTATAAAGTTTATCACGCCTTTAAATTATTTTCAGCAGTATATTTGATTACTGCTGTCCGTTTTGGAATGTGCTGGCAGCCTCCCAGTTTGTCATCAGTTTGTCAGGTTATCATCAGTTTATCGCCCTTGACTTTCAGGTAGTCCGCCCTCCTTCAGCCACCAGTGGCCTTGGCTTCTTTCTCCACCTGTTCCCGACGGCTTCCTTAACTTGCCGCGCAAAGGGGGAACCCACCCCCACCCCCAGCCCACAAAAAAGCTTGCTGTGGTTGACACTGTTCCTGTTACCCCCCCCCCCAACTGTTGGGTAGTTTCAGTGAAGTGTTTACGTGTTACTTTAACAACTAGATTGGCGGAAGTTGTTGTTGTCGTTTGGTTAAAGAAGCACACTGTGGCATCTACTGTTCTAGAAGCAGAGAACTAGTTTCAAACTTTTAAAATTATATTGCGCAAAATAATTTTGTGCGCAGTTTCAGTTTTATGCGAGTCTTTGCCAATTTGCCCCTTACTGGCCACCACTCTTTCCAGCCTCTGATGAAGATTTCTTTTTAAGTTTGATGAAATGTCGCTTCGATTTTGATAAAGACGTAACCCACAAGCATTGGTAATTTTTTGAGGTAACAGAGATGACAGTTTTGAAGCTTAGAATTTTGACCAGTTAGATGTTAATTTTGTACATTTATGTGGAGACTGGGCGTCATTGTCACTGTACCACTTCAGCTTTAGTACGCGGGAACTTTTATTCTGCAGCTCTGTACTGTTTATCATCCAAGATGTCATTGCCAGTAGAATTGTCCGTAACACGTTTGTCTTTCTGGGTCTAAATACTGTCTCCACGTTGTTTCAGCTGCGTACATCTCAAACTCGGTTTATAAGATGGTTTCAGCAAGTGGAGCCAAGGAAAGAATTCGGGAAAGTCCAGAGAAAATTAAGCAGACCGTGACGTTAGATACCAGTCGCTTTAGTGGGCAGAGAGCGAGGGGGGTGGAGGGGGAGCATCTAGTCAATGGGGAGGGGCAGGGAGGGGGCGAGGAAGTTCGTGTCGTGTATGGTGCAGCTTATGTTTACGAGAAGTCGGGTGCCGTGTGCCAGACCCGTTCCTGCCGTGGAATTCCGCCCGTTGGTTGCGGGACGTTGGCACACCAGGTGCGAAGGCTGAAAGTACAGATGCGCTGTGTCTTCTGCAAACAGCTGGTGCATTGCTTAAGCATATCCGGTGGTTAAAGAAAATGCATTTTGCAGAAAATGACTTTTCAGTCCAGAAATTCAGAGAATGTTTGAAACATACACGGTTTGTCAAGCATGCTGTAGCGAGAGTAAGTCTGCATCCAATGCAAGCCTTCTTCTAACGTGCGAGAGGCTTGTGTTTTCCTTCAACCCAGGGTTGGGCTGCAAGAGGGTTCGTATCTGCATTTGTGCTCATAAATCCGGTCATAAACTCGTTTATCGTGTGATATTCACGCAGCTTCACGTATGGACAGGAGACATGGAACGTTTAGCAACGGCTTTGTCGAATTGGAACAAAATTGTTGGGTACAGATTGGCTGCAACAATCAATATACGCCTTAAATCGATACGAAGTACCAGTAGACGGCTGGCAAGTCAAGCCATGTAACCTGAGGAGAACTTAAGGAGACCTTTGGGATTTACAAATTAAGTTGATTTTTTAAATAAACCCTGATGCATGTTGTAGAAAGTGCCAGTGGCCTAATAAAAATCGCGGCCTCCTATAGATTCTGAGTTTTCTGGCCTGCAGACCTCTTATCCAGAGACGGGTTAATTATGCAGGTTCCGCATCCAGCAGCCGCCATCCTGCCCACTGCCTCTTGGCAAAAAGCCGTCCGCCTGCATTAGCTATAGTGTGAGATGAAATTGGTGATAAAGTGTGACATGACGTCACGGACGTGGGATCGAGTTGACGAAATTCCATACGTTACCAGTGGCTCGAAGCGCGCGCCTCATCGCTCTCTTTCTGTGTGTGCGTGGCTGCGTGCATGTAGCGGGGATAGGAGATAACTCAACGTTTTTTATACAAAATTGTTAAAAAAAACGAAAAAAAACGCAAGGAGCAAGGAGCAAGGCAGTATTTTGTTTTGGAGGGAAGGGAACTGCGGTTGGGTGGTCTGCACCTGACACCCTGACACGATTTCTGCACCTGATACCCAGGCATTTGTGGCCAGCCTTTATCATAGTTGTAGGTCTGTCCGTCGTTTCACCCTGCCTGTCCATTCCCCTCGCGCCCATTGCGCCATCCGTCCGTCTGTGCGCGTCGCATGTTCTGTGATACACGACAAAAAAAGCAGCAGCAGCAGCTCCCGTGGATGGAGACTCAACGACGATGAGACTGTTGTTCAAACACGAACTGACGACACATCGATGTTGCTGCGGCTCATGATGCAAGCGACGACAGTAGCAACAGTGCTGTCATTGACTTAAAGTCGTATTGCGGTGCCCTGAAGGCCCTAAAGTGGAGATTGATAATGGAGGACGCTCGTGATAATGGAGGACGCTCGTGATAATGGAGGACGCTCGTGATAATGGAGGACGCTCGTGATAATGGAGGACGCTCGTGCTGTTTACTTGAACGACTGAACAAGATTTCGATACAGACGCCACCAAATAAGTACGGCGAATGACAGCAGACTCAGAGCGGACAACCCTGTATTTTTGTTTTGTTTTTTTCACCTGGACCTCCTTGCGTGAGTCGTGTGTCGATGCCAGAGGCGACAGGATGGGAGGAGCGGCGGCAGAGAGCAGAAGGAGAGACGTGGTCAGGTAAATAGGATCAGACGCAAGATCCCCGCCCATGTCACGTCGGGATCACAACGGCTGAGCCCTGCAACACGTGCGCGCCTCACGTTGCCATGGACACCAGAGCCCCGGATTGTGTGCAGATCGTCCGGGGGCGATCGACAACCCTTGTCTAACACCAGAGTGCACGCCTCTTCTGCAACGACTGGCTGGGCACGATCCCCTCACCTGTGGTTCCTCACTTTGACAAAGTCGATGACAGTTTAATCCTGCTTTCACCTATAGCACTCGCCAGCAGCTCATTTGACAAAAGCCGTTACGTTGAACTAGTTAATGTGAGGTCAGACAAGCCATGTCTTCCGGTTGTGGGACGATTTAAGCGGCTGTCAGGAGAACACGTCTGTACCGTTACTCAAAATAAAGAGATTAAAAGGAATAAAGGAACTTAAAAAACAGGCTTACGAACAGAATATGCGCAATAGCTTCGGCGAACATAGAAATCACGCGAAACATGAAATGAAACACATTTTACGAGAGTAAAACATTAGGATAGGGAATGGGGTTGATGGGAGGGGGTTTACCCGCGTTGCACGACTTTAAGCAAGCGCATTGTGAAGAAGGAGAACCACGGGATGTCGGGAACAAGCAAAAATCCAAAGACATCCGCCACGCAGCGCACACCCTGAGCTTGCGTCTGGAGAACCACGAGAAGAACGGAGTACGGGAAGCAAACGAGAATCTAAGGTAAGGTACGG
This sequence comes from Lanistes nyassanus, assembly GCA_004794575.1. NCBI lineage: Eukaryota > Metazoa > Mollusca > Gastropoda > Architaenioglossa > Ampullariidae > Lanistes > Lanistes nyassanus. The sequence goes on along the minus strand of SMGT01008237.1, from coordinate 57,682 downwards.
CAGGCGGATGGAGGGTAGGCACGAAATACTCGTTTCTTGACGCACGCTCACTCACTCATTCCCTCACCTCGCTCGCTCACTCACCTCAATCACTCACCTCATTTACTCACTCACCTCAATCGCCTGTCCTCCGCCCACAGACAAACGCCCACACAGGTCAACAGAAAAAATACAACAGAAATGCGTGCAAAGGCAACAATTCTGTTTTTAATTAATTCTGGGTTCGTCTTTATGACGCCTTTGTATTCCGCTGTGCGGCCCAACTAGCGTAAAACCATATTAGCGCTAAACCAGAAACCTGATAAACCAGCCGAGGTTTATTTTTTTAAAAAGTAATGATATCCGTCAAGTAAATTAGGACCCTCAGTCTCCCCCGTGGCCCGTTTTCATTAACTCTGGAAAGATTTAGGTTCTGCAAATCTTTCACGTAAAATACCTCCCTTGCCCCTCACCAAGTTTAAGGTAGACAGAAGGAGACTTTCATTATCTTCATCACCTAAAAATTTGCATCACCAGCGCATCCCTATCTCCACCTCTGAGACTCGAGGCGTAAAGGCTTAATTTACGTGTAAGAGCAAAGACGTCTTTGGAGGATTTATCCTTTTTGTCGTTGCTGTTGATTTTGGTTGTGACGGCTGACAGATGCTTCCGTCCTCAAACAGACCAAGTTTTCAAATGAGCTAATAGCGTTTTGAACAGAAAAATATGCCATCTGACTTTTTTGTTTGTTTTTACTGTGTCGAGTAATGCCATTAGCTAAAGAAAAGCCGCAGCAACACTTAAAATGTACGGAGTGAGACAAGACAGTAGCAGACCCAGAAACCTTTTCCCACACACAGTTGTAGATTTCAACGTGAGATGGTGGTGGGTGAGGAATAGAGTGGATTCTGGGACAGGGGCTTTGTGGAGCGGATTACCTGCTTGAAGAGTTTTAATCTCTTTAGGAAAGATACCAACGCAATTTCATCCCCCGAGCGTTGCAGGGCTTCTGACCGACTTTCTAGAACATTGATCAACGCTACAGATTATAAATGTCTCAGATGATTTTTTTGGGGGTGGGGGAGATAGTGTATAGGACTTAAGGAGAGGGGCGCATATTGAAAAAAGGGCTGGTCAAAATGACATACCCCCTCCCCCCGCAAAAAAGCCGTCGCTTTCCAACAAAAATTAGTGCTAGAAGTGGGGTGGGAGAAATGTGATAGGAAAACTGGAGGCGTCGTTGAGAGGGTAAACTTAGATCGGCTTTTCAGCCAAGTCATCGCTGTAAACACGCGGCTAAAAGATAACGCGCTTTCCACGACCTTTCGCTGCTGCAGCGCAGAATCTTTGGCGCGATAGAGCGCCTCCACACCTGTCCGTCTTCAGAAACCATGAAAAAGGGGCCAGATGTATGGCTGCCAGGCACCTTCCCTGGCGGTGGGGCCGTGTGAGGAACATGATCTCAGAACAATCTGGTCAGGACTGTAAAACCTTATTTATTTATATCGCCACTTTCGTTATGGTTTAATATTGACTAGAACGCGATGCTCTCAAAGAGACAGACTTGTTGGGCATGGGACCAGCTGAACAGAACGAAGGTGAAATCGTGTTCCCAGCTGGACATGACAAAATGTGGACTCAGCGAAATTGTTCACTGCACGCAGAGACGTACACTTACCATGGCGATAGACGTACACTTACCATGCCGATAGACGTAAACTTACCATGGCGATAGACGTACACTTACCATGGCGATAGACGTACACCTACCATGGCGATAGACGTACACTTACCATGGCGATAGACGTACACTTACCATGGCGATAGACGTACACCTACCATGCCGATAGACGTACACTTACCATGGCGATAGACGTACACTTACCATGGCGATAGACGTACACCTACCATGGCGATAGACGTACACCTACCATGCCGATAGACGTACACTTACCATGGCGATAGACGTACACCTACCATGCCGATAGACGTACACTTACCATGGCGATAGACGTACACTTACCATGGCGATAGACGTACACTTACCATGGCGATAGACGTACACTTACCATGGCGATAGACGTATTCTTACCATGCCGATAGGCGTACACTTACCAACGCCGAAAGGCAGTGATAGGGTGATTTCTTTAGCTTAAAACAAAAAATGAGCGTGCGGCGCGATTAGAAATCTGCTGGCAGCTAAAGCAGCTTGACTGTCTAGACCCTCAGCAGGGTCTGCACGCGGAAGATAGCGTTTTCTCCGACTACGACGCCAGACTCAACGATTTAAATGATTCGATCATTCTTCACTGTCTGGTGTTCGCATCTGTTCGTTACGTCTAGAGAGGAGATCAAAGTCACGATTACCTTAATGTGGAAAAACGTACAAAAATACAAACAGAATCGGCTTGCCGAGTTTTTCCTTTTCTTCCCTCCTCTTGTTTGCGTGGCTTCGCGTGCGTGTGGGCGTGCAAAACTGTTAACGCGTGTATTGCTTCTTCCCTTCCGTTAATACCCCCTTTTGTCTGAACTTCCCCCCTTCTATTTCCCTTCTCTTTTTCAACTAGCGAGATGGCGGCGGTGCGCAGATATTGATCTGTGTGTGAAATTAGCAAGCGGCATCCACTTTCTGTGCTGCTCGCACAGAAGCAGATTTGAGATGCAAACGCGGCTGCAGATAGTCTTCGTGTATTGTGATCCGTGCGAACGGTCCTGTAGGTGTCGGATCCCTGACGTCTATGGCCAGGCGTTTTGACGTCTGCTAATTAGGCCGTAAGTCGCAGGTAGTCTTTCCCTCTGCTGTCTTGGCCACTGCTACGTGCATCCCTTTGTTTATCATGTTCAGTCTTATGTCTGACAGCACTGTCTTTGAAGACAGTAGGCGGGGCCTGAATAGGTCTGTGCATAGAACTACGGACTAGCGTCTGAATATTGCTGGTTCGAATCCAGGTTTGGGGAAGGGCTATTTCTTGTAGTTAAACCTTGGCCATCTCCCCGCACACTAAACTGTCTGTCCGCACTGGCCATCTTACTGCAGCTATCAGTCTGGTGGTTCTGTCGGTGCATAGCTTAGTAATAGGACTCAGTCCCCGCCCCCCCCCCAACCAGTACGTATTCATCGGCAGCTGGAAGCTATGCCTTTCAAAACTACCTAGCTAATCTTGAAGACAGTTCGGTAGTTTGGTTGGACATGAGTGTGTTGTCTTGCAGGGAACCCTGTGGCATTGGTTGGACATGAGTGTCCTGTCTTGTAGGGAACCCTGTACCACTGGTTGGACATGAGTGTCCTGTCTTGCAGGGAACCCGGTACCACTGGTTGGATATAAGTGTCCTGTCTTGAAGGCAGTTTAATTCCACTACTGTGGACATGAATTTCCTGTCTTACCCACTGAAGTGGTGCAAAGTAAAACTATCCTAGAGTGTGCGTTTATCCCCCAGGTTAAAATGTGGTAGGTTTTCTTGTTCCTAAGCTATTTTATATTTTCTCAATAACAAATGGTGAGAAACCAGCAGACTTGCTAGCAGCAGAAACAGCATAGCCAGCATAGCCAGCACAGGTGAGCACAGGTGAGCACAGTAGTTAGGAGCCAGAGGCCTCTGTGCGGGCTTCCAGCCCAGGGTACCGAGCCTCGTCAGTGAGGCGTGTAGCTTTAGTGCGAGACTAACACCTCGTTAGCGGGACCTGGTATCACTCGGCGCACGGACGGGATTAGATCACAGCCATCACGTATCTGTCAGGTGCTGCCTGGTTAACAGCAATCACGTAGCGGTCAGATACCACCCGCATCACGGCTCTCGTAGGTGTCAGATACCACTCGGATCACAGCAGTCATGTAGCGGTCAGATACCACCCAGATCACAGCAATCACGTAGGTGTCAGATGACACCCGGATCACAGCAGTCACGTAGGTGTCAGATGCCGGCCAGATGCAGGGTCGGTTAGGCAGCGGGAAGCTACGTCACAAAGATCGTGGCGCCGACCATCAGGTTTTGATGAGTTTAAAGGGTGAACTGCCCATTGGCAGGAGTAGGTCAGGTCCACTCTAGGGGCTGGGAGGAGCACGGGGGCGTGGCTATAGCTGTCTGTCCTGGTTGGTTGATGGATGCATCCTGATGACCACGTGCGTGAATGCAGCAGTGTGTGTCGTGGTATTCTCTCTGTTGTGTCTAGGGGTATGGCGTTTATGTGTTTTACTCGTCTCCTCGTTAACTAGAGTTACAACAACATAAAAGTGTGTCAAGAAGGGGGAACTAACACTGCGATCGCTGCCTAATTTTGTCAATTTCCAATCGGCTCGAGCCCCCACCGCCTTGCTTGTCACGCGCACAACTTAATAAAAGAGGGCAGCGTTAATACACTATTCTATTTATTTACTGTTACAACATAGAGTATTCTACTCCACAATGAATGATGCTCCAATATACATCTACTGACATGTGGAACAATCACTCGCACTCTCATATATTCATCCCAGCGACGCTATACGTATCTACACGCACACGTTATTTACCGGGTTATGAGTCAACTACGTACCAATACTTCACCTCGGTGAACACAAGGAAAACCGTATATTTTCCGAACTAAAGTCAGAAAATGATGTCACGCCGACGTCTTAGCAACCAATAAGATCAATCGACGATCACACAAGAGATAACCGTAGGTTTCTACAAACCGACAAACCAACAAATTCGATTTACTTTCTTCTAAGTTTGTTCAACTAGCGTTGAGTTACGTCGTGTCTTACTTTCCTACACTGTACCGCAGACGCCATGTCTCTCAGCTCCACGATCTCAGCAACGGTCCGAAATGCACGAGTTCTTTTTCCACCGGACAAGAGTCACCCCTGTTGCAGAAGTCTGCTGGTTCTCTTGCGTCCACGTCTTGGATAATGGTCGTAATCTCCTGTAGTTACTGTCCCAGAACTGGATTCGGCAATTTGCTCTACCTCCTGATTGGGTAGGCAACGAGAAGCCAGAAAAATCATAACAGTGAGATGAGTTTTGGAATGTAAAGATCTTCCGCTTAACCGTCTGTGAAAATCTGCCTGAACGTCAGTATAAACGATTGTTGAGAGTAGTTTGCTATAGCGACTATATATATATATATGTCAATGTTAAATGAAAACTAGAAAAATTTTAGTGATCTATGACAGCATTTCCTTAACGAAAGGTTTATTCGTAAAAGGTACTAGGCAGCGCCTTTACCCGTTGGTAGGTTTGTGTTTTAGAGGGACAGTGCTTCCACTTTGCGGTCACTTCATACTGGGGGGGGGGGGATTTGGTCCTGTTACTAAGTTGTGCACTGAAACAGCCATCAGACTGATAGTTTCAGTAAGATGGCCAGTGCGGACAGGCAGTTTTGATGTTTGGGGGTTGGCGAAATACTCTCCACAATGTTTAACTCTATGAAATAATCCTTGGGCACACCGGATTGCAACCAGCAACCTTCCACACTATGGCCAACAACTCTACCTGCAGAAACCTATTATCTGTGACAGCGTGCGTGGATGGGCTGCTTCACACAAGCTTACGTGGTGCCACACGTGGGACCGCTGTCGCAACGCAGGCCTCAGTCCCACCCAGTAACATTATACTGACACCGGGCCAACCAGTCCTAGTACTGTTCCCTGTAGTTCCAGGCGTCTGGCAGGGCAGCTACTAGATTGCCAATTTTTAAGTATCAGGTATGACTCGGCTGGGGTACGAACCATTGACCTCCCGCCTCGGGAGCGGACGCCATAACCTCTAGACCACCGAGGCGGCCCCGCGTGACACACGTAGCCACGCACGCGTGACACACGTAGCCACGCACGCGTGACACACGTAGCCACGCACGCGCGCGCACACACACACACACGATGTAGCCATGTGACAGCCAAGCAGCCAGTCGCTTAGATTGGGGGTGGGGGTGGGGGTGGGGGTGGGCTGGGTGCTAGAGGACGCGGATGATCCCGAGGTGCGGTGTGTCCTCATTTAGCTTATCTGGCATGTTTATGGGCCGCCCGGGACCGGGGCTTGCTAATCAATACCACCGCCATCTTTAAACGCTGCATCAGTCGCAGCCGGGGCCGCACAGGACAGGCGTTACAACACCGGGCCAACCGAGACAGCGGGCCGGGGCGTGAAGGCGAGCCGGATGGCGGGCACAGCACCGGATGTTGGTGTTTCCTGGGCACAACAAGCAGTTTGCTGCTGTATGCCTGTTGGCTGTAAACACTACATGTTTACTTCCGGACTCTTCTCACTTCACCTTGGCTAGCTGCACGCCGACGGCCGCTCACACCACAGGCTAGTGCCGAGGCTGCAGGCGACACCTGGGAATCCCGGATGATGGCGGAATGATGGCGGAATGATGTCGGAATGATGTCGGGCGTTTCTGATTCTGTCGGCGTGCAGGCGACTGCGTGTGTGGACGACTGGACTGAAGACGTTGAGAGAGAACAGTAACAGAACAACAATCGAAAACAATTATTTTAACATAAAGTCGAACGCCAGTGCCACGACATGTCCTGTATTATATTTCCTCTCCATTCCTTCTTACTTATCTTCTGTCTGTCTGTCTGTCTGCCGTGCCCTGTCTATTTCCAAACTCACAATGGACACCCTGATACCTAAGACACATTAACTGTCTATGCTATCTATTGTTTTAGTACAGATGTCACTGTCAGAATTGTTTGCTCACACGCCTGATTGTTCTTATGCTTACTGGCTGTAACAACGCTCAGCTCCAATCGTTTAAATACATGTATCTTAAGACTTTTTTTAATATACCACATCGAAGACAACATTCCTGATTAGATGAAACGGCTTTTTTTAAAGTCTGAGATGAAATGACGCACAACCACGTGACTAGTGGTATACCCACTCACCATAAAAAGATTGTCAAGACTAAGTGAAATAAGAAGCGTTGACACAGGGGGCGTTGTGGTTCCATGATAGCTGCTCACACTTTCTACGCCTCTCTCGGGTCTGCTAGTTTCCGCCTGTGTACCGATGATACAATTATGCTGTAGAGGGCGCTCATTGGTTTGACAAGAGTCGACATTGCGCGAACGGGCTGTACCATGCATCCTGCAAGCTGTACGTGCTCACTGATTCAGTTCCCTCTTGGACGCCAGATGAACTGCTTGAAGGCGCCTGCCGACGACCTTCACAGTCTAGTAACTATGGTAACTAAGCCCTTATCAGAAGTTTATCTCTGGCTAGAATAAAGAGTTATTTTTATGGGGATTGGAGGGCTTTTGGCAGAGCAAAGGGATGGGTGTGATTGATCGAATTGTACTGGCGAGTGTTCTGCAGGACTTTTCTTACTGTGGTTGTACTAAACGGTAATCAGCATCAAGCGTCTTGTGTGGCTGAAATAGAGTTCACCCGTAAAGTTGTCTTAATAGTATTAATGTGTTGGTTAGCATAATGTAGTGTAATGTAGTGTTTGGGTTCCTGGCCAAACAGTTTGGCTTCCTGTGCAAACCTAGAGGGAGATCTCAATCTACCTAAAAGCAGACTCATTTTCTTCTGGCTTTCAGCTGTCTGTAAGCCCAGACACGTGCCACTGATCATGATCGGAATTGCTGGCAGCAACTGACATAACAGATATCACAGTCAGAGTATTTTTTTCTTCCGGACAACACCAAAGGTTAACAATGAGACTTTTCCCCTACATTAGTCAATCTAGATTTAAAATGGTGGTGGTGGTGGTGGTGGAGGTGTGTGTGGGGTGGGGGTGGGGGGTTAACGGCACCAGCAGCCCCCTCAGCGAAATAATTTGTTGTTCACTGATCGTTTGCTTAACTATTTCAGTTAGGCTGCAATTGCAAACCTAGAATCGAAACAGATTGTGTGTGAAAACCGTTTAGCCGCTAGAAAAACAAATTGAATGGCAGCCTTGTGCCGTTAAGCCAGGTAGCGAGGGTTGCTGTGTGTTTTGTCCCCGTATCACGTCATTGGTCAGATGTTCTGTCAGGAAATGGCCGCCGTTAAGAGCAGACGGCAACGTAAGAATACACCGGTAATGTAAGAATACACAGTAAAATTAAGGACATGCCAGTACGGTAAAATACACTAGTAACGTAGGGATACACTGGTAATGTAAGGACACATTAGTAACGTAAGCATGCACTGGTAGCTTAAGGACGCATTGGTACCGTAAGAATATACTGGTAACGTAATGACACACCGGTAACGTAGGGACACATTGGCAATGTAAAAATACACTAGTAATGTAAGAGCACACTGTTAACCTAAGAACACACCGGTAACATAAGTACACATTAGCAATGTAAAAATAAGCTGGTAATGTAAGAGCACACTCTAACCTAAGAACACGCCGGTAACGTAAGGACACATTGGTACCGTAAGAATATACTGGTAACGTAATGACACACTGGTAACGTAAGGACACATTTGCAATGTAAAAATACGCTGTTAATGTAATAGCACACTGCTAACTTAAGAACACCCCGGTAACGTAAGAATCAATTTAGTGGTGAGACATGACAATGCCGGTTAGAGAAGTGAATTAAGACTACACTTAATTTTATGGCATTTAGAGAACTTGGAAAACACATACTTAGTATTGTAGGACTAAACGTAGAATGCTGTTTTGGGTATAAACTGGTTAATTCTGTAAATAAAGACACCATTTTTTAGTACAACCTATTGGTTTATCTATATCTTATAATCAGACTAATCTGATTCATTTAATTATATAACTGTGATTAGGGATACTTTTAATGGCCTAGGGTTGTCATGGATATGGAAAAATAGAAAAATATGCAAGTTTCCTTTAAATGTTTACCTAAAACCGAAAAAAATATCAGAATGGTCTGTTTGACCGTTGGATACAAAGCTGACTGTAGGAAATTGATACTAAGATATGTTCTGAACTTAAAAAGCGGAAAACACCACGAATTGTGTCTTTGGTTTCTTGAAGTCACAGAGAGCTAAGCTTTTAAGAGAATTTTATTGAAAAAAGCTAGTTTCTTTCAAATATAAGTGCCTTTGAAATAAAAAAGGTAGCACAAAGTTACATTTTTAAGCATGTGCGATTATAAAGACTCGTAAAGACTATATGAAGAGAAACTATTTTTCTTGAAGTCACTAAAAGTGTATCAGCTAGTGTGCGCGTGCATGATTTCTGGAACGAATAAATTGTTTCGGTAAACGAAATGTTACATTTCTTACAATATCAGTATCTTCAATATCGTCTCACGCATTTCTCGTCCCTTCGCCCTCTCTTCCTACCCCCGTTCCCTTCCTACGTTTATACCCCCACGCTTTTGTCGATTTTTCACTGTTACCATCGATACATTGACTCGGCATGTCCCTCTTGCGTTAAGAATAAATCTTTCCTTGCCGATACCTTGTCTGGGTTAAGCTGGGTTAAGATGTTTGTAAATTCCCATAGTTACCCCACGGCATTGATTTACCAACAGCCAAGGAAACTGTACCTGCCGTTTCCTCCCTTTTCTGAGTCTCCACCACTCTTCCTTTCTAATTTTACTCCTCCTCCTTGCTGTCCCCATCCCTGCTCTCGGGACCCTCTTCCGTGTGATTGTCTCTTGGGGCCCACTAATGTCGTCCGCCTCCCTTTCCCTGTCTCTCGGGACCTGCTGGGTCTTAGAGACTGAGCCTTACTGCCATCCGAAAATGCACGTGGTCGCACCCAAGGCGAACCACACGCATATCGTGTAAGTGCACGGCAGACAGGGACCACACGCATATCGTGTGTAAGTACATGGCAGACAGGAACCACACGCATATCGTGTGTAAGTACATGGCAGAAGGGACCACACGCATATCGTGTGTAAGTACATGGCAGACAGGGACCACACGCATATCGTGTGTAAGTACATGGCAGACAGGGACCACACGCATATCGTGTAAGTGCACGGCAGACAGGGAGCACACACATATCGTGTGTAAGTACATGGCAGACAGGGACCACACGCATATCGTAAGTACATGGCAGACAGGGACCACACGCATATCGTGTGTAAGTGCACAGCAGATAGGGACCACGCGCATATCGTGTGTAAGTGCACAGCAGATAGGGACCACGCGCATATCGTGTGTAAGTGCACAGCAGATAGGGACCACACGCGTATCGTAAGTGCACAGCAGACAGGGACCAGGCGCATATCGTGTGTAAGTGCACAGCAGATAGGGACCACGCGCATATCGTGTGTAAGTGCACAGCAGATAGGGACCACGCGCATATCGTGTGTAAGTGCACAGCAGATAGGGACCACGCGCATATCGTGTGTAAGTGCACGACAGACAGGGACCACACGTGTATCTCACGTGAATGCGTTGCCCAAACCACTGCATTTACCCAGTCGTAACTGCGCTTCCTTGTTTGTTCACCGACTTTGCCTCGATTCATGTTTTCGAATCCGCGATGGCCAGCCGTGTGTTTCTTGCCATTTTAAGGCAAACCCGAGCGCAAACTTTGTCGTTAAAATTACGGGGCGTTCTGCAGCAATCTGTGTTTAATCTCCGCGGAAAGAACACTGTTGGGGATTCAATGAGCCGTGACGTGACTGTAGGTCAGGGTCACGTGCAGTAACCGTAGTCTGCCAACTGCTACAACGGTTACCATGACTGTTGACCACTCATCCTTTTGATGTCGTCTACGATGTCGGTGTTGCAGATTCCAATTATGAAAGTAGAAGCCCCGTGGTGTTGCTGACCTGTTGGAATACTAAAAGTAGAAACCCCGTGGTGTTATTACAAGGCCTGTTGCTGACCGGGAATCAAGGTAAACCGACATGAAGGATTATGCACCCTGACGATGTGAGAACTGCAGATTGGATTTGTCGCTAAGCGTCAGTCTCAGCGTCACGCCTGACTGACCCAGTCTCTGTTTTCAGTCTGCTGCGCCGCGTTGTCGCACTGCTGATGTATTTGTCGAACGAGAGCTGTGTGTGTTCAGTTACACTCTTTATTTTTCTCAAAGTGAAATATGAGCAGTTTACACACTTTTCAGTGCAGTAATGCGCTTCAAGCCACTTGATCACACTGCATGTTTCGTTATTTTCACAGATGTAGTTGCTCACACATACACACACACACACACACACACACACACACACACATGTGAGAGAGAATCTCTCCAACCCTCATGCATAATGCAGAGCTGTGATGGCGAAGAGTCTCTCGCAAACTCTCGTCGCCTTCACACTCTCATGCACGGTTATAATAAGGTGAGAGCGGGCTACCACGAGGACATAAATGAGATCGAATATCATAAGATACTCGTCATGAAATTGCTTACAACAAATATTAATCTGTATAGAGTTAGTGTGAAAAGAAAAGCAGACACCCAGTAAAATGTAAAAGTATACGTTCCTTTCACTTACGACAGTTCTAGGAGAAGAAGCAAATGTTACAAGTAAGTTTTCTTAAACAAAGTTAACTTCTCGGTCGCTAGCGATCCGGCCGTTGTCTGATATCAAGTGCGAGCGTGGGTGTGCGTGCCGACTCAACGCTTACCAGAAATACGCGCAAATTTGCGAGTCGGTGCAAAACCCACAGTCGGTGCAAAACCCACAGTCGGTGCAATACCCACAGTCGGTGCAATACCCACAGTCGGTACAATACCCACAGTCGGTGCAATAACCACAGTCGGTACAATACCCACAGTCGGTGCAATACCCACAGTCGGTACAATACCCACAGTCGGTGCAACACCCACAGTCGGTACAATACCCACAGTCGGTGCAATACCCACAGTCGGTACAATACCCACAGTCGGTGCAACACCCACAGTCGGTGCAATAACCACAGTCGGTGCAATACCCACAGTCGGTGCAATACCCACAGTCGGTACAATACCCACAGTCGGTGCAATACCCACAGTCGGTACAACACCCACAGTCGGTACAATACCCACACTCGGTGCAATAACCACAGTCAGTGCAATACCCACAGTCAGTGCAATATCCACAGTCGGTGCAAAACCCACAGTCGGTGCAACACCCACAGTCGGTGCAATACCCACAGTCAGTGCAATACCCACAGTCGGTACAATACCCACAGTCGGTACAATACCCACAGTCGCAAAATTGTTTACTTCCCAGTCGGGCAGCTAGACGAAATTTTTACTTGCCCTACAAAGCCCTACAAAGGGTTTTCGCTGCCCCGGGCGGTCGGGCAACAGGCCCTGATAGGGTAGGTCTCGCTGGCGATGTCCAGCCGTACTAGAGGAGGTGGGGGTGGCATTAGCTGGCCCAGGATGACAACGTGTCAGACGCCAGACCCTTGCAAGACCTGCGGGAACCTCCTGGATTGATCCGAACCCTCCCGACACGCCTGGACCAGAATGGCAGCTACAGAGGCCTGAAGGTACGGCACCATTCCCGGCGAGCCAAAGCCCATAGTCTTGCTGGGATCTGCCGCACCTCTCATGGATGCCAACAACGTAAGTGAAGTTAGGTACTGACGTCGAAGCGCCTGCAGGTACTACCTAACGTTGCTTGCAGTCTTCCAGTCCTCGAGACGCGCTGCGTGACGGAGGGATTGGGTAGACATACGGGCCTCGGGAGACGCGCGCTCTTGCGCGGCTCTCCGATCCCTCGCGTCGGAGCTGGTCAGAGAGTTCGCGTCAGCAGCCCTGTCTTGGCTGGAGCGTCTTGGGCCCGAAGTTTGTAGTGGAGGGCCGGAAATTGGGGTTTGTTAGTCACGTTTCACTTATTGAACTGCACCTGACTCGATTCACTCAGCCGGCTCTGGAGGTGACTGTATTGATGACGGAGAGTAGATTAAATCTTGCTTCGTCTTTCGGCCCGCTGTAGTCATCAATAGTCTCGTCCGTCAACATCCTCGCCCCTAACCCCCCTCCCCCATTTTCGCCGTTTCTCTCCCTTTGCTTGTCCTTGCGTGTACTTAGAACACTGCTGTTGACCGAACATTGTCTGGCAAGGAAATCTATGCGCGTGCACAGGGCATTCCTCTGAATACAATAAACGTGCGAGTTTGAGTTAGAAATGCTAACACTAGGCCATGTCGTTCGATTGTTTGCACATCTGCAGCAAAGTATTTGCCGTTAATGTTTGTAGCTAGCGACTCGATCCATTCTCTGGACATTGTTTAGACCCGCGCCCGGCTACATGAGGGGCGCAGTCTCTTTCTACATATAAAATACAATATGGCTTTACGACCATTCTCAGGACTTGAAGTGGGAATTCGAAAGTTTATTTAACCCAGCCCAGAAATATAATTAGTAGTCCTGTGGATTTAGACCCAAGGGTGACTTGTATGAGCGTTTGTAGCTGCACTTTCGGTCATAACAGCGGCCATAAGACCCGTTCCGTCTGTGTATTTTATGTACATCTTTACGAGTGAGCAGGAGATACGAACGTTCATGGAAGGCGGCCCAAGCCCATACATGCGCTTAGCGTTACACCCCCCTGACGGTTTGAGTGGGGGGGGGGGGTGGAGTGGTGATGGAGTGCAGACGGTGCTTTGAAGCAACACCTGTTTGTATCACGTGATCGAAGGGAAGAAATGTTTCAGAGATGTCAGCGAGACGCGGTCGATTTTGCTCCATTAACGCTCAGATCGATAAGTGTTTCGTGTCCTCAAGGTGTGCTGTCTTGTACAGAGAAAGGTAACGGTGCACGACTCGGTGTCAAAGTGCTGCGTGGTTCATCTGGGCAGTACCTGTGTAAAATGTAATCCGACCAATGGTTTTGTTTTTCAAGGCGCACGTAATGTGTTTGAAAAGATTCTGTGTAATGAGGGTTGTCTTTGTTCAGCCAGTACGACTGGGAAATGACCTGCGTAATGGTAGTGTATTAGTTTTCAGAGCGTTCTGTATGTGCATTTGGGGATTATAATAGGGATTATAATGGTGTTTGACGCCGGTTTGTTGACAGGGTGAGTGCCACTACATCCGAGGTGTAGCTAATATTAGTTCTAGTTGTGTCTGACTGACTTTTGTGGACATTGCTGATGGCAGTGCATTTGGGAAGAACTCGCGAGTTGTACTGACCTCCTATGTATTCTGGTGTGTGGCAGTGATTGGAAGGATGCTGCACAGAGTGTTTGGTGCAGGAATATGTGAGGCAGTTCTTCCTAGAGCACTGAAGAGAACATGCCAGGTGTTTGCCGCAAAGTTTTAGCTAGCCGCGAGACCCGTTCCAGTCGTGTATCGAACAGTGAAGACGACTCCAATGGAGATGTCGTGATGCACAATTAAATATTACACAATCGTCCTTGTTCCCAGAAAAGGCTGATATGAATGTGGTCCGAATGTGTGCGACTGTACTTGTTTTTTCGGTTTTTTTTGGGGTGATGGATGGGTGGATATTCTAGTAGCATATGGGATCTTTTTTGTCTGGCGGAGAGATCTGGTGGGGTCCAGCATAGGACTGACACGGAGTCACCGCAGGGGCACGTGTCTAAGGGTTTGGTGCAGAGAGTCAGCAAGTCAGGATTGCCTCGCGTAGTGGCGAACAAAAAGGTAGGCAGTCATGCAGTCATGCAAACACAATCTGCTGGAACCGGCATGGAACGGCAAGGATTGCCAATCCACGCGGACCCTGGTCGTGGAGGGATAACGTGCGCGAGTAATGGTGAAGTTCAAAAGACCCCCGGAGAGACCCCCGGAGAGACCCCCGGAGAGACATGTCACGACCTACAAAACTGACCTTCGACGCTCGTTCTTCCCGTCGTCCACAACAGAAACGACGTCCACACCCCCCCCCCCCACCACACTGTTACATAGACGAGAGGAAAGAACAAATCACTCATTGCCGTGTACGTCGCAATATGATCAACCTCAACGACGACTTACCCAGACGACACTGAGGATCCTTCCTGTGGATGAGGCTTCCCGCACGAAACTGTCGAACACTGCTTCTTGGATTGTCCCCGTTATGCAGAAGCAAGGAAAACAGCACCGTCCCCAGTAAATCAAGAATACTTACA
>SMGT01008237.1:30933-42376 GCA_004794575.1 Lanistes nyassanus | reverse complement strand
GCTAGCCGCGAGACCCGTTCCAGTCGTGTATCGAACAGTGAAGACGACTCCAATGGAGATGTCGTGATGCACAATTAAATATTACACAATCGTCCTTGTTCCCAGAAAAGGCTGGTATGAATGTGGTCCGAATGTGTGCGACTGTACTTGTGTTTTCGGGTATTTTTTGGGGTGATGGATGGGTGGATATTCTAGTAGCATATGGGATCTTTTTTGTCTGGCGGAGAGATCTGGTGGGGTCCAGCATAGGACTGACACGGAGATTGTAATGTGTCACCGCAGGGGCACGTGTCTAAGGGTTTGGTGCAGAGAGTCAGCAAGTCAGGATTGCCTCGCGTAGTGGCGAACAAAAAGTTAGGCAGTCATGCAAACACAATCTGCTGGAACCGGCATGGAACGGCAAGGATTGCCAATGCACGCGGACACTGGTCGTGGAGGGATAACGTGCGCGAGTAATGGTGAAGTTCAAAAGACCCCTGGAGAGACATGTTACGACCTACAAAACTGACCTTCGAAGCTCGTTCTTCCCGTCCACAACAGAAACGACGTCCACACCCCACCACACTGTTACATAGACGAGAGGAAAGAACAAATCACTCATTGCCGTGTACGTCGCAATATGATCAACCTCAACGACGACTTACCCAGACGACACTTAACTGATGATCTTTCCTGTGGATGAGGCTTCCCGCACGAAACTGTCGAACACTGCTTCTTGGATTGTCCCCGTTATGCAGAAGCAAGGAAAACAGCACCGTCCCCAGTAAATCAAGAATACTTACATACAGACAACACTGTCCGCATTCAATCAAGAATACTTAAATACAGACAACTTTTTATTTGGAAGTCCCTCCCTAACAGTTCGACGCAAACGAACACATCTCCAAACGAGTCCAACACCACATCAACATTCTGAGCGCTTCCACAAGGAGCGATACCAGCGCCCCTGACACTGAGAGTCCAACGGTGGACTGGCTGATGCTGACATTCAATGGAAGTAAATATTCCCTCCCTACACCTCACTCACCCTCTCTCTCTTCCACTACCCTACTACCCACTTGTCTCTCTAATTCATTATCATGGCCATGTATTTGTATTTGTATTTGTATTTGTGTTACTACTTTGTGCCTAGCCAGGGCCATGCTTATATAAGCTGGCTTGTTGCCTGGCCCTGCCTTTGGCTGTATCAGTGTTTTGTGCTTTGGTTGCATAAATAAACGTTTGTTTAAAAAAATTTCAAAAACGAAGGATAATGGTGGCCGTTTGCCGATTGTGACCAGCGGTGAAAAATACTGCTAGCATAGGAGAGACATTCATATCAGGGCTTATACAGACTGGAAATTAGCAGATTTACACACACGTGGAGAAGCAGTAAAGTTTGAAATCTGGAGCTGTCTCGATCTGAGCACCAGATGCGGCGGCTGACAGACTACTTTGGAGAACCAAGTTTAGACAAGATATTCTGTGATAAAAGTTAGAAAAATGTCCACGCGAGTCGATTATCGACAGCCATTTGCCGGTCTTGTGGCTCTTCCTGTGCTTTGTCACGACCATGGCAGGGAGGCGGGAGTAGGGAGCAGGGAGCGGAAAGAAGCATGAGGACCAGACAGATAGCGTGATAAGAGGGGGGGGGGTACTAGACGGAGCGGGTAAAGGGTGGAAGGAAGGGAGGGAGCCATGAACAGAGCGAGAAGTGTGGAAGAGGAAGGAGAAAGAGAAAAAAGCTGGGGATAGGAAGACAGAAGAAGAAAGGAGAGAAAGGAGAAATGCATCGAGACAGATGGTCAGACAGACAGAACACCAGCAAAAAGAAAAGCGAGCAAAAAGAAAGACAAGACAAAGGGACAATACATCGGAAGGGAAGGGAAGGGAAGAGGCAGAAGAAAAGGACAGGAGGGTGGGAGGGAGCGAGCTAGAACATACCTCCACCGATCGATGCAGTGAAGAGGCGGAGACTATAAGACGGTTTGCAGGAGACAGACCAGAAAGCGAGAAGGTGGTGAAGTGTGATGATAACATTATTTTGGCAAGTTTCACGCTGCCATTCTGGTCAGGAATAGAGGGGCCAAAGCTGAGGTCTAAGACCAACAGACATCATTCGCCCCGCTCCCCCTCCGCACCACCACCATCACCACCTCCACCACCACTAAAGACAGGGTGTTAGCCGACTGTGGCTTGAGGGGCAACATCAGATTACATTGGAGCTGGGTAAGAATGACCATGAAGCCATTAGTGGCAACCCCACCCCCACTTATTAACAAATTACTGTATAACTGAGCAAATTTGTATGAATTTTTAAACTACTAGTTTGGAATCTGACTTTGAAAACTGTATTTGGTGTTTGAAAACTGTTTGTGTTTGGTGTTTGAAAACTGTTTGTGTTTGGTGTTTGAAAACTGTTTGTGTTTGGTGTTTGAAAACTGTTTGTGTTTGGTGTTTGAAAACTGTTTGTGTTTGGTGTGTGTGACATCCACTTCAGCGCCGCTCATGAGTCTTTCTTATTAGGTTCCGACGCGGTTGTCCGCCCTCAGCCGGCGAAATTTCAACCATTATTTGGCTTGGATCGTCTTGTTAGCGCTGGGATTTGTGGCTTCGTAAACGCTGTTAGCGCCGGATCCTGGGAAATCGTTCTATTGCCGTGTTAGGACCGGGCTGTCAGCGCTGACATCGGAGAAATTACTTTCAGTGTTACCTTCAGATCACTTTGTTAGGACTGGATGTCGCCAAATATCCGTCGTTGTTTGATATGGGTTTGACCAAAACTATTTCGTGGCCTGTATCAGCGAATGAAAAGCAACAGTTGTAAAAATCGTAATTGCAAACACCTTAAAAGAAAGATTCTGTTCGACTGTTTTACCAGTTCTAAAACAAATTTAAGATTGCTTTTTTTTAGCCTATAAGCAACACCTTGTGGTCACTATTTTAGCCTATAAACAAGACTCCGTAGTTACTGTTTGAGACTATAAACGACACCTTGTGATTACTGTTTCAGCCTATAAGCAGCAGTTTGACTGCTCTTTGTAAACAACACTTTGTGATTACTGTTTTGTGATTACTCAGGAGACAGGATTAATTCCTTCATATTGGTTCTGCAAATGTAAACTTTATGGTGACAGATTTCCTCAGCAGTCAAGTTAGAAATATATGTGAGCTAATTTAAATCTCGACATTTTTGGCAACATTAGGACAAAATCAAATTACAATAAAATGAAGAAAGTCTTTTATTCTCGGCATCAGCCAATGAAATATGAGAATAGGATTTGACACGACCGCACACAGCATGTCAAGTCTTCTGCGAGTTTTTGTAGTTGTTCGATCAGCACACCTTAACAGGCCTAACTAAAAACCTGTCAACCTGGAAAATACATCCAGGCTGGCTTTATGCTTATCAGAGTAGCACGAAAGGTTAAATTCTTGGAATTGGCCCAGCAAATGGCAGTGAAAAAAGTTTAAAGTGCGCAACATAGTAGCAACAAACGATGATTGGCGAAGCGACAGGGATGTGTGAAGAACTGTCGGAGCTGAGCATTTGGTCTCATGTCACCTTTCCAGGTGGATTGCGGCGGCTGGGTGGAGAGGGAAGGGGAGAGCACTGGAAGAGTCGGCTTACCAGAAATGGAAACGCACGTATGCCACCTGTTAAGTCGGCATCTGGCCATGGGTTTTATTTATTGCTGCTACGTCAACTAACGTCGGACAGTGATAATGACGGAATCGATTGGTACTTAACAACTGTTTACAAAGGTTAACGATGTCAAAGTTTGAAGCTGACGCTAGTGACCTATAGGTGGCAGTATACAAGCGGTCGTCTGACGCTAGCAGTGGTATGACGGCGATAACACTTCGACTGGGCATTTCTCTGACCTCGTTTTTGTGTGTGTGTGTGTGCGCGCCCACTCGACAGCTGAACATACCATATTTCTATTCCCTCCTTTCTATTCCGCTCGTTGTGTGGCAAAGCTTTCTCTGAGCTTTCTAAACCTGTCAAATTTCCATCGACTGCTTCGTTTTTATTCGGGGTCGACTACGGAAGAGCAGGAAAAAGGTGGAGAACGAGCCTGAGAATTTTTGTTTCCTGGCCAGATTTTCCATCTAAGGCCAACAGGGATATCTTTGAAAACTAGTGAAAATTAATTGTATTGCGCATATTTTTAAACTGTGTCGGTCCACCATTATGGAAGATGGGACACTTGTATCCGGACGCTCCTGGAAAATCGGTTTCTGTAATCTGTGCAGCGGTAGTTGCTGGGCGCTTGAGTCCAACCAGATCCGTGGGCACTACCACTTCTCCAGCAACCGAATCTGGATTTTCCTTTGTTCATGGCATTGCCTTGACGTGCAGCTGGGGACAGAATACACGTGGAGCTGGGGACTGAATACAGGTTGGGCTGGGGGACAGAATACACGTGGAGCTGGGGACAGAACACACGTGGAGCTGGGGGCTGAATACACGTGAGGCTGGGGGACTGAATACACGCGAGACTGGGGACTGAATACACGTGAGGCTGGGGGACTGAATGCACGTGGAACTGGGGCAGAATACACGTGGAGCTGGGGGCAGAATACACGTGGCGCTGGGGACTGAATACACGTGGCGCTGGGGACATGATTCGCCTGGACGATGGGGACGATCCTGGTTGAGCTTGGGAGACGATGCGGGTGCACCTGGGCAGATGACGCGCATGGAGATGGCGAGACGATGCACGTGGAGCTGAAGAGATTATGCACGTGGAGATGGAGAGAATGCGCGCGCAGCTTGAGAGACATGCACGTGGAGCTGGGGAGACGTTGCACTTGCAGTTGGAGAGACGATGCGCGTGCATCTGGGCAGATGATGGACGTGGAGCTATAAACACGATGCACGTGGAGTTTACTGAGGGGACGATGCACGTGCAGCGGGTCAAAGCGAGGGTTGACCATGATCCACTCAGACCTCCTAGAACAAGGTGCTAACAGCAATAAGCCAAGCGCGGTGCAACATCTGGGACGCAGGCGCGTGCGGTAATGCACACAGAGCGGTAATGCACACAGACACTATGGGGGGGGGGGCACCGAAACGGATTGGGGAGAAAGGGAGAGAGAGGGAGGGAACGGAGGCGGGGAAAGGCGAAAAGTTATTACGCAGTTTAACCGGAAGAAGGGCTTAAGAAGTAGTTTTTGTCGTGAAATGCACACTATTGATTTCAGGAGAGGTGGCGCTATGCGTGTTCACATTCTCTTTCCGATGTGGCTAACCGACCGGTTCACATCCGCCCTGCGAACTTTGCTGCTTCTGTTTTTCATTCGCGTGTCTGAAAAAAAGCTCGCGTGTTTAGAAGGAAAGGGCCAGACTGACAGACCCAGAGGCCAACAGAAAACTGGCGAAAAAAGTAAAGAATCGAATGTGTAAAGACGGTCAGGTGGACTCACAAACTATGTTCCTATTATCTGCATTCCACGCTGCTCGACTGGAGTTTCGTGAAGGGTGTGCGTTTTTTTAAAAAAAATCATCCACCATCATTATGCTGCTGCTGCTGCTGCTGATGATGATGATGATCTGTCGGCTGTCTAGTTTGGCAAGATCTGTGGAAAGTATCTTTCCTTTTTTTTTTACATGTCATCTACGTCAACTTCCGCTGTTCTCCTGCTGTCTTTCCACCCCATCTTCCGCTTCACGGTTTAGCTCTCCGGCATGGCACACATGGTGTGGAAACTTGTGTCGAAACATTTACCGCGCGCACATGCCCTTGCGCTTCCAGAATCAAGCAGCCTGATATTTCAAGTTTGTCTAGCTCATGTTTTCTCAGTCACCCCACCTCGGCGATCCCTTCCCCGCTACCTGTGAAAATGGAAAACAGCCCACATCAAGCATTAGGGGGAATCAGTGTGATGAAGCTGAATAAAATAAACTGCAAATAACGTGTGCCTCATCCCTGCACCCAGTAACCCCTACCCCCTCCCCAAACTTCAGCTTTCCATTGTGTCGTACTAAAAGCCCCCCCCCCCCAGCTGTCCGCATGATGTAATGAGAACGTTCCCCAGCTGTCTGCGTGATGTATTGAAAACGTCCCCTGCTGTCTGCGTGATGTGATAAGAACGCCCCAGCTGTTCATGTTGTGTACTGATAACGTCTCCAGCTATTCACGTGATGTACTGATAACATCCCCAGCTCTCCGCGTGATGTACTGACGACCTCCCCTACCCAGGTGTCCGCGTGATGTACTGATGGCCTACCCAGCTGATCACGTGATGTACTGATAACGTCCCCAGGTGTCCGCGTGCTGCACCGACAACGTCCCCAACTGACTACGTGTTGTGCCGTTAACGTCCCCAGCTGTCCGCCTGTTGTACTGAGAACGTCCTGCTGTTCAAAAACGCGCGAACTTAATGGCGCGCCGCTAGCACCTCTAAGAGGTCACATGCGAGCCTTGCACAGAATCTTAGAACACAGAAATATTGTTCTCGAACTGTTTTCAAATTCTTGGATAAAAACTACAAAGGCTTCTAGTAGTATAGCATTTTTTGTGATGTTCATCTATCAAAAACAAGAGAAATCTTTGTCATACAATGATTTGACGTAAGTATGTGTACTGTACAGACTGAAGCATAATGGGCTCCGCTTTACATATTTGATTGATTGATTGATTGATTGATTGATTGGACTATAAAGGATTTCTCCTTGCTCATCATGTTTCCTGTTGCTAAGCTGGGACTTCTGTTCTGTACTTTAATTTGTTGTAAATTGCTTCTTTTTTAATCTCCGAGACGTTTTAAATGGAACAGTCATCCCTTCAGATTCCATAAGCATTTCTCCTGTGGCTGGTTCTGTTCTTCCCCTCTCCCCTCCATCTCCCCTCCCCCCTTTTAGAAGTCATTTTCAGTAATCTTCCGCAAGTTGTCTCCCATCCTCTCCACAAAAATCTCATAATACTGCAATTTTCCCTTGTCCCGAAAGGCTCTTAATACTTAAGTAAATAATTATCACAAAATTTCAAAACGGACATCTTACTCAAAGCAGTTTTTAAGTTACAAGGCCTCGCTGTCTTTGTCATGAAAGGAGCAGGGTCTGAGAGGGGAATCAGGTCACGTGTGGGAGCTAAATGAACAAGATTTTACTGTTTTCAGATGTTGATAAAAGGATATCGGACATAGACTATTGGAAAATGAATGAATGAGTGAATGAATGAATGAATGAATGCGCATCATAAGCTGGTACTGTACGAAACTGCCACAAAGGCAGGAGCTAAGTATTATTTTGGCAGGTAATAGCCAAAGTGTTACGTGTGGTACACCTGTTTGGTAATTACCACCCTCATTCGTTCGCGCGATCACGTATACACGCGGGATTAATGCTGTGCACTGCTGCAGTGGGAGTACCAGAGGTCACTTCCGACAGTGCAGAAATTATTAGCTATCACGGAAAGCACGCATTTCATGCTGCTGTGCAAGCATACTTTTCTAGCGTAGAGCGTGACAGCTGTCAGACAGGCATACAGCTGTCAGACATGCACACAGCTGTCAGACGGGCACGCAGCTGTCCCTTGGAGAAGAGCATTGGCACGAAGAGATCTGTCACACAGAGGGAGGGAGAGCTGTCACACACACGGGGAACAGTCACACGCGAAGAGTGTTTCGCACTTCACACGGAGGAAAAATTATCAAGAGAGAGTTTTCACGTGAAGAGTAAACTATCACACGCTGAGAGTCGTCACAGGGACTGTTTTCACACAGATTTGTCACATAGAGAGATATCTATCAGAAAAAGAAAGTTTTCACAACAGTTGAGATGTCACTCTTAAAAAGTTGTCACACTGAGTTGTGTGTGTGTAGGGGTATTTGTTGCTTAACGTCCAGCCGCAAACTATGTGCATATCAGGACGGTGTTGCTTAGACAAAGTTTACGTGCTGCCACACGTGGGACTGATGGCGCAACACGGGCCTCAGTCCCACCCAGTCACATTATACTGACACCGGGCCAACCAGTCCTAGTTCTGTTCCCTGTAGTGCCAGGCTTCTGGCAGGGCAGCTCCTAGATTGTCAATTTTGAAGTCTTAGGTATGACTAGGACGGGATGCGAACACTGACCTCCCGCCTAGGAAGCGGACGCTGTAACCACTAGACCACCGAGGCGGTCACTGAGTTGTGGGACCGAAAGTTCTAACAAAATCTACATCGTCACTGCAAATTGTTATAAGCTAGCGATGTCTCACTGCCACAAAACTAGAACTATTACACAGCTTGGAAGCCGGGCTGGCTTGCATGAGCGTTCGTAGTTGCTCTTGCAGTCATAAGAAGGGTCGTAAGGCCTGTTCACCCTATGTATTTTACGCGCACCTTTACATATGAACAGGGGATACGAAGGCTTATGCAAACCAGCCCAGAGCGTTCTTATCACTACTTCCCTTCATAAAGTGGTCGTAAGGCCATTCGCCCTCTGTATTTTACGTACATCTTTACTAATGAACAGGAGATAACAACGCTCATGCAAGCCACCCAAGGGCCTTTAAGACAGCCACAACAGAATTGCAATCATCCCAGTCATAGGGCTTATGCACTTATAACTGTACACAGCTACGCAGTCATCGCATAGTACAGAATGTAGTCACCGCACAGCAAAAATAAAAATTGATATGGCCATCACACAACGATAGAACAGGAAGCGGGAAGTATTGTAGCGGATTTGTTTCCTGCGCATGCCTAACCTTATCACGGAGCCCAGGTATAACCATGACACAGCCAGATGCCTCTACCGTCTCAACACGGCAGGCACAGAGCTTCAGATAAGTAATGTCTGAACTCGTGCATATACGCCAAGAGGAAATACTGATTTATTATGCGCAAACGCATTTTTTTCACACAGAGAGATCTTGTCCAGTGTCCCACTCCACTCTCTGGACACACAAGAGAAGAAATCCTGGAGATCCGATCTTGCTCATTTTCTGGAACCAGGTATTTATCTGTGGATCTTCCTTGCCTGCAGGTGGCCATACTGCATCCATTGTCTACATGACAACAGAGGGCGCTGTGTAATTTTCCACCCCTGGGCGTCGCATTGCTAATAACTCGAGACGTCTGCAAACACTTGGCACTGCCAGAAGGATGTCCATTAGACCTGAACATACAAATTAGTCTTTAATTGCGGCGATCGAAGGACCAGCGTGAGGAGGGGAGTGAGTGGGGTGGGGTGGAGGAAACAGCGGAGGACAGAGAAGCCTAAAGGGGAAGGAGAGCCTGATGACACGTGATTTACATGGAAACATGATTTACATGGAAACAAGGTGATTAGGCCTATCCATGCTGCTAGTCAAGAAATGGTACTGAGGGTAGGAGACATTACATTCAGCAGCAACACTAACGAAAACGTCAGGTCTCGGCCAGCAGCTTAGCTAACACCACCACGGCTCCTGGCTCCAGAAGAGGTTTGGTTAGGGGGGGGGGCTCTATCGTGTTGGTCTGAATAATCAGCTTCATTAATAATCTGCTTTATCGGTGATCTTCTCATCAGGAATCACAGTCATCAATAACTTTATCACAGCTGCTTTACATCGGAAGTCACTAAGATATTCTAGTCACGACTGGAGAGAGTTGTAGAGAACCACATGACCGACCATCTACAACTGGAAAAGAAGTTTATGCCCCCGAAGACAAAAGCATTGCAGCTGAGCTTTCCATATCAATATTCAAAGCAGAGTTCATAGCAACAAGCTCTGCCCTTAGCTTGATAGCGTTAAAAGGTAGTAAAAGTACAGAAAAATCATTTTTATTTCCAGCTGTCGGGCAGCCCTACAGACCTTCCAAGACTATCAGAGAGACTAGATACAGTGTATGAAATCCTACTAAGTTTCATAAGCCAGGAATAAAGAAGAAATTTCTCTGGGCACCACCTTCCCACATAGGAATTAAAGGAAACGAGGAAGCACACAGCTTTGCTAAACCAGCAATTAGAGCAAAACCAACCGCCAGCGGCATCAAAATGAATAATCCCATCTCTCCAGAGGGGACGAAAACACCAGCAACCACCAGCAAAGCTACAGTGGGACGACAAGTACAACAAGGAATTCAGCCCATAGCACAACTAAATAAATAGAAGAATCAGCAGTTAGAGGGTTACATTATTATTTGACTCTCACGGAGCTAAGCAGACCAGAGTAGCCATCACGAGACTAAATGTGGAACACCATCTGATCCACTGCAAACAGCAGTTGTCGGGACAGACTCTGCGCTTCAGGTGTCCTGCTAGACGGGAAGCTAAACAACCAAGAAATGGAAGACTTTATGAAAGGCGCCCTTTGTTAGATATATTTCAATAAAAGACTCTATCCAGTAGCCTATACAAATAAAAAACCGGTAAGATTAAAAGTGCAAGATGCAATAGACCAGTAAAATTAAAATCAAAGCGTTATTAAACCAAAGACATCGAGAGCAAAGACAAATCCTTAAAGAAGATATAAATAGAACTTGGGACCAATGCGACAGTAGGATCCGGCCACGGGGACAAAGCGTTGCTCTGCACTTCGGGGGATCTGAACCACCACCAGGAGCAGAGTGCGAGACGGCAGCCAGCAGGCCGCCAGCACTTTACCGCCGCCAGAGCAGAAGACCACAGCTGTAAACATTTTTCCCATATCCCCTCCCCCCTCCCCCCTCATTGTGTAATCACCCCAAGGTGGATCGAAGCATGTCCACACAACAACAACAACAACAACATGTAGGGAAAGACATGGGTGTTGAGAGGAACGTTCGCTTATGTTTGTTTTCGAGATGCAGAAGAGATTGAGGACATGGGTATTTTGAACCGCTAACAACATTTATTCATTATCTCAGTAGATGTCAAAGTGGCGGGTGGCCTTTCTGCCGGCAGCAGTGTCAGATAGGTGGGGAGGGCGTCAAACTGCACACGTGGAGACCTTTGGTAACGCGCCCCGTGTCACAACCAAATGTCGTGATGCCAGTCACCGCGCAGGGATCTTTGTGCGCAGACTGGTTGGCACACGGACATGATGGGCGCCAGGCCCGGCTGTCGACACCGCGACCTTTAATTGTGGTCACGTCACGCCGCCTCTGGGCGTGTGCTGTCACTAGCCGGTGATTTCCCCTTGGTTGCAAAACTCGGCTCCTGTCGGTCACGACGCGTACTGGTGGCGTGTAGGTCACCTGACTGCAGAGCTGGCGTAGGTGGTATGCAGCTGTGGAAAGTGGGGGCGCTGTGGGGAGGCCATGAGGGAAAAAGCAGTGGGGGTGTTGGGGGTAGAAATAGAAGGGCAGAGTCTTGGGGCACAATGAGCCACACATCGTCGTCGCTTCCCCTCCCTTACTGCTACCCACGCGGGTGTGGCAAAGATGTCCTCGTCATGCTAGGTACGTTATATGTCCTCGCCCTGCTAGGTACGTTATATGTCCTCGCCCTGCTAGGTACGTTATATGTCCTCGCCCTGCTAGGTACGTTATATGTCCTCGCCATGCT
>SMGT01008237.1:14860-28572 GCA_004794575.1 Lanistes nyassanus | reverse complement strand
CGAGGGTGAGAGCTGCAGCTTTTGCTATTGGATGTGCATCCTTCACTCAATTCTGAGCGATTTTTTCGCTCTCACGTCATTAGCTTACGCACAGCGAGTTGGCTGCCGACACTGGACGCCATCGTGCAAGAGAATCCAATTTGCGACTCCCGCTCTCCATAAATGAGAAACCCGAGACCAAAATCATTTAAGCGGCCGACTCAGCGCTGTTGATGCGGTCCAGAGTAGATGGCGAGATGGTCATTTCCAAGATACACCGGCACGGCTAATACACTTTGCAGCCAAATAGGTCGTGGTCCCTTCGTTTAGGCCACCTTGAGATATGGCGACCTGTTTGCGTCAGAAACCATTTTCTTCCATTAGCGGCGCATAGCACAGAAGATGACGGCGATTTGCTTTTGCAACAACTCCGATATTTCCGGTTTGGTCCACAGAGACGAGTTATCGACATGCGGAATCTGAGATGAGGGAGTCGGCTGGCTGCTGATATCTGGTGCTGGTGGTTGATGATGATGATGATGATGTTGTTGATGTTGTTGATGTTGTTTTTGTGGTGGTGGTGGTGGTGGTGGTGGTGGTGGTGTGTTTGGAGGGAATAAACAGTCGAAAAATGAAAGGGACCTGTTGAGAGAGGGAGAGAGGAGCGAGAGAGAGAATAGAGAAAGAAAGGGGTGGACTAGTTAATGAAGGAAAAAGGAAGGTGACCGTCTGCAGAGGCAAAGCAAGTGACGTAGACACTAAGAGCGGTGTCACATCTATTTAGTTCCCCAGTGCATTAAGTCCTCTTCTACTTGAGTGCATTATCTCCCGCCGGAGGCGCAAGACGCGATGGCCTTAGTTTTTAGCAAGACAAGCTTGCCGAGAGAAACGAGTGAAAGAAGATGATATTAATTGAGATTGGGTTCCAAATTTCCTTATGTCACCCCTCCTGGCGGTTAAGGACGGTCTGTTAAAATATGTAAACTTCGAGCTGCGCACGGGGATAATGAAATGTGCGCGGGTAACGAAAAGTGCGCGTGCCATGTAATGAGATTTAGCGACGTGCTTCGGAAATGCTGTAACTGTGTTGAGATGCCACAGGCGTGTATATGCAGTCCGTGCACTTTTTTTAAAAGTTACCATACAATCTTTTACAGGTGCGCTTATGTACATGTAGTACGGTTATGTGCGGGAGTGTTTATGTGCAAACGCGCATTAATCTTTCTTTTTTTCTTTCCACTTTTTTTCCTTTCTTTATTGGGCCCTTCGTTTTTGGTTAGTCTTTTTTGGAAATATTTTATTTCTTGGTTTGTACGTTTTTTTAATTGGCATGAGATTGTGCTAGTTCTCCAACTTCCACAAAGTTATAAATTTTTGTTGAACCTTGATTAATACAGCTTGTCTCAGTGGGTGCTGCCGCGCGCTAGGAGCTACACGGCCCAGAAAGATCGCGTCGTGCCCCGCCCAGACGGAGGGCTCCGTGTGCTAAGTAGGCGTGAGGCCCATCACTTCAAACACCGAGTGCACGTGTTGCGTGCCCACTATCCGTTTCCGCAGCGTGTAAGGCCAACATCTCACAAGTCCTACTTGTAAACACTTGAGATTTTATAATTTACCGTTCCATAGAGACGTAAGAATGAAAACGAACTCTAGCCAGATTATTATCTGTTGGGGAGGAAACATACAGCTACCTTTTGCCATTTTTAGCTTAGTATATTTCATTTTATTTTCGGCTACACTTCGCACACTGGAAATATTCGCCAGGCATGTCACCCGGTCTATGGGAGGTTTTACGGCAGGAGCGTTGACTGTACTGGCAGGCAGGCCGAGCGTTCAACCCGCGTCAGCATCAAATGTCGCGTTAAGGTGGGGGATGGGAGGAGGGGAGGCACAGAAAAGCAGGCGGTGAGGTCAGAAAAATAACTTCCATCCCATCTCTTACGGCGCGCAGCTCGGGAAGAAAACGAACCAACGTAAAAACGTCGTCCAAAAGCTTGAAGGAAGAGGCGGGAAGGGGGAGGAGAGGGGAGTCGGGGGCGGCGGAGGAAACAGACGCTCGGTGGTCGAAGTTCGAAACATTTC
The DNA here is from genome assembly GCA_004794575.1 of Lanistes nyassanus. Lineage (NCBI taxonomy): Eukaryota > Metazoa > Mollusca > Gastropoda > Architaenioglossa > Ampullariidae > Lanistes > Lanistes nyassanus. Next base: position 26,511 of record SMGT01008237.1, on the reverse strand, counting down.
CTCGCCACATCGATCGCGAGCGAGCAGGCAGCGAAGGTTAAAGGTCAAAGTGGTAGTTCTGCTTGGTGCCGAAAACTGAAGCAAAATACAAGATGAGGGCAAGCAGCTGTGATACGGGCTTGAAGATGGGGGTGGGGGGATCCGACTGGTTCAATGATAGAGTGAAAGCATGAGACTCTCAGTGATTCAACTGGTTAGAAATTGGCCTGCACGGAGCCAGTCCCCTTTGGATCAAGACAGACGGACAGGTGCAGGATTCCTCATATGCACGCTGTTCCCAGAAACGTTTATCACCACTTGTAAGAGATTGCAAAAACTTGGCTCTTCTCACAACATGTTTGCGATAAAATATCTGCATTCCCCTGTCGGAATATGCATCGACTGAAGGGTTTTTTTTGGATGTGAGAACAAATGTCGGCGCGATGCGAGGTCCTATCCTGGTTTGCGTTAGCAGTAAAACATGAAGCATTCCGGCCAGGTTTGGTGTTCATGTGAGCTCCACTGTGCTTTTGAAACGCCATAGCAGAGCGCGTGCATGCTTAGCTCCCTTTGGAAGACTTCTAATGTGACGGAGCGACAGAAGATTACAGTCGTTGCACCTGCTGATCTGACGTGTCTTTCTGATGTTTGCAGAAGATGTGGAGCCGGGCGCAACAATATCTTGCTCTATGGCTGTGGACGGCTAGCGTGGCATTTGGAATACTCTCAGAAAAGGGTGAGTAGTCGTTCACTGCACACACGTGTTTGCCTGCCTATGTACGTATGTGCATGGAGACGCTCAAATGTTCACCTCATACAGGCACGCATACACATCCACAAGAGACACAGCCTCGCCCACACCCAGCGTTCCATTTATTCGGCCATCTGTATACCTATCCACCTAGACGCACCAGTTCATGGATACATCCCCCCTCCCCCCTCGCCATCACTGGCATCTCGCCAAAAGATGCTCAATAGTACACAGTACTGTGTCCGCAGATCCACTGTACTCAAGAATACTGTTATTGAATACGACCTTGTAGTGGCGCCTGCCTGTAAGTGAAGAGATTATTAATAATCTGCATTTTTTCCAACGAAAGATTTTCAAAGCTGAAAATAAAAGCATCACTGACGTTTTTTCCCTACTGGTCAAGGTTCAAACGGACAGGAAACTGAGTGAAGGTTAGGGGAATAGGGTAGAAATGTACGCTGTGAAAGTTAGGGGAATAGGGTAGAAATGTGCACCTTGTGAAGGTTAGGGGAATGGGGTAGAAATGTACGCTGAGTTTCACATTTCATTAATCTGCTTGCTAGTGTTTTTCTACTCAATGACTGAAAGCAATTTCATTTTGAACCAGTCTCGTTTTACGCTTCACAGCGTACATTTCTACCTTATTCCCCTAACTTTCACACAACGTACATTGCTGCCCTATTCCCTAAACTTTCACTCAGCGTACATTTCTACCCTATTCCCTAAACTTTCACTCAGCGTATATTTCTACCCTATTCCCTTAAATTTCACACAGCGTACATTTCTACCCTATTCCCTAAACTTTCACTCAGCGTACATTTCTACCCTATTCCCTTAAATTTCACACAGCGTACATTTCTACCCTATTCCCTAAACTTTCACTCAGCGTATATTTCTACCCTATTCCCTTAAATTTCACACAGCGTACATTTCTACCCTATTACCCTATTGCCCTAACTTTCACACAGCGTACATTTCTACCCTATTCCCCTAACTTTCACACAGCGTACATTTCTACCCTATTGCCCTAACTTTCACACAGCGTACATTAACTTTCAGTTAAGGGAATCATGCAAATAGTATGTAATTACATACATTACATATAAGATGTGTGCTAAATGTGTTCTTAGAATGCCCCTACTTGACTGAACTTTTCGTGCTGGCACACATTTGGAAAATTATCAGAACGCCATTTAGACATTTTCTGGCCATTTGAACAGTTTCGAGAACACAGATCAGGAACCTAACTCTGCATGTCACGAAAGAGAACTATGTTATGACCTCCATTTAGTCAGGCCCACGAGTTGCCTCGGACAGGTGTAGAAGGCTAAAACCTATTTGTGCTCCGTGTGACTGCCGTCGCGTGGCATATAGCTGCCTCGCTGGCAAAGACAAAGTATGCCTGCTTGTACGGAATGAAGAAATTGTGACACAAGGACGGTGTTCGCTCGGGGGCAGTCAGAGCAATTTGTGGCTGTCGGTATTGTCTGGACGGGATGCAACAGTCCCCAACGCCACCCGTCACAGCCACAAGTAATATTGATTGGCGTCTGTCTGCTGGCAGGCACCTGCTTATCAATGTAGTCCGTTCGGGCTGTAAGAAAAGCGTTAAAAGTGTTGAACGGTCTGCAATGCAGTTTAATCTGTTATAAACAGCCCGAGCTCGTGTGCGGAGTCTTTTTGATGGCTGATATGAAGCGGCGTGTCCTGTTGATCGATAGCAATCTAAACAGATTATGGAATATTTTTGGCAGAAGAGAGTTCTTCAAAGAGCTTTGTTCTTGCAAAGAATCAAAGATGCGGGGGCTTTTTCTGTTGTTTTTTTTTCCTGTTGCCTTTTCCCTCGCGCTGTAAGAGGAAAATCACAAGAGGCGATTTTTATGGTTGCCTCATGCAGTCATAACGGCTTGAATTGATGTTGCACTTGTTTCTGACCTTTAATGAATATTAGCTCTTCATGTCTTTTCATCAGTATGATTAAGTAAATAAGCTGAACGGTGACTTTCGCATAGGAAGAATTTCGTTGAAATAAATCGTAAAAGTATCTCTTATTGTCGAATAGATTTAAGATAGAACAGCGTTTATGTGAACACGCCTGGTTTTGAGAATGTGACTCGTGTAGTACGAATGTTAGCAGCAGGTCAGGAAGTGTTGAGCTGAAAGCCAGCAGAACGTGAGCCTTCAAACTTGTTGCTGTGAAGTTAAAATGTACACACAGACACACTCTGACCTGATGTACACACAGACACACTCTGATCTGATGTACACATAGACACACCCTGACCTGGTGCAAGCCTGATGTACATATAGACACAACCGAACCTGATGTACGCATAGATAAGCCCTGACCTGATGTACACATAGACATACACTAAAGTACTAGCGGCACTGTAGAGAAGACTAGCACCGTCTTCCTAAAACTGGTTCCGGGAAAAGTCTTGACACGTCATCCACTGGATTCTACCCTCCTCCCCTTTAAGAAAAGAAATTCTCTCAAATACCCACGATACAGGTGCTAGACGGAGTGATCTACAGCTAATTTACACCACAGTGTTGCACCTGTGTGTTGCACCTGTGCGCGTCCAGTTTACTGTAAAAGAACAAGCTCACAGACCCAGCAGCCTTACCTGCGAAATGTTTGGTGATTCTGAAAGGTTACTGTATTCTGTTAATGTGAGCGTGAGTCTGTATTCGTGTCAAACATAGTCAAACACGTCTTAACACTATTCTTCAGCGTCAGCGCTTTAAGCGGGTGGCTAGCGTTATTGAGCTGTCACGTGACAGTCCCGGGTGTCACAAAGAGATTAAATTCGTGTGGCATTACGTAGAATATTGATGTCGTCCCACAAAGAGAACGGGATCATGTGTCAGTTCAAAGGGAGGCTGGGTTGTTCCATCACAGCAGGAGTGTTGCTGTTTGCCCTAACAATGGAGACTCTATCAGTTAATGTTTAACCCTCAACACTCTAAAGTCTCCAACTCCTTCAAGCGTGGTCAAAACAGGGGATATAATGGAGGCACAGGGGCTGATAGACAGAAAAGAAGGGGAGAAGAAGGCATATGAAGGACGAAATGGGGGAAGGGAAGGGGGGATGACGAGATGTTAGGCGGGGAAGCGTGCAGAAGCTGCAGGCCTATGTACTAATGGTGAAAAATAGATGTCAACATGTCGTTCGACTGTTGTGTGCAACGCGATGATGACATGTGGTGTACTTCGTGTTCAAAGAAGTCCCACTAGACCATTTAAGAAATTGCCTTCCACATTTTGAAGATTACGGACGAGAGGATGGGGGACACGCCATGCCAGTGATGTTTTGCTGTGGTGGCTGCCGGCGGTGTGCCTCGTGGCAGCAGAACTCACAACTTCTCAGCAAATGTACGAATGGCGAAGACATTAGCTTGTATACCGCGAGGCGTGACAACAGACACGCCAACCTCAAACTATCGGTGGAGGTGACTTCCCCTGCCGTACAGCTGACTGACTGGAAAAGAAGTCCAGGAGTTAATGTTGAAATGCACAATTTAAAATTGTATTTTACAAAACAGAAAAAACGAAAAAGTCCGAAATGACAATATTTTAAGGAAAAGATGCAGCAAATCGCTAAGACATGATTGAAGTAAAGCGTGCTTCAGAACGTGTTGGACACAATATTGAAAACCTTGTTTGAGACAGGAAATCCTTATTCTGCTTTCAGTGAGAGCTCTGTAGCAGCTATGTTTATGAGCTAAAGGATGAATAGTAAAAGAAATAAAAACGCAAATAACATGAATTTCTCTGTAGGCTGTGGGTCCAGATTTTTCTAAATATAAAAAAAACTCAAACGAATAAATTGTTTGCTACAAGAGAGATTGAAATATGAAATGTGATTGTTCTGTTGATATATTTAGTTTAGGTTCGTTTAGTTTAGTGTAGCTGATATGTTTTCAGATGTAGTGAAGTAGACTTAATCATTTCTGTACGTTTTGTGAGCTTCCAACACGAGGAACTAACATTTACCAAATGACTGGCTGTGGGGTGCAGACATTGTGGCTGCAGGTCACCTTCAGCGAGAAAGACGCGCGCAGCCATGTGAAATGAACCCAGAGGTCTTTCTTTCGGCTGTTGGATCAGTTATAGTTCAAGTCTCGTGTACACAGACCTTGATAACCCGCCGTTCCTAAATAGATGGTTCAGAGGCTTGTCGTGGAATGTACACACTACAGGACTTGCCTGACGGTTCTGAGCAGTCTGCAATATTTGTACAGAATCAAGGGCAGACCCCCGTGATGGGCTTGTATTCAGCCTGGAGGAAGTGGAACGGTATGGATGGATTTGACCACCTTCAGGCTGCAGTGGTGGCATGCACATTGCAGGGACAGATCTGTATGTAATGTACATTCCAGATTCCAGGGACAGGTCTGGATCTAATGAACATTACAGGGACAGATATGGATGAAGTGTACAGTCCGGGGACATTTTTATTAAAAGGACAAATCTGGATGTAAAGTACATTACAGGAACAGATCTGGATGTGATGTACATTACAGGGAGAGATCTGGATGTGATGTACATTGCAGGGACATATCTGGATGTGATGTACATTGCAGGGACAGATCTGGATGTAATGCATAATGCGGGGACAGATCTGGATGTGATGTACATTGCAGGGACAGATCTGGATGTAATGTATATTGCAGGGACAGATCTGGATGTAATGTATATTACAGGGACAGATGTAGATGTAATGTACATTGCAGGGACAGATCTGGATGTAATATACATTGCAGGGACAGATCTGGATGTAATGTACATTGCAGGGACAGATCTGGATGTAATGTATATTGCAGGGACAGTTATGGATGCAATGTATAATGCAAGGACAGATCTGGATGTAATGTACATTACAGGGACAGATCTGGATGTAATGTATATTGCAGGGACAGATCTGGATGTAATGTATATTGCAGGGACAGACAGATGTAAATGTGATGTACATTACAGGGAGAGATCTGGATGTAATATACATTGCAGGGACAGATCTGGATGTAATATACATTGCAGGGACAGATCTGGATGTAATGTATATTGCAGGGACAGATCTGGATGTAATGTATATTGCAGGGACAGATGTAGATGTAATTTGCATTGCAGGGACAGATCTGGATGTAATATACATTGCAGGGACAGATCTGGATGTAATGTACATTGCAGGGACAGATCTGGATGTAATGTACATTACAGGGAGAGGTCTGGCCAAAAGCGGGCTGCAATGCCTTCTTATCCTTTGATGTCGGCGTCCAGTTCCCACCCACCCCCGCCCCTCCCTTCCCATCAGCGTCACACACAAAGACTGTTGCTGGTGCACGTCGGGAAACAACGTCGACCTCAGGAAGTGACGCAGTTTTGCGTTTCGTGATTGGCATGTAGAGTGTTTTTTGATTGTTTTGACACGTGACTTCTCGCTTCACGTGCGCGAGGCCATAACTTCTTTCCAGCGTTATTCCGAGAGGGACGGGGGACAAAACAGGAGGGTAACATCATTATAATTTCTCTCTCTATCTATATTTGTCTCTTTTGTCCAAAACCAGTCTGCTCAGATTCCAAACAAGCCACGTGTTTTCCAAAACAGTTTTTTGGGGGTGGAGGGGGGTAGGAGGACACTGGCCGGGGACCCAAGAACTCTGACAGGTGTATCCAAGATGTTAAGGACATATTTTAAAAAGTGCGTTACAACATATCATCGTTCACCACACCTGACTTCATAAACAGCATGATTTGACAACTGTATCCTAACCACACCTGACGTAATCAAGAACAGGTATTTTGACGGGCGATTCCAAGCTTTGCTTCGTTTATTGTAGGCTTTGGAATCTGGCACGATCAGTCATTTCGTGGTGCCTGTGGAGCTGCTGTTTGAGGAAGTAGCGGGTGGGGAGGGGCGAGAAGGTAGCTGATGCCGGAACGAAGATGGAATAAGTGAATAGTAGAGCCTCGGGTCTCCATAGTGAGGGGCTGTGATTACATGCACGGGGATTGTAGGATTTTATTTGTATAGATTGATGGCTTTCGGAAACGGCGTAGCTTTGGGGGGGGGGAATTGGGGAGGGGAGGGGATGGAGTAACGCTTTTGATCCATGTCTTTCCTCCATCCCTCTTGCATCTCGGTCTTCAGCGAGCTGAGCATGGCCGTCCAGAGGGTCACGAGTCCCAATGAAAAAAAAAAGAGACAAGGGGAGGGGAGAGGGGTAGTGGGGTAGTCGTTAAACGGCTGAGCGGGTGAGCAAGAGACGATAGCCCTGCTGTCCCTCCGGGTGGAGGTGCACGTGCAGTCAGTCTTTTGAAAGACGCGGCTGACGGCTTTTGCATCACTAACATTCAATCGAATCGCGCAGCATCACGTACTCGTAAATCTTGCTGTGAAAAGCAGTAGCAGTAACAGCGACGTGGAGTTCCCTGCTCGCTGAGAAAAGATGGCCGTGACTGGGCTTATTTGTAACAGCAGAGGAAGACCACAGCTCACACGTAATATGTAGGCAAACCGTACATTCATTCACCATTTGGTGTGTGTGAGGACAGCATCCGGAATGCGAAGACAAGTGCTGGCCTTTGTCGTGTAAGCAATGGCGCTGGGCTTGAGCGGACCCGTGATCTGTAGACAGATAGTGGACTTTACGTGCTGGAGACTTCAGGTTATGTTAGTAATACAGACAACTGGCACAGTTTCCTACGCATACTGGTCGTGCCAAACACGATGCAATGTGATTGATATTGACCCTGGAGTACTATCAACAGGCGATTATTTAACCTGATCGTTTAACATGACGTCATCGGCTGTTGCCAGGAAAAAGCCAATCGCATTCCACTTCTAAGAAGGGTCATCACAACCTTTAGTTTCTAGAAAATCAAAGAACGTTCGCGAAAGAGGATAGTGGCTTGGTGATAACGCGGTGGAAAAGTGTTGCCAGGTTCAGTAACCAAACAATTTGGCCGATGTAACAGTTTCAGAGTCCTCCGCTGACCGTGGCTGCTGTGGGACGTGTTGTTATTGATGAGCCACTGAAACAGCAGTGACAGTCCCGCCTCACTCTCTTTGGCACGTTACGTTGTCTACGTCACCATTAGGACGTTCTGGGCAGGGTAGTGTTCAGGCTTAAGTGGGAGTTGTTTCCCTTGTGCGCAGTTTATCATGTGTTTCCCGCTGCAGTCAATCTGTAGGTTCATCTCGTATACAGGTCTCACAAAATGGCGTTTTTGAGGTCTCCACTGGGGGTGGAAGATTTTTGTGTGTGGGGGGAGTGGGGACATTGTGGTTATTACTCTACAGGAAAGCTGGAGGAGGGGTGGGTTGAAAATTGTCTTTCTGAGCTAGAGCGAGCGTATGACTGTGAGAAAGAGAGGAGAGCGGATCTATATATATATATATAGTGTGTGTGTGTGTGTGTGTGTGCACACTTCTGCTTGAGGATGGGCATAAGGGTATAGCTATTTTCAAGCTGAGAGTCTGCATTACGTACTATAGTTAATTGATATTGTGGGTGATTCATTTAGCGTTAAATGTTAACGTGCACTCTCAATGTCTTTCCTCGGTTCATTCTTTAGCTTATCCCACTCATTTTTTTTCATAGTTGCTCGTGCCACCTGACTTGCAGTTCCTTCTGCCATGCATCACATTATACCCTCATGGTCTATAGTAAGGGTCTCCAGCCCTCAGGGTCTATGTTAATGCCAACCCCCAGGGTCTGAGCTACCGCCAGGTCTGTACAGAGATCTTAGCTGATGAGCACCGTCCCTTCTGTTGTTCTTTGTAGCCCCCTAGGGGTCGCTTTAGTCACGATTGATTACCGGCATTGAGATAGCTAAAACCGGCGAGTTCATTCCCTTCCTCCCACGTGACCAGCCAACGTTCTATTGACTTTGAAGAACGATAGATTTTGTGGTTGGTGGCGGGATGCATAGCTGCCCCAGTGTGTGGGGGGCTGCCTGGCTAACTTCTTGGTTTCCGTAATGGCGCCTGACCTGGTTGATGCAATAGTTCAGATCATCTGACCCGCGTTCTGTACGCAATTCGGCGCAGTGCGTCACATCAGTAGTGGGGATAGTGATTACATTTCCACATCATGAACCGAATTCTACCTGACTGAAAATACTGGATGCTGGTACAAGGGAGACATGGTGGCAGAGAGTTCGAGTGTGTCCCTGCTCACGTGTCCCTGCTGTGCAACTGTGTCCTTAATGGCCGGTGTATTCTTGTAGCTGTAGGCTCGTGCTCCATTTAAAAAAAAATTACAGATAAAGTTATGTTTTAAAATGAATCTCCTGTTTTTATAATTTTATATAACAACTCTAATTTAAAAATCAGTGCCCTGTTATTTTGTGTTCAAAGACATGTTTAGTTTGTAAGGAATGTCTTAAAGGGTGTATTTGTTGCTTAACGTCCAGTCGCAAACTATGTGCACGTCAAGACGGTGTTGCTTAGACAAAGTTTACGTGCTGCCACACGTGGGGCTGCTGTCGCAACACGGGCCTCAGTCCCACCCAGTCACATTGTACTGACACCGGGCCAACCAGTCCTAGTACTGTTCCCTATAGTGCCGGGCGTTTGGTAGGGCAGCTACTAGATTGCCAGTTTTTAAGTCTTAGGTATGACTCGGCCTGGATGCGAACCACTGACTTCCCGCTTTGGAAGCGGACGCCGTAACCACTAGACCACCGAGGCTGTTTACACAGTATTAAGGAGAATGACCAAGCATTTCAGGAGCGTATAACCTCCTGGTACTAGGAAACTGTATGCGGCGTGGGCACTCATTTGAAAGGCTTTAGTTTAGCGAGTTGTTACTTTTAGAACGGGTTTCACGTCTACACTTAGAATTCAAAAGTACACATCCTTTAAAAAAAATTACGTGCAGATGGCTAAACCGACAAGGAATCTTCTGATCACTGACAGAGTACAGCCCTTGCTATTCTTGGGGTCGCGATTTTTTTTTTCATATCGGCTTGCACTCGAGAAGAGTGGAAGCGCTGACGTGTTTCATGCATCAGGCCGCTTAGCTTGCTTAGCTTGCCCGCTGCAACTCTGCTGCTTGCACCCTGATAAACCTCCCCACCATCATCACTGCAACCCCCTGCCTGATATGGCGCCTCGGAGTGCAGCTTGCGAAGCCGCTACAATACTTGTGGTTTGCATAAACACATTTCCTCTTCTAAGCCCGAGGGTGCGCGAGCACAAGCTATTTCGAACCGAGCTGTCTGTAAATCTGCCGAAACGGCTAGCGGGTTGATGAAAAGGCTAAGCGGCTGTCACGGTAATCATACAGGAATGACTGACGGACAGAATGGATAAAGGAATGAGTAAATAAACGACGTTTAGGACAGGTTTTGTGGTTTATCGCTATTATCGCTGTTGTCATTACTGTTGGTGCTAGTGTAGCAGAGAATCGAGATAACGAATAAATGGGTAAGTCTCTGGAATGGTGTGAAGGCAGTGAAATGCACTCGCTGGACTGGTGTGGAGGCAGCGGGATATAGAAGAAATGCTGGGTTACAAAGCGTAGAGAAAACAATATCCGTAACACCTTTATGTCAGAATGTGTTAAATTAATAAGACGATAAGGATTCTGATTTCCAGAAAGTGACCGCATTACTTTTGTCGACATAGACACTTGTTTAATTAGTTACAAGCAGTCTTTTGTGGCATATTCAACTGCCTCTAGACACCGACTGCCTTTGCAGCAATGAGATCTAAATCATCTTGCACACACCTGGATACCAAGCCGTGTTCCTGCGGGACAAAGCTGCTGCACGTTTCAGGTTGTTTCACGCTGCTTCTGTTGTCTGTCGCCACAAGAATCGTGAAGCGCGGGACCTGTGTAATCACTGTGTAATCACTAAGTCCTGGTCGTCCCGTTTTCTACAAGAGGTCGTACTATAGACGCCGTTCCCTCTCGGTGCTAAATAATTTACTGAGAAAGTCAATCACAGTATTGTCGGAGTTCTTCAATATTTCAGCTATGAGACCATCTAGATTTACTTGGGCAGTTTCTGGCCATTGTGTGGGAATTTCGTAGAGCGAATGACTTCCTGGGGGAGGGAGGAGGGGCTGCTGGCAGTTCCAGGGAGTGGTGAGGGGTGGGTGGTGCTTGAAGCGCTGACTTCAGAGAGTTCTTGCGTTCACCTGAGAGAATTCTTGCAGTCTCTTGAGAAATTTCTTGTGTTCACCCTAGGAAGGTGGGCGTTCATATGCAAGAGCTTTTGTGTTTGTATGACAGAGTACTTGTACTCACTGGAGAGAGATTGTGTGTGTTCACATGAGAATACGTGCGTTGGCATGTTGGAGCTTCTGGCTTATAACTACATCATAATGTTGATAGCACGCATATCATGTTAGCAAGACTTGCACTATGATTTAATAGCGTGCCAGTTATACTATTATGATGTTGATAACGTGTTATGATGTCGACAGCAAGCAAAATTAACTCTTCCGTTCCTTTAAATATTCTTTTACCACCATCACTGCAAGCTGGCTTTATTTTCTTCCCCTGCCTTGGCGACGTCTTTAAACGGCCTTGTAATAGTCCAGTTTTACCTGCCTACATTTCAGGAGAAACTCAGAGTGCTCTTTAGAATTTGCGCCATCTCTATGGAACATCTGCCTTGCGGCATAAACAGTGTGCCGTGAGGGCTATTTATTTCTGTGTCGACAAAAATGCCAGTTCTGTCTGAGTGCTAATAAAAAAGGGAAGCAGTGATGTAAGCGACACCAGTGTGTGCACGTGTTCTCAGCTTACTTTTAGCCGCATCTTCTAATAGGAACAACCAGAAAACAGAAAGAAATTTGAGTGCACGCACGTATGCAAACATCGCAAACACAAACGTGCAGCAGAGGTTTTTTGTTGTTGGAAACGTTCGTCTGCGTCACCTTTTCACGTAGTGTACTGCCGTGTG
>SMGT01008236.1:130172-141359 GCA_004794575.1 Lanistes nyassanus | reverse complement strand
ATTCATGTCATGGACAGTCTGTGGACACACACTCCAACACGTACAGTAAATGCACAAACGATCATTCTTGTTAATTTTTTAAATGTTGATCAGCTATATCCCCTAATCTTTATCTTTGTTATGAAAATCATACAGACTATTCATGGTAACTGCAACAATCTCAGATGACCTGTAAAGCTATTTAAGCTTAACCAAGTACATGCCCACTAAATCTAAAGTTGAAAACGACTCACTTGGCTGCAAGAGAATTGAAAGCTCCTTTCCTGTCTTCAAGAGCTTCTTGCAACTGTCCAATCTGATGTGAAGATGTCCTGACATGATACATAGACAGGCACATAGAGTGATGTGAATATGTAATAGGCTAGGCAAATAGTGATGTGAATATGGAACACGATTGGCACATAGCAGTGAAGTGAATACGTCCTTACAGCCACACAACACTGTCATACATGATAAGCACAACTGCAAACATCTCCCGAAAGGCATTTAATACTAAGCATTAAAAGTACTGTACTGAATTTTCTGAAAAGATTTATGACTCAGCTCTGCAGAATCCGAAATCAACAGAGAAATCTAAATACACTCAATAACACAATAACTACCAAACATGCACTAAATAATGCTATAAACAGAATCAAAAATAAAACTGAACAGAAAAATGTAGAAGGTGAGGAAAAGCTCAGCCTGCAGTGGGGTCGCCTTTTGTGCCAAAACGCCAGGAGCCAAACATAGGAAGCATCATGCTAGCGAAAAGAGTGTCAACAAACTGTGACACCACACAAGCTGAGGCATCAACCAATGCAGTTAATGCCCAAAAACAGGTGTCGGCAACTTGTTCTGGTGGCTGGAGGGCTGCTGGGTGCACTTCCAGTAAAAGGGTCACAGACCAGAAGTGAGGGGCAGGTAATCAGATAAGACCCGCGCCAGCTCTGCCTGAGCAGAACGTGCAGGGCACCAGGGCATGAATCTGGCTGGTCAGTATCCAGTGCCAAACTGGAAGCTGAGAGTTCACCCATCCTGTCAACCAACCCTCAGTCCCACAGGAGAAGGGTGGAGGTGACACCATGATCCCTCCTCACCGGAAGTGAACCACAAAGGGGTCAAGCCACTAAGTGCAGCAGAAGGCATTGTGGACCCAACCAACCGGCTCATGACCAGAGAAGTGAGGCTCATGGGAGTGAGCAGAAATGGAATGGGGGTGTTAGTGTGGCTGCTGCTGGAAGTGCATGGGAGCTTCTGATGGCTGGCCAGGAGCATCCATCACAGCCAGCACCCAGCTGCCCGAACTGGCAGGCGGGAGCACAACTGAAATAGCCATCAAAAATGGCTAAATCAGGACTGGGAGCCCCCTTCCATCACATGCACCAGGCCAAGAGGGGGACTCTGCAAGCATGTCCCACCTGTGGAGGGTCGGCTTACAACTCTGTCCTCCACCTCAGGCAGGCCAAGAGGTCCAGAGGTCTGGAAGGAGGATCGACAGACAGCTGCGGCAACCACTACAACATGGTGGTCGACTTTGACCTTCGCCATACAACCCTAGGGCGGTTACAAGAGCATGGGGTCAGCATTAGCAACCTTGAGCGCCAGCCAGGTGGTCAGGTATGCTGATATGGGACCCGAGGTCATAATGCTAAGAGTTCGGCAGATTCAGAGCTACTGACCTCCAACGCTTCAGCCCAGATGCGCCATGACACGACACAGCTCCACCAAGCGCTCTCTCTCCCAGTCTGGTACGACACTGAACCAAGTAGTTTCATAGCCCAGTATTTGGTTAGGAGATGTATTTTTATTTCCCCCCATTTGTATAAATTTTCAGACTTCATCAGTATTTCTAAGACACTTCAATGGCGCACCTTTTTGTTTTCCTGAGCTGTTCCTCCTTGTGGTCTATTTCATTCATCAGCTCTGTTAGCTTGACGGAAAAACCAAACACAAGCTGCATGTCACAGGGAAGCAAACAATCAAATTAAAGGAAACATCTCACTATAATCCATATACTTTCTAAGATTCAAACATGACACACTGGTGCACTAAAACTGCTTAGAAAAAAAATTGGGGTCTACATCCCATAAAAGTAGTGTGTACATATCTACAAACACAGTCCTAAGATGCTGCTTGATCATCCTGGATATGTCACCACTGTGGTATAGCCCAAGCTGCTGACATGGCATAAAATCCCAAACACCACCATCTACCTGTACACTAAACAGGCCCAATGGCATATCAACCTAATCCCTCACTCCAATAGGGTCCTCACAGCGATGATGGATGGTAAACTCCAGTCCACAAACACATCTCAACTTCCAATTTCTGACTCCAGAGAGGTCGCACAGTGACCACAGATGCTAAACTCCAATGGTCAAAAGCATCATACACCAATTCTAGACTCAAGGGGCTGCCAGTGATTACAGACAGCTAACTCCAGGGCACAAAGACACTTCTTGTCTACTGTAACAGCTGACCACTAAAGACCTAAAGACGTAAACTACCCACACTGCCACAGACCTGAAGTTTTGCTGTAAACTACCGCACACTGCCACAGACCTGAAGTTTTGCTGTAAACTACCCCACACTGCCACAGACCTGAAGTTTTGCTGTAAACTACCCCACACTGCCACAGACCTGAAGTTTTGCTGTAAACTACCCCACACTGCCACAGACCTGAAGTTTTGCTGTAAGCTACCCCACACTGCCACAGACCTGAAGTTTTGCTGTAAACTACCCCACACTGCCACAGACCTGAAGTTTTGGGTGCGAACTACTCACATTAAGTCTGCTCATTAACAGCTATGTTATATTTTGATAAATGCACAGCAGTGTGTGATGACTATGACAACACCTCCATTTAAGTTGCACAGTGCTGAGAACTACTCACATTAAGTCTGCTCATTAACAGCTATGTTATGTTTTGATAAATGCACAGCAATGTGTGATGACTGTCATGAAACCCCCATCTAAGCTGCACAGCGCTGAGAACCACATATTGTAGGAGACCTGCAGTGAGCGTTCCTTCTCCACGGACTTGATGTGTTGTGACAGGACGTGTGTACGTTTCTGGTGTTCCATGGACAGGATCTGGCGCTCTGCATTGTTGTCAATGGCAGTCTCTAAAAAGCAAACACAAGCTATGACCACCTGTTGAATGCACCTGCCCATGTTCTGGCAGAACCGTCAACTTATCTGTCCATCCTTCAAATAATCTCAAGAAATGATTTAAATCCAAAATGCAGGTAACGAACAACTGCACTGCCAATTTATCCATCTCTCAAGAGATCTACAGTGATATCAATAAAATATTGCCAGATATCTTGGCGCATTTTCAAGCAATTCAATTTTATCATAATATCCACAGACTGCCTTTCACAACATCCAGATGAAAAGCTCCCCCTATCCCCCCCCCCCAAACAAAAATGTGAAAAAATAATAGTAAAAGTAAATTCTTTCCCAAGAACTTCCTATCATCAGTGATAAGCGTGTATCCACTTATTTTCTTGTATCAACAGAAATAACTTGCCTATGGATTTCCCAGTATCTGTGGGGACACTATTCCCTGCAAGTTCCAGACGGGACAGAGATTTGTTTGACTTCAGCATTTCCAGCAAGGACCTGCCTCCAAGAAGGCCAATATTGTTCCAGCGAAGATCTGGGACAAGCAGTAAGACGTAAGTCAGCGAAAGTACAATGAACAACGGTTTGTAAACACAAAGGTCAAGCTTCAGAAATGGGGTATGGGAAGAAATGGATTAACGGGAGATTTAAATCTAACTTTGCATTTCCCAACAGGACAAGAACCCTTCCAGTGAGGATGGGAATATAATGTATACTTCACATTTTTGTTTTCATTTGGTTCTTTCTATGTCTGTACACCCCAAGAGCTTGAAAATGCACGTCACTGCATTATTTCTGTCTGTGCACAGCTAAAGGTTGAAGACATATTAAGGAAAATATGGAGATAATAAATTATGTCACACTGGATTATTCTCAAGTTTGCACCCATCAAGCACTCAAGACTGGTGTTAAAAGAAATATAGGGACATACCTTTCCTATTACAATGTTTCCCAAATCCACAACATGAACCAAGTGCTGAAAGACTTGTGTTAAGGCTAATGTGGGGATATGATGCACATTTCATATTGAATTATCCAAACTCCACAGCACCTACCAAGAGCCCGCAAACTTATGTTGCGTTTCAGTGCCACAGCAAGTTCCTCGGCCCCCTCATGGTTGATCTGGTTGTTGCGGAGATCAAGAGCCTGTAGCACAGTGTTGGCCCCCAGACCATCACAAAAAGCTGCAAAGGATGTCTCCAGCATACCTAAGGCATTCCACTCCAGGCAAATGCTGTGAGCATACAAACAAACGATGAAAATTGCAGCCCCATAAAGTGTAGACGGTATGCAACAACTTTGCTGCAAGACCTGTTCCCCACTGTGCCACCACTGACACTCATCAACACACCCGCAAACCACAGAGTTAGCTGGTGAGCATTCTTCCTCCAATTCCATACAATTATCTTTTTATGTTTACAATGGGATCATTTTGTTATATTCGTTGCTTATTTACTTACTGCTGCATGTGTATATATAAGATATAGTTTAGTATAAATATTCTTCTGTGATGTTTTTGCATCCAAAACTGACATCAACCTTGTGAAATTTCATCGAGTATTCAAAGAGCAAAACACAAATTGATTGTAATGGAGGAGTACAGAATACAAAAAACTGGCAAAATCATATATATATATATAATGAAGACTTGCTTCTATTTATGACCTAAGTTTGAAAACTGGTTAGAAATTACAACTGTTATCATTCCCTCTGACTATGCAGTCCTTCATACTGTTCTCTTTCAATGTTTCAGATCAAAACTATTGTAACAATATGCGTGCCAGGCAGTAGGTAGCGGGTAGGTTAGTGAGGGGTTTAGAAGAGAACATTGGACATCTGACAGGTCTGGGAACTAAACATAGAGCAAGACAGACACTAGGGAGGCCAGACACATCATTTTTAGCCGCCGAGCACTCAGTTAACCATACACACAGAAGCCATAGCTCCAAACATGCACTGTCCACGAGGGCCACAGAGTGCGCATATGCCACTCACAATATCACATGTGCAGCTGGTGGGAATCCGACAGTCGACACTTAGGTTAGGTGTATAAACCCTGGTGGGGGAAGACACGATATAGAGGTTCCGACTGATGAAGGTAGCCAGGTCGACTAATGGCGAGATAGAAAGAAGTGAAGCTGAAATTTATTTAAAGTAGTCTTGGTATTTCGTGACTTGTTGAAGCTGACATCTATTGCACTGTAGAGCGCAGATGTTGTTTTGGTGTACGAGGAGAAGGGAGCCCTAATGGCAGAGTACAGAGTATGGCCAATAAAAGAAATGAACAGCAAAGTACTTGTGGTCTTCTCTATGCCAACGGTGACTGAAACGTTCATGCGACATCTTTCTTCGTGGTGCCGTGATAATGGTACATGTGCTTTCTGGTGCCATGATAATGGTACACTATTACAATAAAATGTCTTAAAGTCAGCGATTTTCAATATATAAAGTGGATCTTTGAGGACTTTCAATAGTTGTCTGAAAACAGGTTGTAAAGAAGGGGGATTTCAATAGAAGAGTCTGATTCATACATTTGCCGAAAAACTAAACACAAATACATGTATAGCACAGTACACAGATATAAAGAGGTTTATTACATAGATATTTCAAGTCACGAACTTCTTCCAAGACTGTAAGAACAGAAAAAGAAATCTGTAGTAACTGAAAATGAAAAATGTTATGGTAGCACAAATGTCTCAGAACTGAGGCTAGAATAAAAAGTCCTCTTTCTATTTGAGCCTTGATCAGCTACATGTACACCTGCCATTTTTCTTTCCTGCCAGGAATGATGGTCTGAGTTTAGCACAATGCATTGGCTCATGTTCCCAAGACTCAGTAGCTTGCAACTTAAGGGTGCCATCCACAAAAATATGTGTATTCTGTTTAACACGCTGCAATGGCCAACGTGTTACAGCATGTCATGCCCCCCCCCCCACTCCCATAGTGCAAAATCACTGCAAGGTGGAAGCACTTTCCTTCCCAAATCAACAACAATCACAGCATGTCAAGAAAGAATATTGTGACAGATAGACCAGATAGTACCCTGTCGTGGTAAACTGCTGAGTCTATGGAATAGAGCAGTTTGTTTGGTGATATAGCCAAGTAGGTCATGTGATCTCATCAACAAAAACAGTGATCACAATTCTTTCAAATGTTCAGAACAGACAAGGAAGAAAACATCCCATCCGGGAACTCTAGGTCATAAAAGACAGGGAGTAGCAAACAAGAACCAGATTTCGTGGATTCTACTGGATAGATTTTGAATATATTAACTATCAAAAAGACTCTACTCACCTGATCAGACTTCTATTGTGCCGCAGCATTTTGCCAAGTGCTTCCACCCCTGATCCTCGGATATTGTTCCCCTGAAACAAAATGCTGCCACGGTAAGTGGTAAACAAAAACAAAAATAATCTAATCGTTAAGTAAGCTGCCAGAAACTAAAAACTGCCATGGCCATAATAAGCAGCAAAACAGACATAAGCAAATCCTTAAAAATGCTGCCAAAAAAATGAACACTGCATATCAAAAACACACAAAAAATGCTTGACACAAACAAGTTTGCTTCCAAAGTTCATCTTTGCCATGGTTCATATGAGCAAAATTTTTCCACTCTTGAATTTCAGATATTCTGATATCCTTCAATCATTGTAATACTGTCTGCAAGGAAATTTGTATACATTGTGTTTATAAATAATCATTTATGACTGTCGATAACAGATTATGCAAAACTGCTCTAGTACTTTTTCTTCATGAATCGGTTTCAGACACTGTTTATTTCAGTTTGCTAACTTAAATCTTACTTAAATCTTCCCTGCACAATATGACAGTCATAGTTTTTGTTTTTTTGATTTCTTAACAAAGGTTAAAATAAATATAAGTGATAGAAAAGTAATGTAAACACCATTTCAAAAACAAATTAAACATTTTAACAATCTTTACCCCCTTTAACTGGGCTCTTCTGCTTTTTATTTAGCAACATACAAAAATAACAATAAAAACCAAAACCTTCCAATTATCCTGCTACATGCCACAAATCTCACACAAATTCTTGTCTGGGGACTTTTACTGAGATTGTGAGGGATGAAAAACTAACAAGAAATCATTTATTTGAAATAAGTGATTACTTCCTATTCTTCAACACAAGGATTTGTATCAAAACTTTACAAATGCTTCAATTTATTCAGGACACTCAGTAATGATCCGCCTGCAGACCAAACAAGCCAGTCTGGCAAGTCATTAGCTAATATTTCTGTCATGTTTTGGGGTCTGGTGGGTCAAGAAGATTACACCATAGATTCCAGGTGTGACCCATCCTTGACTCTCCGGCCCTAATTAAGGTCTAGTATCCCCTTGCTCAAGCTGCCATCTAGCTGCTCACGTCATCACCAGCCCAGGTTAGGTTCCTGATCAGGGGTGCTGACTCTAGAAGCAAGGGGTAAGGTGTTACTCGCCCTGGGGCACAGCTGGGAAGGGACCATAGCCAGGCCAGGTGCGGGTTACTTGGGCAGGGGAGGATTACGTATCTGGAGGAAGCTGCTGATGCATAGTATCAAGCTTTGATGTAGCCAATGGGTGTAAACAACCAGGAAAGGGAGGGGGTTGCTATGTCCACTCTAGGTGTCCGCTTAGGGGCGTGTTCTAATAGTTGACATGGGGTGTGGCTTCCGCTGTCTCTGGCCTGATTGGTTGATATGTGTAATTGTCTTGCTGACCACGTGCATGTAATTGAAAGAATCTATGGACGAGAGTTGAGAATAAAAGGACTGGTTTAGACCGTCAAATCATCTTCCACCCAAACATCCTGTGAGAGGACATCTTCAGCCACTTCTACAGTGAGAACATTGTTACCCTGAACTCCTGTGAAGAAGAGCTGCTGTGGGGAGATGTACGTGTCTTGTGGTACAAGTCTGCTGAAGGCTGAAGGATTCAGGTGCAGAATTGAGGTGTCTCGTTGTATTGGACGTGTGGAAGTCTAGCAGCAACAGCACGTGGCTTGAGTAGACCAGTTGCATAGCGCAAGGGACTCTGCGAGGGTGTATGATCCTTCCAGACTGGTGTGTGTGACTCTAGCAGCACGTGTTCCTCTGCTGTTGGAAACCTCTACGCTGCCCGGGCGGGAGAGGACTGCAGAACGTAAAGGAGGGAGACCGAAGACCGCGGACAAGACAACTGTCTGAAGCAGGGGGCGAAGGTCCAGCCTTACAAGGAGGCTGTCTGTAANNNNAGCTCTTGGGGTGAGCTCAAGGGGCTGTGTGTCAGCCTTTGGAAAACGTCATATCCTCTGTGGCGTGTGTGATCATCAGCATCGAAGTCTGCTGTTACGTGGAAGTGTTTGAGAGGTCTTCAGGGTATCTACTGGTGAACATATCCAAGGAAGAAGTGCCCCAACGTACAGACTGTCGTGCGGACTGTAAGAAGCATTCGGGAACGAGTGTTGTGTTCTGTCAGTGTTGTGCATCATGTGGTCATTCTTTTCTCGTAAGCAAAGGCGAGATTGAGGTACGTGGTTTGTCATTGTGTTTAATGGCGAGGCGGGTGATGTAGGTTGGTATTAGATGTTATAGTAGACCTAGCTCAAACAGAAGGAAATTGCGGGAGCCCTAGAGTTGAAATAAGTTGTAACATATATTGTCTTGATTGTAAATACTCGCTGTTTATATTAACAATACATTCTTCTTTTTTGTGTTCACTGTATTACTGTCTTTTGTTGTTCTTTATGGGAGACTGTAGGTGGTGGGGGCTCGGCCATATGATTAAGAAATCATATTAATTAACTTTAGTAATACAGTGGTCGTGTGAGCGAGAATAGGAGACGACCCATCAAGAGCAAAAAGAAATATCCCAGTTGTGACAATTTCTAACGGCACAAATGCCCCAGGCCAGCACAGTGGTAGTCTCACTGATGCATTAAGGACAATGTGAGGAGCTACTCTGTTCCTCAAAAGGAGAGTTACTTCTGTTTGCTTACTGTCAAGGGTCAAAATACAGTGAAAACAACTCCTGTTTGGGGACAAAGTGAGCTCAGGGTCTCCTGGGGATATTCCTCTCCTAAACAGATGCTAACAAAAGTAATGAGGATAATCTATTTGGAGACTAAAACCCTTTCTGCTAGTTTTATAGTTTTGTTCCTGGGATTTGGCCACAGAATCATCCAGCAGACAGTTTATGTTTTGTGTAACATAAAGACTTCAATGGTCACAGATTTAGACTTACAGGTTATGTCCCCCAAAAAAATGTTGG
This sequence comes from Lanistes nyassanus, assembly GCA_004794575.1. Taxonomy (NCBI): domain Eukaryota; kingdom Metazoa; phylum Mollusca; class Gastropoda; order Architaenioglossa; family Ampullariidae; genus Lanistes; species Lanistes nyassanus. The sequence continues at coordinate 132,008 of SMGT01008236.1, read as the reverse complement.
CATGAATGTTGTTCACCACAGATCAACCCTAATGTTGTTTCACAAATAACTGTTGTGTATAGCGGAGAACAGCAAAGCATTGTGGCGAATGGGAGTGCAGCAGGACATATCGTGTGTTTTGTTTTGCTTACTCTCGTCCAAAAAAAAAGAGAAGTTGAGGCTTTTTTTCCTGGGGTGGCCAGTGAAGGAGGAGGGTAGCCAGCAGAAGTAGGAATGCTGGAGACAGGGGAGGTCTGAAGCTTAAAAGCACAATGTGAATGTGTGGGTCAGGACTGTTTCTGGTACCTTCCTGCTGCTGTGAATGTGTGGGTCAGGACTGTTTCTGGTACCTTCCTGCTGCTGTGAATGTGTGGGTCAGGTATGTTCCTGGTACCTTCCTGCTGCTGTGAATGTGTGGGTCAGGTATGTTCCTGGTACCTTCCTGCTGCTGCAGCAGGACAAGTTCCAAACACCCACTTTGATGTCCTCATTTGTACACTTTGTGTTCTACATATTTTTCTGTGTGCTGGGACTCTATTAAAACTCTGAAACATCACGAGGTATTTTAGCCAGTCTTCTTGGGTATGTGATTTACAAGCATCCCAATAGTTTGAAAAACTAATTTTTTTTATTTGATACAGTATGTAGTACTAGCAAATCACTCCCTTCAACTGGTGGGTGTTTTTTTTTTCACTTGCGTCTAACAGATTTCTCCACTGGGTACACTTTTAAAATTATGATAATCCTACCTTAAGGTCAAGCTTCTTGCAGAACCCATTGTAAGCCAGTCCTTGCGCAAGACTCTTCACAGCTGTAGAAAAAAAGCTAAGCAGGCTATTCGGTCTCAACTCCCTAAGCACTTCTCATATAAAGATGCATAACCATGCTAAATCTGAATTGAATATACATTGTAAGTGTAATTGGGATACATTGTAAGTGTAATTGGGATACAGTCCATAGATCTCTCAAAGACAAGTAGGACATATAGATATACCTATGGATCACAAAATATGCACATGCCGTTAGTATCCAAAAAAAATCAATATAATAAAGTTAAAATCTTGCTCCCCATATGAAAACCACAAAATTAAGTAATAATCACCATTTTGCAAATAGAGACATTGTCCAAATTCCTTTTAATGTCATTATATTCCTGAAATATAAATTACATGCACTGGTTTTGAATCTGGAGGCCAAAGCTTAATTTCCCAGAAGTAGATGATACCTGGATATAATTATCATGGCATGTACATCACCATCCATCTCCCACAAAAGGAATCCTTGGTGGTCTAATGGTTAGGGTATCTGCTTTCAAGATGGGAAGTCTGTGATTCGTCAGACAGCAGAGTCATGCCTAAGAATTAAAAACGGGGCACCAAAAAATCCCACAAAACAAGAAGAAAAACTTCAGATCCACAACTGTCGCCACTTAGCACAATCTCACCATCATCTGAAAGCATGCAGTCAGCAAATTTGACTTCTGTAAAGTTTCTGTCTGTTGCCAACACCTTCCCCAACACTGCACATGCCTTGGGAGACAAACTGTGTGTCGAAAGGTCCAGAGTAGTTCGCCCTTTACCACCTGTTTGCTCCAAGCTGCAAAGGAGGAATTGCTTTTAGCCCAGATTAGGAGACACTATTGCCTTTTCAAAACAAAGTTTCTAAGCATATCACTTCAGTACTGATGAGGTCCATGAAAATTTGAAGATTGCTGTGCGCTTACAATGAATGATGCACACAAATATCTGACAACCAAAACTACACAGTTAGTTAGATATTGGTGGCTTTATGTCCTGTTGCAAACTGGGTGCATATCAGGACGGTGGACTATAGGGGGGATGGGGTCCTCTTACTAAG
>SMGT01008236.1:92647-130090 GCA_004794575.1 Lanistes nyassanus | reverse complement strand
GGGGGGGGGGGGGGAGATGGCCGAATGGAGTTTGCACAATTGTACAACTCCAGGAAATAATCCTTGGCCACACCAGGATTCAAACCAGCAACCTTCTAGTTGCTAGTCCACAGCTCTAGCAACTGAGGTATCCAGGCCGCGAATTTGCTTTTCCTAAAGGAAAATTAGAAGGACCACATCAAGCCTTCTTTGACTGGGTACTTGGCGCATGTGACTTCGCTGTTCCACCATTTGAACAGCTACATGAGCAAAAGGAAAATGTTCCTATTCTTAAAGATCAAACCTCACCCCAAACTACTGCCTAACCTCCAACCCTTCCCCTAACCAAAATTGAAAAGTTGTGGGGGTTAAAAAATGTGCACCATAGTACTGGAACCACTTACTCTTTCAGTCTATAAACCAACACTTAATCCACTTAACTAGATTTTCTTCGTTCTAGCTAAGAGATGATGCACTAAAAGAAATGATTTTCTTTGAAATACAGAATCATAATGGACTCATAACAATTCTTTGTGAACCTTTGTTTATTTTTGAAAGAATTTTAGACAGGGAGAAGCCCAACAATTCTGGTGTAGACAAGTTGTAAGGACTAATCGAAGTTGGTTACCAACTTACACAAAAAGTCAAAATTTACAGTCGAGACATATGCATGATATGATGTGGCAAAAAACCTGACTGATCGCTCATGAAAAGACAGTGCGCTTACTATGTACCACATAGCTTGCTCTACAGTAACTCGAGAACTTACCTTCTAAGTTTTTCAACTACAACATCTTGTGGCTCAATGTGATGGTCTTTGCACAGGCGAACATATGCCAAGCGAAACTCTTCCATCCTGACGATAAAAATTGGGAAAATGCAAGTCGCACTAAAGCACACAGCATAGCACAAACAACAGAATCCTCCACTCCCTCACCCCTACCTCCACCAGACAGACTGGTTTTCATTCGTAGGATTTTATTTTTATTCCTGCGTAGTCTTGAGTCCGAGCTGTTTCAGGTTTTAACATGCCCAATAACTCCGATGGACTTCAGTGTTGCAAAAAGCATTAAGTTAATATTTACACCACTTAAGGCCTTACTTTGCTAATAAACTGCTATTCTAGCTCAGCAGTTTGGCGTCATTTTCGTTCGGTTAATTTTGTTTCAGAAACGGATGGTCCTGCTTCGTTGTCAAGCGAAGCCGCCACATTAACAAGGTGGGCTACTCTGTACTAATTCAAATCGTCTCCCTTTCATGAGAATACTTGCAATGGTAGCAGAATTTATAAGTATCACATGCCGAAGATTTAGATATTAAACAATGTATTCACCAACAAATTTTGCATGCAACATTTCATTTAACATAGTTAAGCTGTTTAATGATTTTACAAGGTAAAGTGCAGGATCTGTGGATGTCCTGTGACCTTTTTTTTTAAATACAGAACAAATGAGGACCAGCGCTAAATTATCGTAAGATAACTCCAACAAAGGTACTGGCAGCGCTATACATAGCCGTATGCAGACGCATGTGCACAAGGGAGCTTATCGTACCCAAACACGTAGCAAAGAGAGGGCACATGCAGAGATATATATCTATATATCTCTTGGCACATGTGTCTGCATACGGCTATGTATAGCGCTGCCAGTACCTTTGTTGGGGTTACCCTTTTTTTAGGTTGTAGGCAGGGAAATCGGGTCAGCTGGATAAACTGGGAGGATGAGAGTTAAGAGATAAGTGGAGGAAACCAAAGTTAACACTGAATAAACAAATCAATATTTTGTGCAAGTCTTGTACGTATAGTGATTATTCGCACGACAGAGTGGGAACGGTTCACTGGCCTAGGTTATTCGCACGACTCGAGTTTTGCGCATGTCCAAACGACATCCGGCTTCCGGTTGCATTTTTGTTTTCGCAGCAGCGAGCTTGGAAAAGCGCAGAAAAACTGGAGCCAATCAAAATACAGTCTTACGTAAAATATGCTAATCTCTTAGGGTCATCACTGAAAACCTTGCAGTTTCCTGAAAAGATCTTTGCTGCCTATAACTCCCTACACCCCTCCCCTAACCCCCACCAAAACCCCTGCCACTAAAACCCCTTACCCTTCCCATAAACCCCCTTCCTCACGAAACATCTCACCTCTTTCTCCCACCCCCGCCTCCCGAAAGATCTGCGAAATAGAGCTCCCCATTTGATTGCCTCCGCTTTTTACACATCCGAAACAGAGCTCGTCATTTGATTGGCTCCAGTGAATTAGAGCTTTTACGTGCTGGAGCAGCACGTAATGACGAGCTCTATACAGTTACGATGTGTAAAAAGCGGAGCATATCAAATGGCGAGCTATATTTCGTAGGTCTTTCCGGGGGAGGGGGAAGGGAGAGAGGGGGTGTTTCAGGAGGGGGTTTAGGGGACGGGTAAGGGGTGGGGGGTAGGGGCTAGGGGAGGATTGGGGTGGGGTATAAGCAGTAAAGATCTTCCAGGAAACTGCAACGTTTTCAATGGTGACCCTAAATTAATTAGAGATTAGCATATTTTACGTAAGAGTGTATTTTGATTCTCTCCAGTTTTTCAAGCTCGGAGACCGTATATATTTTACATTATACGGTCTCTGGTTTTCACGCCACTTAAAGAGGTACTTCGACGGCAAGTTTTTTTAAATTAAGAAACGGTTAAACATCTTTAATTAACAGATACTGGATTTGCAAACCACATGAAACTCGAAGCTTTTTTAAAAAAGAGATATTTGACTATGAAAGGGGGCAGTTTTACCTGCCCGCTCAAAACATAGCCACACCGTAGAAATGAACCGGTGACGACATGATTTGTGTAAGCTAAGATCGTCTGCTTCCCTACAATGGCGAGGAGAGTCAACCGCTTCATGTCCTGTGAAACCAGCGATAGTGATGACAATTCTGTTGAGACTGACCCAGATTAATAATACTAGTGACAGTGACGAATGTACCATTAACGACAACGATTTTAATGTTAAAAAGGGGCTTTGCGGGTCCGAACCATACCGGCCTTCGAGTTAGATCTTGCAAAACACACCACAGCAACAGGTTCGGTGGCGATCTTGAGTGTAACTCACTAAACGATCCAAATACCAGACTTCTATCTGAGCGGTAAGTGAAGCAACACTCTAGTAACATTTTTGTGTTAGATCGTTAATTCTCAGCTGTGTCTGAGTCATTCAAAATGCGTCTTTTGTGTTTTATGCACTTCAGGTCCTATTTGTTTTATTGATTTCTCATAATTATGTGGTCCTGAACTGCCTAATAAACAACTTGTAATAATCACACAGTGATCACACTGTGTTCTGATGTAGCAGCTTATAGGTGGTGTTGTGATAAAAGCACAAATGATATGCATTTTAAAGCAAACCAAAAGATTTGTGAAATGCTAGTATAAGTCCAGTGAATTTTTTTATGTACAAGCTCATACAAGTATTTTCTATATTTTAGTGATAACCAATAAAATACAGACAAAAGCATGGCCATTACATCACAAACCAAAACAAGTAACATTTTATTTCTTGGTAGCATTGATATCACAAATATCTTGATGGAACTTTGAGGGATTTGACATGTGATGCTGGAAAATAATGACTATCATCAATAAATAATATTCTTATTGTCATAGTCACAGAGTCTAAGCTTCAGGTAAAATAATAACTTGGACACGTCAAGCAAACACAAAGGTTTTACTCCAGACATTTTCTGAAGTTCGGGTTTCTTCCCTCCTCCATCTCGCTCCCAAATCACGCCTGACTGTACAGTAATAACACTTACGTCTGCTTTTCACTGTTGTGCAAGCTAGAAATTAAATCAGCTAGTATTAAAATTTTAGTGTTTCCATTGTGACTGGGTGAAAGTATAATTTATATACTTTTCCTAGTAGGGACTAAAAACCAACAGAGAAAGAAAAGAATGTACATATTAGCAGTGCGTGGTAATGCTGGAGTTGTTTTACTGACACAATAAATTTATACTGCCAGAACTTTTTGTTCTGAACATAAAAAATAAAATTTAACATAAAATATATTAAACAATAATTAAGCATACAATCACATATTTGCAACCACTACATAACACAATGTAGAATTAGAATTCAGAATTAGATTTTACAGTGCAAGTTACAGAATGAATTTTTGACAAAACTCATTTTGTTACAAAATAAATACTGTGTATATTCAGTCCTCTAGTTTATGGCACCACCTCCCCTACACACACCTATTGCTAAGGACTGCACCTTTTTCCAAGATAGTCTTCTACTGTCATTCCTATTTCCACTAAACATTTCTTTATAGTTTTTAAAATAATTCTCTGGGGACATTTTCTAAAAAGATTTTCCCTCTACATCTACAAGCATTCAATTACTACTTGCTTATTATGACTAAACTCAGGGTAATACTGACAGAAAATGAATGAGTAAGGAGTAATACAAATTGAGATTTCTTGTCAGTACTGTACCATGACCCAAAGTGCTATATTCTCAATTAGCGATCACTAAACGCACCTTCCAAAAAAATATACCCACCAATACAACCAATACAATAAGGCCCCTCCGCGCATGCGGAACGTCCAGGTGTGAGTCAAACCGGCAACCCCCTGCAAGTGGGGGCGGACTTGTTCACGCACGCTCCCCCCCCCCCCCACGGAATGCAGGTGTCTGACAAACCGGTGGACGTTGCCGTGCAGTCTAGGTCACCGTCCCTTGCTTCTGTTGTCTGTCGATCCCACTTCCGCTGATCTCGGAGCGGATGCCCGGGTGCTCCTGTTGTCTGTCGATCCCACTCCCGCTGATCTCGGAGCGGATGCCCGGGTGCTTCTGTCGTCTGTCGATCCCACTTCCGCTGATCTCGGAGCGGATGGGGAGGGGGGGCAGGAAGCGGCTGTAAGCCACTCCCTGGAGGGACTGTCGGTTGTGACAGAAGAAGCCTGAGTGCTCGTTTTTTCTCCACTTCCTTGTGAATCGAGAAGCCACCTGTGTTCCTGCCACCTCAGGTGGGTTGAGGGCGAACATGTATCCACCTTCTGGCCACCCACCAGAAGTTCCTCTGACTTCCAGGTGTGAGTCACACCGACAACCCCCTTCCGGTCCTGCCCGTGGCCTGGAGCTGTATCTGTTTGTCAGAAATAGCAAATAGTACATGTATGTTTTACAGAAATAACAGGAAAGTTATGCAATATAAATAAACAATATAAAATGCTACAGAAGTAGGTCCACGAAGTGTGTGTGTGTGTGAAGGCCTAATATTTGTGCATGCATTAATAAAGCAAACGCTTGCATCCAGGGCACAGCGCCAAGAAAAAATAAAAGACATTATCTGTGGATCAGAATGACCGTTATATAACTGTATGGCACATACTACTGTCACCATACAACACTTGCTACTACAAGCAGATTAGGATTAATGAAGTAGCGCAGTATTCGTGCGGTCTCAGCATATGACGTCTCAACCACAAAGGGACCCAATTTTAGCAGCAGAGTTTCTTTACAAGACTCAAAAAATGAAGCATAAAATCTTGTGCTACCACCAAGTCTGTCAGATTCTCTGGAAAGAAAGGTTTCAAACGTTTGGAGCGGTCTGCCTGTATCCCAAGAAACGTCTAGAGCGTTCTGCCTGTATCCCAAGAAACGTCTAGAGCGTTCTGCCTGTATCCCAAGAAACGTCTAGAGCGGTCTGCCTGTATCCCAAGAAACGTCTAGAGCGGTCTGCCTGTATCCCAAGAAACGTCTAGAGCGGTCTGCCTGTATCCCAAGAAACGTCTAGAGCGGTCTGAGTTTACCGAAGAATCGCTTCTTCGCATGAGGTTTTCGTGACCTTTTGTTTTTGAACAGAAAAAGTTTGCAGCATGTAAATATTTATGATGCTATTGTTCTCAGATGTCTTCACGTACTAATCTTCCACTGCTGGGCCTCTGGAGTTGACGGTACTGTATGGCCCAATAAATTAAACAGCTGGAAACGTGGATTGTTCTGCCGTGACGTTCTGCTTCTTGCCCTTGTCGGTATTCACGTGATAAAGAGGGCGCTCTCACTACAAGGTTGTAGAAGTCTTTTGGCTATCAACGTCCTGACGCAAACTGTGCGTATCAGGACAATGTTGCTTAGACAAGTTTACGTACTGCCCCATTTGGGACTTGTCGCAACACAGCCTTCACTCCCACCCAGTCGCATATCATATACTGACCACGGGCCAACCAGTCCTAGTACTGTTACCACTGCAGGAGGGGTTCTTAAGTCTCTTACAAAGAGTTGTTCCCCGTAGATGCCCCACTTCCGCATAGCTTTATTCAGCATATCTTGATTCATAATGGTGTAACTTCTCCCCCTCTCTCTCTCTTGCATGCACGCACACATAACATGCACATACAAGATAAAAAGATACAATGATAAAAATTTGTAAAACAGCAACTAGATCACTGGCCAGCGCACTGAATACATCACTGGCCAACTCACCGCAGCTACATCACTGACCAACACACTGCGAGCACATCACTGGTAAAGACACCGACTGCATCAATGGACAACACACCCAGTACATCACTGGCCAGGACATATACATCACTAACCCGCGAACTAAATACATCACTGGCCAGGACACTGAATACATCACTAGCCATACACTGAGCACATCCCTGGCTTCTCAGCTATGTCCCCGTCACCTGGAAACACACGGACTAGATCACTCGTTGCGGGGGTCACATGCCAACATGGCGGTTTGAGAAGCTGGTTGTGACCTAAGCTGTTTTTTCCAGCCTCTCTGTACAGAACCAGCACGGTTTGGTCACTCAAGTAGCGTTTGTGGTTGAGCAAACTGTGTGGTTAGTAATAACAAATCCGTATTCATAGTTATAACAGAGGTGCAATTATAAGTAATTAGCAAGGGCACCCACCCCTATCCCTTTACTATCCCTCCTCCCCCCCCCCTGGAAACACCCTCGGCACCCTCCTCGAGACGCCATAATCTGAAGCCTTACTCCGCCCAGCCCTACCCCTTTACTATGCCCCCACCCCTAACCCCTGCCCCTTCATCCCTTAATACCTACTCTTCCCTTATCCCCCCTCTACACCTCCTCCCCCGGAAACACCTTCGGCCCCCTCCCCCGAAAACAGGCTCCCTCCCGCAGAAACACAGTCTGTTGTGGTAATTCTCTGTCATGTCTAGGGGTATGGCGCTTATGTGTTTCACTAGCCTGCTCGTTAACTAGAGTTACAACAACATAAAATGCGTCAAGAAGGGGAAACTAACACTGCGATCGCTGCCTAATTTCATCAATTCCCAATCGGTTGAAGCCCCCACCCCCTTGCTTGTCACGCGCACAACTTAATAAAAGAGGGCAGCGATAATACACTATTCTATTTATTTACAGTTACAACACAGAATGTTTCACTACACCATGAATGATGCCCAGTTTGGTGTGGATCGGTTAAGGCGTGTCGATTTGTATAAGAAACACACACACACACACACATTCGGCCATATATATTAGATGGGTGGGCCAAAGGGAAAATTTGTTTAGCACTTGTGTTACATACACAAGTCATATATAAGTCATGCATTTATTTTTGACAATAGTGATTTTGCTGGATGCAAAATTTCATTATATAGCAATTTCAAGAATGTGAATATGATTTCTATAGCAATAACAAGCGGTATGGGGGTTAAATTCATGCTAATGAATGAATTGTATTCATGCTAATGAATTGTATACAATCCTACCTTGGATTGTGTAGCTACAGAATGTGATTATAGAACTACAGACACGAACTATAGGTTGTAGCTTGCAAAGGCATAGACAGAGTCTAAGTATAAATGGTATGTGGATCGTGTTGTGCATACATACATACATGCATACGAGTAATAGACTGCGTGTACAAAAGAACACACGCCTACAGCAATAACAAGGGGTTCAGGTGTTATCAGTGAGCCTATGGTAGGCTCCATTGTCAGAGATCAGTCCTCACTTCTTGTAACCTTTGACTATACAGAGCTGTGACGTTATTCCAGTGGGGCAATGAAAGGGAGGTGGGATTTGCACGGAGTCCGTGATCTGTTCAAAACATTAGGTCATCTCGTGACACTAGACACAGCATGAAAGTCCGTGAGCTGGGTGGACGCCAGAACTCTAACTACGCGCACCCAGCCGTCTGTACACGTCCACCTAAACGCTTGCCCATCACCTTGTCTTGTTCCTGGGAGAGTCTCTGCTGCAGCTGCCTTGGACTGATATTTGTGAGGTTGACATCGTGTGAAATCAGCAAAAAACTGAATGCGAAATGCGAACGCGCACACGCTCCAGCACGGATGTTCATGACAGCACACAGCGAAGAAAGCAGAGTCAGTATTGTAAATCTCTAATCATACTGGAACAACACCGGGTACTGTAAATCTCTAATCATACTGAAACAACACCGGGTACTGTAAATCTCTAATCACACTGGAACAACACGGGGTACTGTAAATCTCTAATCACACTGGAACAACACCGGGTACTGTAAATCTCTAATCACACTGGAACACCGGGTACTGTAAATCTCTAATCACACTGGAACAACACCGGGTACTGTAAATCTCTAATCACCGGGTACTGTAAATCTCTAATCACACTGGAACAACACCGGGTACTGTAAATCTCTAATCACACTGGAACAACACCGGGTACTGTAAATCTCTAATCACACTGGAACAACACGGGTACTGTAAATCTCTAATCACACTGGAACAACACCGGGTACTGTAAATCTCTAATCACACTGGAACAACACCGGGTACTGTAAATCTCTAATCACACTGGAACAAAACCGGGTATTGTAAATCTCTAATCATACTGGAACAGAACCGGGTATTGTAAATCTCCAATCAGATTAAATCAAATTGGAAAAGAACCCGCTACTTTATAAATCTCCTATCAAACTAGAACGTAAAGTATTCACGTGACCTGCAAGACAATCAACTTTAACAGGGGAGGTGCTGGACTTGGGTGGGGGTGAAAAAGAGGCATTTGTTTAGCTTCTGGAGCATTTATTCTACTTTCTTCTGTTGGGATATTTATTTGCTCTGAGAGTATTCTACCTCCGATGCTTTTAGACTGAAAGGTTTGGTGAAGTAACTTGTCAAAATGCGACAAGAAGTTTGTAAATATTGGGGGGGGGAGGGGTGTTGCACTAGATTGGCAACAATGGTCTTCTGACTCGGTGACTCTCCCGGGCAGTTGCATGACGCATGAAATACGACACCCATCTTGTTGAAACAATCGGCTAGAAGGGCGATAATTTATCAGTAGAAGTTATCTTGCTTGCAAGAGGACGGCAGATACGATTTACTCGATGCCTGTCCGTGTCCAAAACAATTATTTGCTAGTATACACGTGAACATTCCTTTCACACCGGTTTGTTGACGCTGTGTTTTGTGAAAAATTCGGACTATCCTTTAGTGAAACCAACTCTAGACGTCTGTCATTCTGTCACGAAAAGATAAGCTCATGTGGGAGGACTCCAACTTGTACATTGTATTGACTCGTGTAAAGAGGCTCAGATTCCGGTAGTCAGGTCCTCTCTCTATAGATATATATATATAGATCTATATATATATATATGACAGTTGCAATCTTCGGGCTGTTCAAACTGCACAGAACGTACAGACAGGTTGCGAGGCAATTAATTCTGTTAACGTCACGTGGCATGGCTTTACGTTTGTTTCTTCTTGCTGTCACCCTGTTTTGTGCTGACAGTAAGTTCGCTTTCCTTGTACTTTCACGGTATTTATTGAGATTGGTTTTGGTGGTGGATGGTTTGTTTTTCTATTTTGTTTTTATTAATTTTCTTTTTTTATTTGTATGTTGTTTTTATGTTGTCTATACCAGCGTCTAGAAAATCTGTGGATAGTTACTCGCGCGCAAGAGAAAGAGAGGGAAAGATGGAGAATATTCGATGTTCTGATAATACTCATATTATATCTATTGATTCACCATCCAACGCCAGCCTCCATTACCATTCCGTTTATCGTCAACACACTTGTCAATTTTTCCGTCAGTGCAAATTTATCAGTAAGTTTCTTCAAGCTATTTGTTTTTATTTCTATCCCTTTTTATACTTCGATCGATGTGTGTCTCAATACATATATATGACCCTCAGGGGGGCTACTTTCTCAGAAGTTACCCACCCACCCCACCCCCACAAAAAAGTTTTTTTTCAAAGTTGCGACATTCGAGTTGTTTCCCTTGGTTCTCTGCTAGCACTGATCGGCAGAAAATAAGCCTTGTCTCACGAACGGGTAGACGATCTAAACGCTGGCTTTGTGTCCTGCCCCGTTAGTCGGTCTGAACTACACGCGTGTTTTCTCGGTGCCGATCTGTCGTGGCAGGAGGGGTTACTTACACGTGGTACTTGCATAGAGCTAGCGCCACTAGTCTATAGCCCGCAGGCTAGAGCGTCATTGCAGTCGAACTGAAAACTTGCGGTGACTTGCAGCCATCCGCGGAGTGCACGTGCCCCTGCAGTCCATCTGCGACAGCGTACTTCCCTGTGGTCAGCCGGCTGTGCAGCCAAAGTTGGCACGCATCGTTGGAGGGGCGGAGGCTATGAACTTGGCCTGGCCGTGGGCGGTGAGGCGTGCTGCTGTAGAATCTTCTTGCTCCTCGACAGGTCTCGTCTCTCAGGCTGTCTATGGCCTCCTTCTTTGCCCGCGACCCTCAATCTGCCTTCTATCAGCCACCCCACCTCTCAATCTGCCTATCAGCCACTCCACCCCTCAATCCGCCTTTGTATCAGCCACCCCACCCCCCAATCCGCCTTCTGTCAGCCACCACACCCCTCAATCCGCCTTTGTATCAGCCACCCCACTCCTCAATCCGCCTTTGTATCAGCCACCCCACCTCTCAATCCGCCTTTGTATCAGCCACCCCACTCCTCAATCCGCCTTCTATCAGGCACCCCACCTCCTTTTTCTTCTCCCTAACTATATTTTCAATCACTTTATTTTCAATCATTTTTTCTTCCTTGCTCGCACGCACGAGCCTTGTAATCCTCCTCCCCCCCCCCAGTTCTATTTCATTCCTCAACTCTGCCCTGACTGCAAGGACCCATTTGGCAGAATCCGTGTGATGGTGATTTCACTCTGGCAAGTTTCTTTATCTGTTAAAATTTGTTTGACTTCATGTTTCTCAAGATTTCTTTCTTTCTCTTTTTTTCTCTTTTTTTTTTTTGCAGTCGTCATGGGATCATTATTGTCACTTCGTCATCACCATCGTCGTTGTCGTTGTCATTTTCATCGTCATCTTCATCACCATCACCATCACCACATCCAAACGCTGACGAGACTTGCAGTGACCACTGTTTGTGCGCGTGCAGGTGATCCTAGCGGAGGAAAATTTTGCTGTGTGTGGCGGCGCACTGATCCATGACCGCGTTGTCCTGACGGCAGCACACTGCTTTGAAGAGTAAGGACAGCAGTCAACATCAGACAGCCATAGAGTGACCGGACAGCCATAGAGTGACCGGACATCCATAGAGTGACCGGACAGCCATAGAGTGACCGGACAGCCATAGAGTTACCGGACAGCCATAGAGTGACTGGACAGCCTAGAGTGACTGGACAGCCATAGAGTGACCGGACAGCCATAGAGTGACCGGACAGCCATAGAGTGACCGGACAGCCGGCCTAAGTTTGCACGATACCTAATTCCTCGTCTATTTATTTATCTGTTTATTTAAATTTTGCATCTTGTTACTTCTGACGCAAATCTAGAAATCTGCCAGATATGGATGTCGTAAAAAAACTTGTTTTTATCCCACTGCCTGTAAACACATACAGACAGTCGATATGACCTTTGCCCGTCGAAACCTTTTGGTTATTTTTAAGAATCAAAAGTATTCCTAAACGTCATTTTTCTTAACAGTGATACTCTTATGAGATGGAGTCTTTCAAAGGGATGTCACAGGGTAGCAAAGCATCTAACAGCACGAAAATTAAGCTATTCAGTATTAGCAACAAATGAATCCACGTATAAAATTTGTCAATTTTATTGGAATTCCGGAGAGAGAGAGAGAGAGAGATCTCAATCAGAAATTCACGGTAGCCATATAACCCCTCTGCACACACACACACATGCATACACATAAACACACACACACGCGCACGCAGGCACGCAGCACACACACACACACACACTGCCGTACTCGATCAGGCTAATCGTAAAACAAGGTCTTGGTAACTCTTCACTTTTTTTCTTTTCTATTTGTCACCACGATGATGTCATTTACACACTGTGTGACCACGATGTTGTCATTTACACATTGTGTGACCACGCTGACTTGATTTTCACATTGTGACCACGCTGACGTCATTTACACACTGTGACCACGATGACGTCATTTACACACTGTGACCACGATGACGCCATTTACACACTGTGTGACCACGATGATGTCATTTACACACTGTGTGACCACGATGATGTCATTTACACACTGTGGCCACGATGACGCCATTTACACACTGTGACCACGATGTTGTCATTTACACATTGTGTGACCACGATGACGTCATTTACACACTGTGACCACGATGTTGTCATTTACACATTGTGTGACCACGATGACGTCATTTACACACTGTGACCACGATGACGCCATTTACACACCGTGACCACGATGTTGTCATTTACACATTGTGTGACCACGCTGACTTGATTTTCACATTGTGACCACGATGATGTCATTTACACACTGTGACCACGATGACGTCATTTACACACTGTGACCACGATGATGTCATTTACACACTGTGTGACCACGATGATGTCATTTACACACTGTGTGACCACGATGACGTCATTTACACACTGTGGCCACGATGACGTCATTTACACACTGTGTGACCACGATGATGTCATTTACACACTGTGTGACCACGATGACGCCATTTACACACTGTGGCCACGATGACGTCATTTACACACTGTGTGACCACGATGATGTCATTTACACACTGTGTGACCACGATGATGTCATTTACACACTGTGTGACCACGATGATGTCATTTACACACTGTGTGACCACGATGACGCCATTTACACACTGTGGCCACGATGACGTCATTTACACACTGTGACCATGATGATGCCATTTACACACTGTGACCACGATGACGTCAACTCCACATGGTATTGCGATGTCAATAGTCCGGCCAGTCGTGACGTGAGAAGATGGCAGGTGTCGGCGGGAAAACATCACCTGGCTCAAGTGGAGGCTTACACACAGGTGTTCGGGGTAAGTCCATGACCAGGACCCATATGTGCAAAATTTAGGCTAGACCTGTCCTAGGATACTGGCTTAGTGCAGATACTTGAGGTTAGATCTATTCCGGGATACTGGCTTAGCGCAGACGAGCCATAGCGAACTGACTTCTATCCCTAAATCCACGGCTTGAACAGTGTTTAGAATTTTTAAATGAGTACGGGTGCTATTGTTTTAAAAAGTTTGGGATTCTGAACAAATCCGAGGCTAATTTAGGACTCATGTTAACTCAAGTTTTTACCCACCCTCGACTTCTACATATGGGCCCAAATGTTCTGTCCGTATCACCAACATTGCAACCAACTGCCCCTATCCTCTAGAGCTGAGTGCAGGTGACGTCACTTCTATGCCTCCTTTTCCAGGCTTTCATCTATTCTCTCGAGCTGTGTGCAAGTGACGTCACACTGTCTCTAGGTGAACATGAGAGATTTTTGAGAACGAGGTCCCCGTCCCACCCATGTCCTCTCTCGTCATAAGCCGTAACTAAATGGGTGTTAGGTGCTTGAGATGACAGGCGTCGGTGTGCTGGCTCCTTGGCTGCCAGATGCACCTGCCTTCTTGCCTCATGACGTCATGCTGTCGGCAGGTGGAGCGGCTGTTGATGCACGAGAGCTACGTGCATCTCACGGTGGCCAACGACATTGCCCTGCTGCTTCTCACCCACAGCATCAACTACACCGACTATGTCAGACCCATCTGTCTGCCGCACAACGAGCAAAAGCTGTCCGCAGGCCAGTCCTGTGTAATGGCTGGGTGGGGGTCGACTGAAGGTAACCGCATCTGCTCCCACGTGCTGACATTTAAAAAATGTGTCTCCACTCATTTTAGAGCTCCTCTTGTATCCACTAATTTCCAAGTTAGAGGTTATCTCCCTTTGTGTGAGAAGCCCTCTAAGAATCAGAAGAACTAAATCGAAGCTAGTAGATCGCCAAAAAAAAAAAACCAACATCAAAAGTCTTTTTAACTGTAGTCAAGTGCCGATGGTATTCTATCACTACTGGGTGGGACAGACTTACAAGTACTGATAGCAGTTAACTTGGAAACATTTCATTGGTTGCCAGTTTTAGTGCCGCACTAAATATAGTCAGTGGAATTGTCTGTACTTGGTTAAGAAACGTTTATATGTTTGTTATTCATATGTGGTGATGTAGCTTCTGCGCAAACAGAAAGGTGAAGGGGGCATCCAGAAATTGTTGTACACGAAAAAAACCTACTTTAATAATTTACCAAAAACGCGGAAAATTAAGTAATTTCTTTCTAGTACTTCAAGCATACAACCGGTTACATACGTTTGAAAAAAAACTATTTTAGACCAAATTATTGCTCTGTATAAATTAGTTTGCTATTTTTTCTGTCAGGTACAGGAAAAGAACATGTTTTGAACCAAGTGACGCTTCCTATTATCAGTGATGAGCAGTGTTCAGCACGGGACTGGTATGGTAGCGACTTTCTGCCAGTGCAGACCTTATGCGCAGGTTACAAAGAGGGAGCCAAAGACTCGTGTGGGGTGAGTTGTTTTCACTCCAGTACGTCTTGACAGCTCCACACAGCAGCGCTTTTAGTGAAACCTGTGATCTTTCAAACTGTATTTCTGATTAATTTTGTGAAAGAAGAATCTAATAACTGGAGTCATGGTTACGTATATTACATCAGTCTAGAAACCTCTTTTGTAACAATGCTTGGTCGACATCAAGAAAATACTCTAATTTACTCAGATGGTCCAGTCTATCTGTATGTCCTTGGGTCTGTCAGTTGTCCTTACCATATATACTCTGTCTCAGGGGGACAGCGGCGGCGGTCTCATATGCAAATCTGACGACACGTGGTTCGTGAGAGGTAAGCTGTCTTAATCTTTAATAGCGAGTGGGTGGTGGGTGAGAGAGGGAGGGAGAGAGCGTGCACATCAGCAGCCCCTGTAGCTGACCGACAAAGCAACTGACTTTTAACATTGAAAAGATGTGAACTGCCCAGTACGGAAAGCTTACTTGCAAGACCACACATTATCTTTGTCCAAGTGTTTCGTATTGTTTGCCTGGTGTACAGGTATCGCTAGCTGGGGCTACGGATGTGCCAAAGAAAAACTTCCTGGTATATACACCAACGTCAGCTACTACCTGCACTGGATCCACGACAGTATGAGGGAACTGGGCGTGCAACCGTGCTTGCATCTGATTGGCTGATAGGACGCGGATTATACCCATGCCTTCATCTGATTGGGTGACTAATGATCACTGTGATCTGAAAGACCTGGAAGTGCCGTTTCTCTTCAATGTGACATCAGCAATCCGGATTTTCCCAAGTGTTTCTGTTAAGTTACACGACAGAGCTATTGGTGAAATACCTTTTTTGTTAATGTACCAAGATACAGTTAAAAAATATCGAAAGTATCTTTTGTGTTCAGATGATATTTATTGATTTTCTAGTAAACACATATTTTAAAAATCGATTAAAAGTCTAAAAATTAACAATCGAGTTGACTTGAACATTACCAAGTGACTTAAACAGCAGACGACAACAGGGCAGTTCATGGGGATGGGAACTTTTCCACAAACGTGCCCACATGCACTAACGCACGTGCAGGCACAGAGAGGGGGGAAGACATATGTGAAAGGAGATATGATCGTACCGAATGATATTTCTTGGTCTCGTCATTTCGACTGTTAAGACCGATTTAGTTCAGGAAAATCTGCTGTCCAGCCCATGCGCCACATCTACTGAAGCTAAGTCTTTTTCTTTTTTCGATTTTTCGTCGTTTTTGTGTCGTCCTGATGAAGGGGTAGTGCCCCGAAACATGTAGATTGTCTTCGTCTTCGTCTTTGTCTTGTCTTACCTTGGTCCAGTTCCCTTGTTTTAAATCTAAGAAGAGATCGGAGCTGAAAAAAAGGTTGGACTTGTTGGCCACAGGGGGCGAGGAGATGAGACAGGCTGAAGGGTGTAATGGGGTGCGAGAATGTTGCTTGTCGCCTGGTGGCTGCGATAAAGTCTGCAGGAGTATGTCCTGTGGGGACCAAGCTGACTTCTTGTGTTTTGGAGAGAGAGACTTTTGGTCGGAGCGGCTGGGGAGGTATGGAGCCTGGAAAGTGGGGGCATGGCAGACGTTGCCACGTTGAATCTTTGTGCTGATGGAGACCGTAGGTTCTTAGCCGTCTGGGAAAGGCGTCATAGGATCACGTGACCCGCTGACAAGGGGTCAAAGCAGCAGACCGATTTCGCGAAATAGTGCGATGCAATTTGTCATAAAATGCGACACGTGCACGGACTTTAGTGTTTTCGTGTATTTATGGAACCATCATGCGCCTGAGTTGTCGTTCCTTAATTGTGGGAAACATAAAGGTTATCGTGTTTCTTTTGATCTCCTGACCCAAAGGTGGGTAGGGACAGTGAGACCTTGTTGGTCCTCTTCCCTGCCCACCGTTGGGTCAGGGGACCAAAAGAAACACGATAACCTTTATGTTTCCCACACTTGAGTACCGAACGACCAGTCAGGCCATGCTGCAACTAACCACAGTTTGCCGCTAGGAGAGTTCAGGGGCCGGCTGGGTGGGCGCCTGGGTGTACTTAACCACCACCCGGCTACACCTCGATCCCAACGCTTTTGCAATCCCTACCGGGTTTTATTTGAGCAGACTGTGCCTTTAAAACTAAATCATATCTCGTTGATCAAAAACCCACACAAACATCGCCAATTAATCAATCGATAAAGCTTACATTGCACTGCACAACCCCGCCGAATGGACAATTTTCACTGCATTCCTTATTTTAATCCATTTTATAACCCACTGTGCTTCGTCAAAATCTCAAAATAACAAGCCACGTGGTGTTTGCCACTGGCTGCCATGTTTACGATCACCTGCTGTACGAGAGTTTAACAACACGCACTTCCTTGGTTCATTACCCTAAACAACACACTGATAAGAAACATTTAGATAAAATTCTGCGTAAGAAGAAGCTGCCTTGGTTTGATAAAAAGTGTAGACAGAAAAGAACAGAGTTACGAAAGGCTAAGCGTAAGCATATTCTGAAGGCTCGTTCTCTTACAAGCGATGCGGTTAAAAAGTCATACAAAGACTACAAATCCACTGTCCATTAAATATACCATGTACAAAAGAAAATGGCATGAACAAATCCGCACTATGCATAGTAAAGACCCAAGGTCATACTGGAAGATTTTAAACGATTATGTAGTCGATGGTAACAGTGTAACGACAAATACCCCGTCAGACGATGCTTTCTTCAAGTATTTCAAAAATCTGAGCAACACTGCCGATGAAGAAATCAGTTCTTCAATCTCAGACAATGTAGACTGTGGTCAGATAGATACTGTCACTCTCAATAAAGACATAACTGTGGAAGAGGTACAAATAGCTATTAATAAACTAAGAAACAACAATTAAAGGCATGTGGAATCGACAATATTTTAAACGAATTTCTTAAAGTGTCCTCACCCAAGCTCTTAAAACATTATGTCTTCTATTCAACGTTGTTCTAAAATGCGGAAAAATACCAGAAGACTGGTCTATTGGCATGATTCGCCCACTGTTCAAGGGCAAAGGCGATACACTGAATGTTGATAACTACAGGGGGAAAACCATTTTAAGCTGCATGGGTAAACTTTTTACGAGCATACTTAATGCGAGAATATACACATTCTTGGAGGACAACGACCTGTTAGGAAGTGAACAAGCTGGCTTTAGGAAAAACAACTCAACGGTAGATCACACTTTTACCTTGTACTGTTTGATAAATATCTATCTACAGCATAAAAAAAGATTATTCTGTACGTTCATCGACTATAAGCGGGCCTTTGACAGTGTACAAAAAAATCCTCTCTGGGAGAAATTGCTGAAACTTGGGATAAATGGCAGAGTGCTTATTGTTATCCAAGACATGTACCAAAAGGCAAAATCCTGTGTCAAAACTCAGCAAGGTCTGTCCCCCTTTTTTATCTCCAATGTTGGTGTCCGACAAGGAGAAAACCTGTCCCCCATACTTTTCTCCCTTTATTTAAACGACTTAAAGTTGTACCTCGCAGGCCATGTGGAAGGGTTGAATCTCCCACGTGAAAATTATATGCACCTATTTTTGCTTTTATATGCTGATGACACTATTTTACTGGCAGAAACTGAGCATGACATGCAGATAGCTCTGAATATGCTGCATTGTTATTGCAAGACTAATGGTTTGAATGTAAATGTCAACAAAATTAAAACCATGATATTCTCACGTGGAAAGGTTAGAAAAGTCCCTCGTTTCCTTTTTGATGGAGCTGCTGTTGAGGTTGTCTGGGAATATAAATACCTGGGGACATTTTTCAACTATAACCAAGATATGTGTGGTAGTAGCTTATGTAGTACATACCGAGTTTTTAAAGATAACTTTCATTTTGAAAAGTACCTGCTATTTTTGTCTCCCTTTCTAAAAACTAGACTCTTGAAATTTAGAACAAGCTCACATAAATTACCTGTACAACAACTGAGATATAATGATACCCCCAGAGATGAAAGAATATGTCATTTATGTCCCCTAAATGAAATTGGGGATGAATCCCATTATTTGTTTTCTTGCAGTCACCCAGTTATACTACACAACCGCAAAAAGCTCATTTCAGATTACTTTACACGCCAGTCACACAAATTATATCAACTTATGAATAGCAAATCAAAAAAGACCCTGACAAATTTGTGTAAATTTATTGGTATTATTATCTCTCTTTTCACTTAGTATTCATGATCAAAGAGTTTAAATAAATGATGTTCTTTAAATAAATGATGTTCTTACCTTGCACAACAAGACCACACGGCAGTTGTACATATACAGACCAGTCCGGATGTATTCTTGTAGCTATACAAAACCATGTCCAAATGTATTTTTGTAGTTGTGCACATACAAAACCATAGTCCTGATGTATTCTTGTAGTTCTCTATATAGGCCTATATATACACAAAAGCCACGGTTCTGATGTGTTCTTGTAGTTGTAGTATACAAAAACATCGTCCGGATGTATTCTTGTGGCTGTGTGTATAAAAAAAATCACGGTCCGACCCCAGCGTGAAAAAGGCAATAGCATATATAGTACTCATACTATATAGTGCTCATACTTGAAAAGACATAGATATCAATGGAAAAGGTTTCCAAAATAACTACTAGATGTGGAAAGCCTGTAAAAGGATTGAAGTATCAAGATAGGCTACACATTGTACACGAATAATCCATCATGTTATTTTATTCCATATACATCCCTGTCTCTTGCTATCAACCCTTTCCTCTTTTGCCTCATCATACGTTTAGCTTATGTTTCTCTTATGCTCTTTACTTTTAAGAGATAGAGACTGCAGGAAGGGGAACTGTTACGCCCCGCCGTCCTGTCCTTGTTAATATTCATAATGTCTCCTGGCGCAGTTGCTTTGACTGTTGACACGTGGTTGTACATCGCCAGGATTGGCTATTTTCACTCCACCGCATCGGCCAAGACAAGGAAACTGCTGTTCTTAAATAACGAAACAAACTGCCGTTCCTGATTCTGCATCTCTATAAACGCCCATGTCCTGTCGCACTGTCGCTATGCACCTTCATGTTCCGGCATACGGAGCTGCCCCAACCAGAAGTATATACAAAATGCCCTTCTCATGCAGCATCCGATCCTCAAGTCACTAGCGAAGTCCATTCGCAGTATCGAAACTTAATATTACTATGTTACTACGTATTACTACGCTCGCACCATGGATAAAAGAAAATATCAAACGTCTTCTCAAGCACAGAAATAAAATGCATCAGAAAGCCAAAAGAACAAACCTCCCAGACCACTGGGAACAGTTCAGACACTTCAGAAATCACGCCACTAGGCAAATACGAACAAGAAAACAAGAACACATTAATGAGCTCAACGACAATGTTTGTACTGTGGAGAAGTTCGGTACAAAGCAGTGGTGGAAACTAGTAAATTCTTTTATGTCCAAGAAAGGACTGCGCACAGACACTATACCAGCAATACTTCATAATGGTCTACTGCACGACAACAACTTAGAGAAGGCCAATCTATTTAACGATTACTTCATCCAACAAGCAACTCTCCAAGGCTGTGATGACATTCCTCCAGACCTCGAATTTACACCAAGCGAGTTCAGTGAAATTGATATCTCAGCAGCCGATGTTAAAAAAAAGTCATCTCAAAACTAAAGAACAAAGCAGCAGGACCAGACCAAACACACAACAAACTAATAATAGCTGCCGCAGATGTAATTAGTGGACCACTTACATCATTCTTCAACAGAAGCCTGACAGACGGCCAGTTCCCCTCTATTTGGAAACTAGCACACGTGACTCCTGTCCATAAAAAGTCCCCCAGGAACTTTGCAGTAACTATCGACCGATATCCCTCTTGAGCTGTGTTGGGAAAGTATGTGAACGATGTATACATAAGTATGTTTACGACTTCTTAATCTCGAACAACCTAATTTGTGAGGCCCAATCAGGATTTCGCCCCGGCGATTCAACAGTGAACCCGCACATCAGCATATATTCAACCATATGCACAAACTATGACCTAAGCATAACCACACATCAAATATACTTCGACATCTCTAAAGCATTCGATCGAGTCTCGCATAAGGGGTTACTGCACAAATTAAACTCCATCGGGGTTCGTGGAAGCCTGCTCAACTGGTCTGTACTGGGGCATCTGTTTTTCCTGATTTACATAAACGATATTGTAAATAACATTACCTCCGTCATTAAACTATTTGCGGATGACACAAGCATGTCGTATGACAACGAGAACCCACGAAAACGAGCACAGACCCTAAAATCAGACTTAATGAAAAGTGAGAATTGGTCGCAAACATGGAAAGTAAGATTCAATGACACCAAAACTGAAATGATCACTATTAAGCGTGACAGTAACCCGTCATACGGCCTTCAGTTTGGGAATAAGCAGTTTGAAGATTCTGATTTTCACAAAAACCTAAGCATTACATTACAATCCAACTGCAAATGGAACGAACATACAGACTATATAGCAATTAAAGTGAAACCTCTACTAAACTATTTAACTCTTATAAATACACCCTTTACAGAAAGACCCTGGAAACAATGTATAAATCATTCATACTTCCCATATTCGACTATGCTGATATACTGTACGACAACTGCACACAGAAACAGGCAGACACCCTAGAGAACTTCCACTTAGAAGCCTTACGCACCATCACGACGAACTATACGCTGAATCCGGGCTTTGGAGTCTGAAAGAACGACGCAAAAGACACAAACTAATAATGTACCCTAAAATTCTCAACAGCCTAACTCCCCAATGTCTCACTGACCTATTGCCTCCTTTAGTTGGAGTCATTAACCCTTACCACAGGCGGAGACCCATTGAGAGACACGTTCCGACCTACAAAACTGACCCACTTCGAGGCTCGTTCTTACCGTCCAAATCAGTACTTTGGAATTCCCTACCCGCAAACATACAAAAAACGACATCCGTTAGAACATTCAAACAGTACCTACACAGAAACGACGCCCACAGCCCACCACACTATTACACAGACGAGAGGAAAGAACAAATTACTCATTGCCGTTTACGTCGCAGTATGAGCAACGTCAACGACGACTTATTCAGACGACACTGAATTGAGGATCCTTCCTGTGGATGCATCTTCCCCCACGAAACTACTGAACACTACTTCCTGGATTGTCCCCGTTAGGCAGAAGCAAGGAAAACAACACTGTCTACACTAAATCAAGAATACTTAAATACAGACACCCTTTTATTTGAAAGTCCCTCCCTAACAGTCAACGAAAACGAACACATCTCCAACACTACATCACGCTTTCTGAGCGCTTCCACTAGGAGCGACACCAGCGTCCCTGACACTGTGAGTCCAACGCTAGACTGGCTGATGCTGACGTACAATGGAAGTAAATAGTGCCTCCCTACACCTCTCTCTCTCTCTTCCGCTGTCGCACTTCCCGTTTGCCTTTCTAATTCATTATCGTCGCCATATATTTGTATTTGTATTTGTATTCCTAGTTTGTGCCTAGCCAGGATTAGGCTTATATAAGCTGGCTTGCTGCCTGGCCCTGCCTTTGGTTGTATCAGTGTTTTGTACTTTGGCTTCATAAATAAAGGTTTGTTTAAAACAAGAAATCATCCATCAAATTACAACCCTTACAAGAAGACGTAAGTCCAACACAAATTCTTCAACTGATATATTTGATAGTATCTGATGTTCATGTTTCAAAGCTATTTACTTTATCGTGTTGTGAATAAACATGTACCTCCACTGACAAACCATTTTCCACATAACTACATAAGTCCCTGGATGTTTTTAAAACCATGAGGCTGTACCATTTAGAATAAGTTATCTTTTAATTTGATAAATGCTAAGGATACTAACGTATTCACAATCATGATACAACATCAGTTTTAATACAGGCACATATTCAACTTGAATGAAAATATTTTTCATGCTATTGCATAAGTCCCTAATACAAACAATTAATCGGGACTGGAACACTGGAACACTGGAACAGACAATGCGATGCTGGGAACGCTGAAACGCGTGGGTTACCAAAGTCTTGACTGTAGGGCTCCTACAGTGAGTAGGTACTGTCTGCTTTCCGCACTGAGATCGCGTCGGACGACTGGAGATTTGATGTAGTTCAGTGTTCAGGCGACAAGATCAAACCACGCTGTTGGGCTGGGGGAGGGGGTCTTTTTCTTCTTCTGTTTTTATTTTCTTTGATCAGACGGTTGGACTAGGTTTTCTTCCACTGTTTTCCTTCTTAGTTGGGCTGTCTGAACACAGCTTAAGACTATTGTTTAACGAGCTAGTGTTTAACTATACTTGGTTTACCTGGTCACGAAATAACCACGTGCCTCTAGAGGAAAATGGGATTGCCTGTTAGTTTCTTCGTTTCTCTCTCTCTCTCTCTAACTAGGAGGATCGGGGTGTTATGGGCGGAAAACTTCGGTCTACATTATCAGTTCTTACAGCTCTTTTCAAAACGTTATACCAAAAGCGAAATAAAAAATCATCTCAAATTTATTTCCGTCAAATCTTTGTCGCGTTTCCTACTGACCAATAGAAATCCTCGTTGCATCATCGTGGACACGGTGACTATAACAGCAGGCACGCTACGCTGCGGGGAAGCTCCCGAACACAACCATGAAGAAAGGCCTGCCGATAGCCATCTGTCTGCTTCACTTGCTGCTGTGTGAGTACGACGGCTCCACTGCACCTTCTTGTTTTTGTTGTTTATTTACAAAGAATTTTTTAACTTAGATTTCCAAAGGTTCCGAAAACAAAAACAACCAATCCCCCCACAGCGTCGGTCATCTGTGAGCTTGAAGTCGGGCAAAGTAAAACCAAAACACAAAAAAGAGAGAGAGAAAAAAAAAACAAGCCAACCACCAGTTACTTGAGTAGCAAAGGCTTGTGCGGCTTATCTCAGGCAAAGATTAATCAGTGTGCCATGTAAACTGGTACTTCGGTTTTCGACAACAACGGCTCGGACAAAGATGTGCTTCCTGTCTTGGGACCTCACAGTAGCTCACTTTTTTACTAACTGTGTCGAGCAAGTTACCATAAAATTTACTTAGCAAAGGTGACACGCAGCTGCCTGAAAAAATAGTTTGAACAGAGAGAACGAATAGGTGTTTGGAAACGTGAAAATGTTCACCTGGGCCCTATCATGTTTTTTACTCTTGGATAGGACTGTCGAGTTTGTGTTCTGTCGAGTATGGACACGGAGCCCTCGGGTATCCCCTTCTTCTGAAGGTCGCGCTACACAGGTGCCATGCTCTGTTCAAACGAACGGATCACACACTCTTACTTCTGTGCTCGTTCGTTTCAAACAGAAAATGCGAAACAAGGTTATGATATTCCGATAAAGAAAACGAAGCAATAATACTTGGCAACTTGACAGGAGTGTAAAAGATGGAGCACCTAACGTGTCATGTGAAGAAAAAGTTTTCGTAAGGGTAAGGGGTAGATGGGCACGAGTAAGAGGGAGGGGGAACCGGAAGAGTAAAGGAACAGAACAGTAAACACAACGCAAACACACGTTTTTACAAGAAACGTGATCTCAGTGGAAGGGAGTTACCGAAACATCGTACAATGGCTTCAGAATAGTTGTATGATCAGATTTTATCTCTGCAGTGCCCGAGGTCACAAGGTGCTAACCTCTGTGTGACTGATAAGAACTCGTGTTCACACGCGGGTTGTGCTGTTGTCGGTGCTGAACCTGAAAGGCAAACAAAAAAGATAAACGTTTTTATTTGAACACGCAGTTCTGCCGTCAGCGTCCCTTAGCAAGGCTTTAAACGAGTTTGTCAGAAGTCTAGGTACTTGAAGTTCTGAGCTGCATTGCTGAGCGTATCAATGAAATGTTGTTTGTTGAGATCATTTGAAAGAAAGCATTCTTTTGTGTCACATACCAGCATATCACCATCAAATTCAGACACACTCCTCCAGTTCCTTCTGTGGAGATGAGTGGCATCTTTGGTGTTAGGACCATTGAGGTATCCATCAAAACGATGGTTATCTGCTAAACTGCATCCGATGCTGACGTTAAATATTTTATTTTGCTAAATGATTAAGAGTAAAATAAGACCAGACATACCTGTGATACTGAAAAATCTTTTTTCTCTTCGAGCAGAGAGTCTTCACCGTAGTTCTGAAAGAGATGCATGACTCACAAACGTTGTCAAATCAGTGCATCTGATATTTAATTATTTTAAAAAATCGTAGTGTTCCTGCCCAGAAATTCTTTTACCTTTTGCATAAATAATTTGAGGCCCCATGTCTACAGTAACATTAATAGCATTAGCTTAAAGTTGAAAGGAAAACATTACTTTAGGAGAAAAAAATGCTGAGTGCAGAATTTCCTGCCTTACATCATCCGCGTACCACGCATACGCAGGGACCATGAGCAAACTCTAAAATATTTCAAGTTGTCCGAGACAGGCGGGACATGAAAATGCTGTGCCGTGCGGCGTCTGCTGTGTCTGATGTAGATTTACGGTTGACTTAACTGGTGTTAGCATCAAGCCAGATAGATATAGCAAGGAGTCAAATATCTGATGCATGTCGCGACCTCTGAAGCTTGCCAGAGTATTCACGGCTCGAAAGTGAGCGTTTATACCAAGAGGACATACTTTCGTCTGACAGAGCTACTTGTACGCACATTTTCAGGGGGTGCACCTTTAAGGAAATTCACAGCATGGAGTTAAAGGCATGGTAACCATGGAAAAGGTTTTAGAGAAGCAGGATGTGGAGGAGGTACTAAGAGAAAATAAACGCTACTCACAAAACGTTACTTCACATTTATCCTTACAGACTGATTCGTTCCATTTATCGCTTTACGCTTTCTTAAAGTAATGTCTAGAAAAGGAGGATGTGGACGAGATACTATAAGAGAAAATAAATGTGACGGCTGCCAAGTCGGAGTTCATTTTCCAATCCATGTTTTCCCGTTTGTTCGAATTTGTTCAGTACGCGAAGATTTACGCACATTTTCCTTTTATAAGTACAAAATATTTATTCAGAAGAATTCAGAATATAGTCCATTTTTCCTGTAGTCTGTTCACAGTTTATAAAATTATATCGCCTTACTTCATTTTTCAAAAAAATCAACAGCAAGTATAATGTCTCAAACTCATCTTGTCACGCTAAGCCCCAAAAAGGTAATCGTTCTTTCATCGGCACTCTGTCGTTAACTACTTAGTTCTTTGTCCTGAATGACCCTCCTTTCGATAATTAGTGTTTTGACGAGAAATCTGAGTTTTGCTTTGGTTTCCTTTCAGTTTTGACGGTGCTTATTTTTTTGTCACGTACCTACAATAAAGTCAAGACTACCACAATGTTAGTATTCGTGCGGACTTTTATGTTATGTAGAAGTGTGGCAAGAACAATATACGCTACTCACAAAACGTTACTTCACATTTATCCTTACAGAGTGATTCGTTCCATTTCCTGCTTTACGCTTTCTTAAAGTAATTAGAAACGTTGAACATGCACACCGCTGCAGCTGCCTAACGTAAGCAGAGAAAGATGCACCCCACTTCCCATTGTTTCAGTGGGCCGGAAGTCGTATGCACGTCTCATCACCCCATGCGGTAACCCGGTCGTTTCCTTATCATCTCGAAGTATACCTCGGGCAGTCGGTGGCCAGCCAACAACTGCAGAGCACTTTCCATGGACTGTGAGTTATCTCCCTTATTCTATCTGATAATTAGATAATTTTATGCGCAGTCTCAGCGATACAGGAAAATTGACTGGCAGGTGATTGTTTAGGGGAGCACACATGGACTACTTGACTTTCGTCTTCTGCTTGTGGCTTGCTTGCTATATGATGACAACATGAACACCGATCATGCGGGTAGAATAAGAGGGTGGGTGTTTGTTGCTTAACGTCCCACCCCAAACAAGGTGCAGATGAGGACGTGTTGCTTACACAGAGTTTAAATGCTGCCACACGTGGGACTGCTCTCGCAAAGCCAGCAACAATCGCTAGGGTTTGGCTAGATGAGGACACTGACGGCTGGTAACAACTTGGCTTCTGTGTGCGTATGCGGGCGCGAGATAGAGGGTGTACTTATTACTTGTGTGTGAAAATCTTTCTCATTTACACCGAAAAACAAAAGAAAAGCAAACTGAGGGAGTTGCTGATTTTATCTGAATTTTTCCTTTCATTAAAACGGGTTTGAATGATCAAATTGCGAGAAAATCGGTGCAGTGCGTGAGTCTTTGTACAATGTGCCATGTACAATGTGCGTTCATCTGCCATGCTGAAAAACCGTTCAGAATGTCCCAAACGTTCAAAGTCAGTAGCGAGTGTGCCCCCCATTGGCGTCGACAACGACCTGGCACCTGGCGGGCACGGAGCGCACCAGACGGTTCACCAACACCAAATGCATTTTTGCGCAGATCTGCCTGAGGGCCTGCTCCAGCTGGCGAGCCGTTGTCGGCCTCGGCTGGACAGCGTTCATATCTCTCAGCAGACGGTCCCGTAGGGGCTCGTTAGTTAGAGGAACACGTCATGCCCCGTCCCCTACGCGGACACCTCGAGTGGACAAAACTACTCCCCGCCCCTGGCGGTTCACACCCCGCTGGTTGCAACAAGCCCTGATGGTGGAGACTACAAGGGTTAACAGCTTTTTTTTATTCGTAATCTCCTGCCGCTTAACTTGCCCCATACCTGGCCGGCACATGACACCTACCTGACGTCCAAATCCCAGCTGTACCCAGATGCGCTCACCCGGCCTGACGATGGCGTGAGAGACTTAGATGGCGACTTAACAAGGGGATTGAAGACATAACCCCAACACCTGACACGTCCCATGGTTCTTTCCCGACCTGTAGCGTTCAGTCTTGGCATTCTTCTGCTGATGGGTGGTCTGTCTGGGAGCGTACGAGCATCGGCTTTTATTGTTAGTGGGTGGTGCCCTCTGTTTAGAGCGGGGGCCTGGATAACTCAGTTGGGAGAGCTTGCGGACTAGCAGATGGAGGTTGTTGGTTCGAATCCTGGTGTGGCCAAGGATTATTTCCTGGAGTTAAACATTGTGCAAACTCCATTCGGCCATCTCCCTGCACATTAAACTGCCTGTCCGCACTGACCATCTTACTGTAGCCGTCAGTCTGGTGGTTCTTTCAGTGCATAGCTTAGTAACAGGACCTCATCCCCCATAGTGCGAAATCGCCGCAAGGTGGAAGAACTGTCTCTCTAAATAACCTCCACCACCACCACCACCACCACCACCACCACCCTCTGTTCGCAAAGAACGTTCAAGCTGCACGAGCGAATACCACTGTCCGACTTTAGTGCGCCAGGCATGTCATTATCAAGGGCTGCTGAACACAACAAGCGACCTCATCTCAACCTAAATTTTGTTAATAAACAACAAATGAGGACAGCGCTTAAATTATCGAAAGATAACTCCAACAAAGGTACTGGCAGCGCTCACACATAGCCGTATGCAGACGCCTGTGCCCTAAAGGGAGCTTACCGTACCCAAACACGTAGCAAAGAGAGGGCCGAAAGAAAGGAACTTGGCAGATCCTCAAAAAAGATCTGCCCGCCCTTTCTTTATAACGGCGCTATTCTTCACACAGCTAGCCCTCGGTGCACAACGTGTGCATACAGAGAATCCATGTTAATGAAGTCAACCCGCTCACTAAGCGTGTGTTGACAACTAGGATTCAACGACGAACACAACATATGACAAATACATGGAATCCTCAAAGTGCAAATTATAATTAATAAACAACAAATGAGGACAGAGCGCTTAAATTATCGAAAGATAACTCCAACAAAGGTACTGGCATACGGCTATGTGTGCATACGGCTATGTGTTGACTTCATTAACATGGATTCTCTGTATGCACACGTTGTGCACCGAGGGCTAGCTGTGTGAAGAATAGCGCCGTTATAAAGAAAGGGCGGGCAGATCTTTTTTGAGGATCTGCCAAGTTCCTTTCTTTCGGCCCTCTCTTTGCTAAATTTTGTTGCTATCATTGCACCAAATGCATGAAATTTGACTGCTCGATCTTGCCCATGTGTCCATTTGCGTTTCTTTTGGTTTTGAGTAATGTGTGATACACATGCATAAATTGTATGTACAAACGCTCGAATCTATGATTGCTGTATATTCATGCCTGTTTTTAGCATGTTGATAGACCTCTTAGTTTTTGTATGTGTGCGCGCGTGTGTGCGTGCCTGCATTTTCGTACGTGCGTGTATTTGCATGTTTGCATCTGTAGGTGGTGATATTTGACTTGCTCACCAACAATGCTGTGTGTGGGGGCGCAGTACTCACTGAAAATCTTGTCCTCAGTGCAGCACATTGTTTCTACGGGTAAGAATCCAATCATTTGGTACTCACTCAACACGTCCACTATTTACACAGGTAATAACGCAAGTTTGCAGCTCCTCACAAAAGTCAATTATTTATAAAAATCAACTGTCGAGGAAATTGCCATGTAACTACAGACGCTAGGTCGACTACCCTGAGCGATGACGAAGAGCTCAGTTTAGAACGCTGAGCGTCGGTCAACCCACGTGGTTGGGGAAGACACGCTCAGTTTGAAAGTTAGGAGACTGGCGACCATGAGAGAAAGCGCAGACGGCATGGAGGACAGTGACGTAGCGAGTAATGGACGGCGCTAGAAGTACGAGTGCCTAAACACCCTAGCAGAAGCAGAACCTTCATCTGCACTGGGAGGCCGAAGGAGGATCGGCCTGGTTTTTGTGTGTAAACCCTTCTGCCCAGACGGAAGGCAGGCCAAACCACTCCCTGGGAGTTTTTTTCTGTTTTGTAACCCATGTTTAATTTGCTCCAGCTCTGAATACTACAATAATCGTGTGCGCCTAGGGTTTTCCTTTGTGTGAATTTTTAGAGTCTAGTTAAGATCAGCGCCTCCTGGTGAAGCGTCTGAACCCCGAGTGATGGAACATGTTCAGGTAGCTGCGGAATGTGACACGGCAGCTGCGATGCCCATGACTGAGAAAGTATGTCCTGTGAACTTTGGCGTAACGCGTCCCAGTAGGGGCGCAACGATATGTTGATAGAAACTTTAAACAGCGATCGAACTGTGGAGCCTGGTTTAAGTTGTTGACTTTTTTTGTGTGTTAGACCCAAGAGGTTTTGTGCCTATACAGTTGGAGACACTAGAGATTAACGCGTGTATGTCGATGTGAATATTCACAGCGTGAATTTTGTAGCGAAAAGGACATACGTTGGGTCAGAGAACTGAAAGGAATACTAACTAGTAAAAAGAATGTCCGTTTCCCCCTAGCTTTGAAATCCTTTGTGGATAATTATTTTTGTTATTAGTCTGTGCGAAAACGTTTTCCATTCCTTTGTGGATAATTACTCTAGTTATTAGTCTGTGTGAAAACACTTAAGGTGAAGGAGAACCAGAGATTTCGAGAACCGTACGCGATTAGTGAGATTGATTAGCTCAGAGCGTTGATCATATTTGAATAATTGACTTTGCGTACATATTCTGCGATTGTGTGGGAGTTTAGCTGGGAGCCGTTGTGTACATAAGAATTGTTAAGTGCGTGAGTATCAGAGAGCGAGTGCGAGCGTATAGTTGAATAAATAAGGCCGGGTCCTTTTTTAAGGAAAACTACATCCTCTCGTTGTCTTGTGTTTGTGTTTGTGAGTCGGACGCAAGACGAACACGCCTCACACGTCCTTGGTCGCTAGGTGAGTGTAAGGTATGGGGACCGAGTGGTGTTTAAGGTGAATGTTCTTCCACGCGAAGTAGTCTTTGGTGACTTGAGCATGACAGATGGCATTTTATATCATGCATGTATGCTCATAATCATGATAAATGCGTACGCGTGTCTGTGTGTGTGCATGCCTCAGTCTGTCAGAGAGAGAATTAAGAGAGTATGTGTCGTTAAAGTGGGCGTGGGGTGGGTGTTTGTTGCTTAACGTCCCGTCGTAAACTATCTGCATATCAGGACGGTGTTGCTTAGACAAAGTTAACGTGATGTCGCTACGCAGACTTCAGTCCCACCCAGTCACATTATACTGAACCGGGTCAACCAGTCCTAGTACTGTTCCCTTTATGCCAGGCTTCTGGCAGGGCAGCTACTAGATTGACAGTTTTTAAGTCTTTTTAAGTATTTTAAGTTCTTAAGTATTTCTAGGCCGGACTACGGCCCACCGACCTCCTACCTCGGAAGCGGACGCCTTAAACGCTAGACCACCGAGGCAGTTGTTTAAGTGGGGGATGGAAGAGAGAGAATCTTGTTATTTTAGTACCTCCCACTGTCCCACCTGTCGGGTGTACACGCAGGCGTACCCAGGCCAACCTGTACTACATGATGGCGGGCAAGACCAGGCTGCTGGAATTCGAGTCCTGGCA
The DNA here is from genome assembly GCA_004794575.1 of Lanistes nyassanus. Classification (NCBI taxonomy): domain Eukaryota; kingdom Metazoa; phylum Mollusca; class Gastropoda; order Architaenioglossa; family Ampullariidae; genus Lanistes; species Lanistes nyassanus. The sequence continues at coordinate 98,926 of SMGT01008236.1, read as the reverse complement.
ACAGCTGGCCTTCCTGGACCAGATCATTCTCCACGCCAACTTCAGCGCCACCAGCCACGAGAACGACATCGCTCTTATCAAGATTTCCGGCAGGTTCGATCTACAGACACCGGCAGTCAGACCAGTGTGCTTCCCAGAAACTAGTCACACCGTTCCTGTGGGCACCATGTGTTACATGGCCGGCTTTGGTGACACCCTGGGTGAGTTTCACGTCAGGTCAGGTGAGATGGGAACGTTAATTACAAGATGCAATGTTTTGACAAGAGTAATGCGGACGTTGGTAACAAGTTGTAATGTTTTAACAAAAGTAATATGGACGTTAGTAACAAGTCGAGATGTTTTTCAAGAATTATTTTGGCGTTGGTAACAAATTGGATGTCTTTACAAGAGTAATACGGATGTTGCTAAGAAGACGTGAGGTCATTGCAAGAGTACTACGGACGCTGGTAACAAGTCATGATGTCTTTAAGAGAGTAATGGGGATTTTGGTATATTTTTATAAAAGCAGCACAGACGCTGGTAAAAAGTAGTGATGTCTAGGAGATTGTCACCACTGGAAGAATTTTTTGTTTGTTTGTTTCTTGACGGGTCGTCTCACACGACCACCGTCAAGAGGATGACATACATGCGTAGGTGGAAATATCATTAATATGACTTCGCAATCATATGGCCGAGCCCCCACCACCTATAGTCTCCCATAAAGAACCACAAACACCGTAATATAATGAACACGAAGAAAGAAGAATGTATTGTTGATATCAACAGCGAGTATTTACAATCAAGACAATATCTGTTACAACTCGTTAAACTATAGGCGTCGAGCAATTTCCTTCTGTTCAAACTAAGGTCTGCAATAACATCTAATACCACCCTACATCACCCGCCTCGCAATTAAACACAATAATAAACCACATACTTTAATCTCTTCTTTGCATATGAGAAAAGAATGACCACGTGATGCACAACACTCACAGAACACAACACTCGTTCCCGAATGCTTCATACAGTCCGCACGACAGTCTATATGTTGGGGCGCTCCCTCTTTGGATATGTTAACCAGCAGATATCCTGAAGACCTCTTGAACACTTCCCACGTAACAGCAGACCTCGGCGCTGACGTCGACACGCCACAGAGGATATGGCGTTTTCTCAAGGCTTTCGCACAGAAAGATCTGTGTGATCTCTCAGGTCACGCTGTGACCTCTGGACTTATGTAACACGCACAGCCCAGTACCTGACGATCCCCTCGTAGAGATCGGATCTATCTCCTTTTCCCCGACCGTCGTCTTTGCTCCTGCGTCCCTGCCACGTCCGCAGTGACAGTCCAGTACCTCGCGAGTCCCGTCTTTTCCACAGCACTGACTGTTCGACGGTCTCTAGTGGACCCTTCAAGTACAACTCTTGGTCTCAAGGATAGCTTTTTCCAGGCAAGCAGTACGATTCTCAGTCGCAACACGAAGAACGTGATGAGATGAGATGATGGTTTCCTCTGCTACCATGTATTATATAGCTCATGCACATACAATACACACCCATGATCACATGTGGTCAATCTAAATCTAAAACAACGAATCAGGTCAAAGACAGGCTCAGGCCACACCTCTTGGTCAGCAAGCGTCTATTGCTAAACCCCGTCCATCTCTACCCTAGGGCGACACGGCCACCTTCCCTCCTTGACCACAAAAGATTATAAGCCTCTTCTATTATCAAAAGCTGGCGGCTCCCCAGTGGTGACGCAACCACTGCCGGACATTCCCCTTTACCTAGGTGAGCTAATCTTTTACATCTTCAACAATGTCTGGAGGTCCAAGCTTCGTTAACACGTCGTCTGACGTCGCAGTCACAGGTTGCTATGTACGTGTCACCTGTAGTTTCTCCTCTGTTGTCACCTGTACACCCCTGCTGATGACGTCATCAGCTAGGTGTCGGCTAGACCTAAGGGGACTATGGGCCTCGATGTACCTAGGTGGTCATCGAGATTTTCTCACCTTGGACAAGAGCTGGGTTTGCTTTGACCCACCAAAGACCCCAAACGTGACAAGAGTAATTGGTATATCTTTATAAAAGTAACGCGGACGTTGGTAACAAGTCGTGAGGTCATTACGGGGGTAATGGGGACGTTGGCATATCTTTATAAAACACAGACGTTGGTAACAAGTCGTGAGGTCATTACGGGGGTAATGGGGACGTTGGCATATCTTTATAAAATACAGACGTTGGTAACAAGTCGTGAGGTCATTACGGGGGTAATGGGGACGTTGGCATATCTTTATAAAATACAGACGTTGGTAACAAGTCGTGAGGTCATTACTAAAGCAGTATGGACGCTATGACTGTTTGCGCTCGGCCAGGCACCGGGACGGACCAGCGGCTGAACTACATCCGGGTTCCAGTGATCGAGGACACTGTTTGCTCTGGCCAAGACATCCACGGCCTTGACTTCTCACCTGCCGTCAGTTTCTGCGCCGGTTATTTAGATGGCGGCCCCGATGCCTGCACGGTGAGGCCCCCGTTGTGACTAGACTTTCCCCACGTCAGATGAGCCAGAGACTAAAACTGGAAGGCAGTTTCCCCACGTCACATGAGCTAGAGACTAAAACTGGAAGTTTCCCCACGTCACATGAGCCAGAGACTAAAACTGTAAGACAGTTTCCCCACGTCACATGACCTTTCTGTCCTTCTTGTCCTAGAACGAATTTAGATTTGTAGTTGCGGTGTCTCTCCTCATCGTTTATTTGCAGCAGGCCTCACATGAAGTCCCCCCCCTCCCGCCCAGCCATATGAAACACGGCGTCAGCGTGAGGCACCTCTAGAAATTTAATGTTATTTCTCGCATTTGTTTGTTTGCTCAGTCTGTTATCGTACAGATAATGCTACATATTTCGATGTAGTCTGTATTGTATTCCTTTTCAGGTCAACGGTAAATAGATGGATTGGGGGGGGATTCAGAAAATGGATGGGTGCACGAGGGAACGAAAAACAGGGATGGATGGCATGCGTTGATTGACAGGTTTTGTGGCTGTGCAGGGAGACAGCGGTTCCGCGCTGGTGGCAAGAAACACTGACGGATTTTTCTACGTGTACGGTGAGCAGCACAGTTTTCCCAGGGAACTTTCGGTGTCGCTCTCCTTCAGCGTTAACTTTCAAGTCGATAATCAAGCCTGTGTGGGGATATTTTTGTTGCTTTTGTTAAGTAAGAATGTGATTAGTACCTTAATCGTTTAGTAAGAAATGCCATACGAGTTAAAGCTATAGAAATACTTATAGATTGGGCATGATATATATATATACTTATAAATGTCTGCATGTATGTACGTGTGCATAGCTATATTATGTGCACATTATAGCAAGTGCATGTACATGCCTGAGAACATGCCTGAGAACATGCCTGTGCGCACATGTCATACATAAACGGCCGTGTCATACGTCATCTGCTGTGGACGACACTTTGCAGCCGACTGCGGCTGTCACCCTGTCTCGAGAATCCGGCCCACGTGACACCCGACTCTGCCATCTTTGTCACAGGCGTGTCCAGCTGGGGGAGTGGGTGTGGCGAGCCCAGGAGTCCGGGGGTGTACACGGACGTTCTCAAGTACGTCAGCTGGGTGTACGGACAGGTCATCCGTCTGGGTCTGCAGCTGTCAGGCTGAGGTCACGGAGCGAGTCCACATCGGCCTGCAGGCAGGAACCTGTGGAGCCACGTCTCTCAGACTTGCCCACAGAAAATTAAAGTGTGTCACTGTAGATGTGTGCGCCAAACCTCTGTGTTGCTGTTGTACAGGTGTATGCAGATCCTGTGTGCGTAAGTAAATACCCGGAGGTGGCCTGTGTCCGCAAGTTGAAACGAGCGAGGTAATTTCTCCTACTCGTTAATCAACCGCCGCAAGTGTTAAAGTGTACCGCCTGAAAGGAGAATTCTGAGCGCCACGTTGGTCTGATGGAAGGAACCTGTGTGCACCTTCAAGATGTATACAATCACGCACAATACACGTGCGTGTACGTGCGCGTTGGCACACACGCATGCACTCACATAACACATGCACAGTCCGCCTCTGCCTGTCGCTGTCTTTGCCGTGGCACGGACAACCGCCTACACGTGGTGGTGGTGGCGGCGGTGGTGGTGGTGGTGGTGGCGGCGGCGGTGGTGGTGGTGGTGGCGGCGGCGGTGGTGGCGGCGGCGGTGGTGGTGGTGGCGGTGGCGGTGGTTGCCAATAAAGCTGTGACTAAATAATTTGAAAAAAACGGAAGGATGTCTTACTCCTGGTCGATTGTTTAGGTTGAACGCAGGTCAATGGTGGATCAAATTTCTGTTTCGACCTGTTACGGCCTTGACAAGCTCCGTTTTATTGTTGGCGGTTACAAGTTGAAACTCACGCGCATTTACAATAGTAAACGTGATCTTTCGACATCTTCACCGTCAAAGACTAACCCACGTTCGTTTCTACCATTTGTTCCTGTTTGACTGGTGACGTCTACACGAGTGCGGTAAACTACAAAAGGGGCAACATGTCGGCGACTGGAGGTTTTGTGGATATTAGTTTCTATGGAATAGTTTCAGGAAACCTTGTCTCTAAACATCTTTCCTACAAACAATTCTGTGATTGGCTTGACCATGTCATCTATAGCATGCTTCGCTACATTCCCGAAATACGAAGTTTCTAGCCGCTGGATTTTGTATCAAAAAGTAACGAGTTGTCAAGTTTCACCTCACCCTACCTTTTGCAGAAATGCCATCGGTTCTCACATCTGTAGCCCGTGTCCCGAAGTGTCCGTTTAATAGAAATCTCTTAGCTTTTAGCAAACATTGACTTTTCGATATGCGCACCGTTTGCGTTGTGTATTGATACATTTCAGAACTACTCCAGCGCTGGGTGGGCGGGAAGTACGTCATGATGTTAAGGTAGCTGTACTTAGTCCTTTCTCACACCACGTCACTGCTTTGCGAAGTCCGCCATGATTCTCGTACAAACTACTTACGGAGCCGATTTCACCAGGCTGTGGCCCTGCGCCTCAAACCTTCGTCGTGGAGTAATGCTGAGAATAAGTATTATACGTCGGTTGGAGTCCAGATGTGGCCAAGGATTATATCCTAGAGAAAACGTACAAGCCCCATCCCTCAAACATTAAACTGAGTGTCCACACTGGCCGTCTTAGTGCAGCTATCAGTCTGGTGATTTTTTTTTAGTGCATAGCTTAATAATAGAACCCCCACCCCCAAATAAGGCGAAATCACCGTGAGTGGAAGCACTGTCCCTCCAAAATAACTTACCTATGTGGTTACCTACTTCCGACCTACCTGCCTGGCTGGCTGTCAGCTGTGCCCGGACAGTAATCGTGGTACTCCAGGGGCCGCCATGAGCAGACGCGCCCTGCCGTGCCTGTGTGTTGCCAGCCTGATATGTGAGTAGACATTTTTACTTTCGGTCTTAGAGCCGTCTGCGTCATTCTGAATGCTTGGTATACATGCAGTTGCGTAGTGGAACCCCAAAACAAACAAACGAACAAAAAGACAGTCGATTTTCTCATTTTTGTCCTGGATTTTGGACATTTGACTGACTAACCTTTTCTAAACTAGAGTCAAAATATTAACTAATTCAGAATAAGAGGAAAGTAAACTAAACGCTGCAAAGAAACGCGTCCAGTAAATGAGGACAAAGAAGACATTCCAGTGACAGAAGAGTAAGTCACACCGTCAGATCTGCTCGAGGCATCGCCAAGTCTAAAGCAGTTTCGTGTGGATCGTGGTTTGCTCTCCTTCCAGCAGTCCTCTACTGAATAACCTTGTGTCTTGTGTTTCTGGCTTTCCTTGGCCTCGAGAATTCGCGTTAAAACACTTTGGCACTACCAGTTGCTTCGAAAGACCACAGATTAAAAATACCTAAGGCATTGTTGACGCTGACAGCCAGACATCGACACTACCACAGGTAATCCTTGGGTCGCCAGACTCCAAGTCCCCACCAGTGATATTTTAGTTCTGATATTAATTATAGTTTTAGTTTTTATTTTATTTTATAAAATTAATTTTTATTTTTAGTTCATTTTAGTTTTCAAGGAAATCAACAATTTTTATTTTTATTCAGTTCTGTGTTTAAAATTATAGTTTTTATTTTATTTAGTTCTGGCCTTTTTACATAATATCAGTTCAATTTTAGTTTTTAACATTTTTTTAAAGATCACAAACGCCGTCTATCGCATATTTCAATGGAAATTATGTTTCAGTAGAGAAAATACACCCAATAATGCCGTTAAACGCAACTTGACTATCAATGGTCTAACAGA
>SMGT01008236.1:65419-77504 GCA_004794575.1 Lanistes nyassanus | reverse complement strand
GGGGGGGTGTTTTCAGGTATTGCAGAGGCTATAGGGACTCTTGTGAGATGCGCGCTGGTGTCGATGATGATGAGGATAATAAGAAGGAGGACCTGTCTAATGATGTAGGCCACGTTGTCCTCGGTGTACCGTCGTCTGAGTGACAGCCTCTGTAGGACGTGCTCTCCAGACGCGGGCTGGAACACCAAGTGAAACCTGTCCTCATGCCAGAAGGCTTGCAGCAGCCGCAGCAGCGACTCGTGATGCAGTGACCTCAGGAGGTCAAACTCACGCCTGCCGCTCTCCTGGGGTAGCACCTTCACTAGTGCATGCTGGGAAGTCTTCTTGCTCCTACACTCCATGACCTCCCCGAAACTTCCTCTAGCAGACAAACAGACAGACAGACAGCAGTAATTCATCACCTCAAAGTGCAAGGCAGCAAGAAAAAAATGTAACGACTCCTCCCAGACAACACAGCTGAAGTGAGCAGTCTGTTGATATACATGTCCCCGGAGACAATGTAACCAGGGTCTCGCCTATATCCGGAGCTTGGTTCGTCAGATGGACGATAACAAGAACGCTGACACGTGGCTCTTTTCTCTAGGGGAGGGACCAAAACCACAGCAAATCAAGCCTTACTTCCAGATTGTGTCTCCAAATGCATATTCTGTCTCAGGCGAAACAGTCTGTAAAGTTATCTCCTTCTCTTCTGTAGGTGGCGCTTCTTCTCCTGCTTCCGATTCTGGATGTTCGCCCACAAGTTGACCTTTTTCTTGTTTGGTCCTCAGCTCCTGGAGGGACACGTCTCCAGACGTGATTTCCGTGATGGACCCTGGAAATAAAAGACAACCTTTCTTTATTACAAATAAACTCTATCTACATGTACTCCGCATCTCAGGCTCTATTTATCACACAAATTTAGTGTCGTTAGTTTCCATTTAGTGTCGTTAGTTTCCATTTGTTGTGAACGTTTGTTTCTGCCTCATTTTTTTTTAATGTTGCCTTTCAGCACTTGATAATTTCTCTGACGTCACTTGATCATCTCTCTGACGTCACTTGATCATCTCTCTGACGTCACTTGATCATTTCTCTGACGTCACTTGATCATCTCTCTGACGTCACTTGATCATCTCTCTGACGTCACTTGATCATTTCTCTGACGTCACTTGATCATCTCTCTGGCGTCACTTGATCATCTCTTACAGCCTTCGACAGTAACATCACGGCGCGCTTTAAGAGCCGTTACTATTGGCTCTGTTACTCATTCACCTCCCTGGCAACTGACAGCTACTCACCCTCCTTTGTAGTGGTGACTTCAGCAGTTGACCAGCTGAAAGGCCCGTAACCCAGCAAATTCCTGGCGGACACGCGAAACCTGTAGGATGTCAGGGGCTGTAACCCAGCGACCAAGCACACTTCCAGGGGCGTGTGCACTGCTGTGGTCCAGCGGGTGTCACCTAAGCAACGAATCCCCATGTTACCACTGACATCGTCCCCACATTTTGTCGCCGAGGTCTGCCTGGTTCAAGGTGTCAAAGCTTGCTTAACTGTTATCCTACAGCTTAAGATGTTCGACTGGCATAGTTAACGATCTCTACAGTTCTTAGAAGCCACCATCTGTCCTGTTTCAATATTGATTTTTAGCTGGCATGTTTGATACATAACACAGGCACTCAAATGTCTGCGCAGAGAAGTCGTGCCTCAAAAAGCACTGTACACCTGCTGTAACAGAATTTAAAGTTCCCTTGGCGCTGACCGCAATGTTTTTCCAACACCTGCAATCAGCACCTGGGCTTTTGACCTCTGTTCTGGGGTGTCGGTTTAATATGGACGGATTCGTACGTAAACAGACTGTGCATCAGCTTATTCAGAAAGGCCTACTCCTGGTCAGATCTTGGTTCTGTCCTTACCTCTAGCCTTATAGCTGACTGTGTAGCCTTGTATGGGAAAGTTTCCGTCAAAGCGTGGGGCCTCCCAGATGACCACAGCTTCCTGGGCAGCCACCTGTGTCACTACCGGCCATCCGGGTCTCTCGGGCACGTCTGGAGAGACAACGATAGATGCCAGGTGTCATCAAATGACAAAAGATAAGACCTAAAGACAGATGCTGCCAGTTTTACATCCAACATGGAATTCACTTGCCCTGCCATGCACAATGCCTTGTATGCAAGTTTTTACAAACTTCTGCCTGGGGAAGGGCGTCAATCACTTCAGTAGGAGACAACTCTCACCTCCCAGCAGGAGGCGCATCCTGCTGCACGCTCTGCCGGCTTTGTTCCTGGCCACACACCTGTAGACCCCGGCATCGTACGGCTTGGCGGCGCTGATGGTGAGAGTTGCCTGCCCCTGCTCGTACAGCGACAGCTTGACGCGGTTGCCGTCCGTCAGCAGCTCCTCGTTCTTGTACCACACCGTGGAGTAGGGGGGCGGCCCCTCCAGCTCGCAATACATTGTGATTGTGTCCCCTGTCTGGAAGGTCAGGTCACGGAGACGCTGGCGGAACACTGGGACGCTGGCTGCTGCTGACAGGACAACACTGACAGTCATCTACCTCGTGCTGACAGGACAACACTGACAGTCATTTACCTCGTGCTGACAGGACAACACTGACAGTCATCTACCTCGTGCTGACAGGACAACACTGACAGTCATCTACCTCGTGCTGACAGGACAACACTGACAGTCATCTGTGCTAACTGCACCACCAACAATGAAACACACACCTACTTGAAGATGATGGCAACAACAACAACAACAACAACAACAACAAAAACCAGTTATCTACCTGGACTTTCGATAATAAACCTACAGGATATTATTTGACTTGACAAGAGCGGAAATCCAACCTGCGATAACCTGCACGGATCATGGGGGCTGGTGCCGGGGTTTATGAGAAGGAAACCAGTGCACGCGGCTCCCTTCTCTCCGATTCACACCCAGGCTAATGTTCTTCCTATGCTGTGTGTGTGAGACATAGATATCTCCAGCTAAGCTGCCCTCAGAATAATGTTCTTCCTATGCTATGTGTGTGTGTGTGTGAGACATAGATATCTCCAGCTAAGCTGCCCTCAGAATAATGTTCTTCCTATGCTATGCGAGTGGGCTCATGGACACCTCAAGCTAAGGTGACTGCAATGGCAGTTTTCTGCACTTCCTGCATTACGTATGGAGGAGGACCTTGGACTCAGCACACCAGAACTAAAATACAGAATTGCGGACAGTGTGACGGGGCTCACGGTCCCACAGAGAATACAGCCAGCTGTAAAGGTCACATGGTCTGCAGTTCCACTCACTGTCGCCGTCCGTGGACAGGGAGGATCGCCTGGAGTCCGCGCTGTCTTGGCGCGGCGGGCCGCGGGCCGGCTGGGGCTGGCCGCACTGCGCACGCTGCTGCAGCCACTGCACCTCTCGGGTCAGGGGCGGCGGCAGTTCGTCCTTGTCCACGTCTGCTGCCGGCAGCCTCGCCTTCGTCTTCCCTCTGGACACGGACATGCGCACTGACTGACATACGGGTAGCTTCGCTGCCGATCTTATCGGGAGCGACGTTTCATGGTTTCTTCTCACCGCCCCCTTTGTTTCTTTTCTCCCACCCCCCACCCCACCTAAAACAATACATCTTTAGCTCCTCTATCCCAGAGAATACATCTCTAATCTCATTTCGGATCTCATTTCAGAGAGAATACTATCATTCTTTCACACCCTCACTCGCGCTCTCACTCTTTCTCTCGTTTCCTCGATCTCTGTGGGCCGCGTTGCTTACCTGTCCCTGTCACTCCCCCTCAGCTCGGGATCGATGTCTGTATCAGCGCCCTGTCCATACTGACACTGCCAGTCATACCTGGGGACCACAACACCTTACCTCTTCAGAGCTTCAAGGTGTATAGCAGCAATGCTCAGCATCGCTATCCGTTCACTTAAGCCACATGAGATTCACGTTTTACTGAGTCTGAAGAGGCAGACGTACATCTATATACTGCCAGTAAACAAATGTTACAGATCGCTGGACAAGAGCAATGAAATTTCATCGCTGAACAATATAGGTTTTATTCAACGAATATGACAATAATTTGAAGATATGTGTGGTGGAGTACCCTGTACGGCCGCCTGAGCACCACTAACCAAGACTCCGAGTCCAGAAATTCGCCGTAAGCCTCGGCGTCTGGGAAGCTGATGGCGCCAGTGGTCGCCTCCACGGAGGGGCTCAGGCCTCGGCCCCACACCTCGGGTCCGTCCATCAGCCGCCGCAGGTTCCGTACGTAGGCCGCGTTTCTCGCTGCAGTCACTCGCCTCTGAACATTATTTATTTATTTATTTAACTGACAACTTTATTTATGAAACTGAAATCGTAGTTATTTTTCTGATCACATTAATTATACTTAGGTCCAGGCCTATAGCTCCTCCTGAAGAGGGCACCACCTGAATGGCACCATGATGGCGTCTTACCTGCGCCTTGTCCCGGTCCTGAAAGTCTTTTATAAGCGACACGTCTATCTTGACCCCTGTGTCCTTGGCCTTGAGCCAGGGGTGTGCTAGGCACGCCTCCACGCTCAGCCGCTCCCTGTAAAAGTAGAATCATTCGATATCTGGGGTAGTGGGGTGCTACAGAATCGTTGAACAAAAGACAATTGACCACAAACAGGATGACGGCCCCACAGGAGAACATCAGCAACAAGGACACAAAGCGGCTCACTGTGGGTCTTTGCGGAGGATCTCGGAGATGAAGTCCCGTGCCTCCTGCGACACGTCCTTGAAGCTGCTGCAGCCCTCAAACGACCACTGGCAGTCCCGCGCCCTGCGGAGACTGTGGGCCACGCTGTCCGCGTGGAATGGGGACTGGCCGCCCAGCCTGTGGACACACGGACACTTCAGTCACTGCCCGCCTAGCCTGTACATGTCCTGCCATTTTATGGTTCATGTCTGTTCGCTATAGTGTGCCTATAGTGTGCCTATAGTGTACCTTTAGTGTACCCATGCACCGGTACCTGTGGCAGCCCCATGTGGGTACAATTCCATGATTAATCTTTTTCTTTTTATTGCAAACAAATCTGAAAAAGTCGATCTCTTTAGACGCTCATAACCCACACGTCTACTCACAAGATGTAGGCTAGGACCCCCACAGCCCACACGTCTACTCACAAGATGTAGGCTATGACCCCCACAGCCCACACGTCTACTCACAAGATGTAGGCTATGACCCCCACAGCCCACACGTCTACTCACAAGATGTAGGCTAGGAACCCTCACAGCCCACACGTCTACTCACAAGATGTAGGCTAGGACCCCCACCGCCCACACGTCTACTCACAAGATGTAGGCTAGGACCCCCACAGCCCACACGTCTACTCACAAGATGTAGGCCAGGACCCCCACAGCCCACACGTCTACTCACAAGATGTAGGCTAGGACCCCCACCGCCCACACGTCAGAGGCTGTGGAAATGGGCTTCAGGTCAATGGACTCGGGGGAGGCAAACCCAGGTGTGCCGTAGTTCAAGTACGTGTCCTGAGAAGGTGACAGCTTTCTGGCAAAGCCAAAGTCGATCAGCTTGACACTTTCCATGCTGTCCCCCGACAACAGTAGGTTGGATGGCTGCAAAAAAAATAAACATCCGTTGCGATACACTACGCGTTTCCTGTGCTGCTATTCGCTGTCTCCACACGCATCAAGCACGCAGCCTCACCTTGACATCCATATGCACGATGTTGTGTGAGTGCACGTGCTTCAGAATGTCCAGCAGCTGCCTGACCACGCCCGCCGCCCGCCCCTCAGTCCAGTTGCCGTAACTGACCACCCTGTCTAGCATCTCGCCTCCAGGCAAACTGTCAGGTCAAGGTCAGTGCTTGGTGATCTTTCACTCTATTTCAGGCACCGGCTTGGTCCCATGAACCCCAGGCAACACTGGGATCTGGAGGCTGGTAAACACGCAGCTACTCATGCAATTTTTAGTTAAATTCCACTCCACAAACAGAGTTAGTGACCTTGGCTGATTCACCAGCATCAGTCTTGTAGTGACGCCATTTTCTATGCACTGCACTGGCACTCGGCTGACTTTCCATGCTTCACACCATAACTTGCATTCACCCTGGGCAATGTCGCAAGCATTAACAGTGTGAGTCGCTACAAAACGTAAATGTTTCTCTAGCCATTAATTTCAAACAATGAACAGGTCACGAAAGGTATAGTTATCGCGTTGCCAACATGGAGAAATAGATGATGAACAGACAGCAGCTAGACAACTCTGTCCTGTCATTTTCAAGGAAAGTTCGTCACGAGGACTGGGAAATGCTTGTTCCATTAACAATGTCCCGTCATTCAGCAGGGTCAAAGGGCAGCTGTTGAAGACACTTCACGGTTAGTAAATATCGTCTTCTGTCCATTTACTTCACCTCGGGGTTAGTAAACAAGCTTGTTTATTGTATTTGCGATTCTGAACACAACACCATGCGTCGGCATGCGTGTAGCTCATGCGTAGCCATGGATACAGTTCAGTGACGATGATCAGCTGACGCGGCGTCTCGTAAGCGTCGTGGACTCTGATGATGTTGCTGTGCGACTGTGACCACAGGGTCTGCAGCTCGGACCGGAAGAACTCTTTGTCAGCGGCGTCACGCACCTGGATAAACTTGGCGGCGAACTCCTGACCTGTGGCCTTCTGTAGCACGCGCCGCACCCGCCCGTGGCGACCTCTGTTGACAAGCGACAACAGACCGTGTGCACGTGGAAAGTCTTTGCTACACTCAAATCTCAGGAAGAGTGAAATCGCTTGCTTGCGGTTGGTTGGCTGGTTGCTTGCTTGCTTGCTTGCTTTGGTTGGTAGGTTGGTTGGTTGGTTGGTTGGTTGCATAAGCTGGGTGCATATCAGGACAGTGGGGATGGGGACCTATTACTAAGCTTTGCACTGAAAGAACCACCAGACTGATGGCTGCAGTGAGATTGCCAGCGCCGACAGGCAGGTTAATGTGCGGGTAGATTGCCGAATGGAGTCTGCACATTGTATAACTCATGGAAATAATCCTTGGCCGCACCAGTTTTCGAACTAGCAATCTTCTAGCTACTAGCCCCAGCTCTACCAACTGAGCTAACCAGGTAGGGAAGGGAGTAAGAAATGTATCTTTTGCAAGGCAGGTGAAGGAAACAATGAAGTGAGACTACAGATTTCACTTGAGAGTTATTGATCGTAGGATCACATGCTTGCTCTAGAAGCAATATAAACACTGATTAGAGTTTTTGTTCCATGAGTGATGTGAAGTGGTTGGAGCACTTGATCTATGAGTAACGTAGGCATTGGTTAGAGTGCTCCCTCCGTGAGTAACGTAACCATGGGTTAGAGTGCTCCCTCTATGAATAACATAACCATGGGTGTTTTGATTTTTTTGGCGTCTCGTTGGCTACCCAATCAGGAGGTAGAGCAACTTGTTACGGTCGACCTGATTGGCTCGCCAAAACAGCCAGGAGAGAGCGCGCGGTGGAGCGAGAAGGTGGTCCGGCTGAGAGCCGAGGGCAACCTACCCCTCCCCCCGGTTGACTTGTCACCCTGAGAGGGGGTCGGCTGCGAGGTGGGGGCGAATAACCCTCCCGGCCACAGCCCACCACCCCGAACGGGTAGTGCTTTCTGGCTTCAGGCCTATAAAAGGCCGCCGATGGCCAAAGCAGATTGCCGAATGTCGAACCCACACAAGAGTTACTACAGAAGAGTACGACCGTTACCGCGACGTGGACACAGAGAACCAGCAGCTGCTGCACAGGGGGGACTCTTGTCAGTCGGGAAAGGAACTCGGCATTTAGACGTGGCGTCTGCGGTATTCCTATCCAGCATCGTAAACAAGTGAGTTTACGTACAGTGTAGGAAAGTAGGACACGATCGTAACTCAAAGATAGTTGTCTTGAACAAGCTTAGAACAAAGTATACATCAAACTTGTTGATTTGTCGGTTGTCCAACGGGACTATAGTTATTTGTAGAATACTTGCGGTTATCCATTGTGATCGTCGATCGATCTTATTGTGTTAAGACGTCGGCGTGACGTCATTTTCTGAGTGGTTAGTGTCACATGTCAATCTTAGGGTATCACCTGTCACTCATAGGTTGGCTGGTCTTCCCCGCCCCTTCTCATCACACTTAGTGGTTAGCTGGACGCTCGCCATTGGTCACGGCAAGTCGCCCTGCTCCACCGAGTCTGACCAGAACCGGTTTAGCCCAGTTTTAAGGCATCAGGGCGTTAGTACTTAAGCAGGGGAAAAACACTTACTGGGGATCGACACAGGGACACATCAGAGGACATACGGAGAACTGACACTGAGAGAGTGTCAACGTAGGAAGACCACGTGTTAGCCCACGGACTTCTGCCCCTCTCGCCATCTTGCCAAAGAAGTAGAAGAAAAAGGACTCCAGCTCTCTTGCAGTTACACAGGGTAATCTGCCGAATGCCTCGACGGACTGACGCGTAAAGGGGACTACTGGACGTGCATTATAAGTAAGGTCTGCTCTTACCTTAAACTTATCTTAGAGTCGGGGATTCGCGTTGTTTTAAGATAAGTGGTTTTATCCTGCGGGAGACAGGAGACGTCATAAGCTAGTGGCCGGGCACATGCCAAAGAGGTGGGACAGAAAGAGGTGCGGTCGTGGGTGTCATAGCTTCTGTGTCGGTGGATGAATAGCTTTAGAGCCGCGTATTGCAGTTAAGGAGTAGTTTCGGTAGTGATCAGAGTTGGTGCTCTTGTGTCGGTCACGTATCGTAACTGTGTGTTGCAGTAAAGCTGTAGTTTCGGGAGTGATCAGAGTAGGTGCTCTGTCGTCGGTCACTTCTCGTCTCTGTGTTCGGCGGAAAAGTAGTGTTTCAATAGTGACAAGAGTAGGTGCTCTTTTGGTGGTCACATTGATTCAGTTTGATAGCTTTGTTATTGTGTATCGCAGAAGTTGCTGTTTCAGTAGTGACAAGAGTGACAAGAGTAGGTGCTCTTTTGGTGTTCAGTTATTGATTCAGTGATTAGAGCGGGATCATAGGCCGTTTTGCAATTTGATTTCCCTCTTGCATTGATTTGATTATTTCCTTTGTCTGTTGCACGTGGTATGACGTCATCAGGCAGCGTCTTAGCCTAGACACGAGCATGGTGATTCTTTGTAAATACTTTGTAGATATTTGATGTTGTCGAGCCAGTTAGTGTTTGAAATATATGTTGAATAACAGTTCGCTGCAGTTGTGTGTTTTACGAGGGTGGGGGCTCTTGAGCTAGTAGTGTTTTGCCTGTGAGAGACTGAGCGAACTTGTCGAAGTATGAGAATCTTTTCCCTCGGTAGATGTCTCTAGTTTTTCACATTATTTCACAGCGTCGTCACCCTTTGGTTTAGAAACCATTGACCTGTTGCAGTAAAAGGTTTTGGTGACGATTGCTCTATTAAATCTACTTTTTACGAGATCACCATAAAAGTTTGTCCAGTAATTCTGAGAAATTGAGTCTAGATAAGGTACGGCCCGTCACGTCACAGTTAGCACGTTCGGAAAGGATACGGTTTTCCTTGTGTTCACCGAAGTGAGTTATCAGTACGGTAGAATTCACAACCCGGTAAATAACGTGTGCGTGTAGACACATATAGCGTCGTCACTGGGATGAATATATGAGAGTGCGAGTGATTGTTCTACATATGTCAGTAGATGTATATTGGAGCATCATACATTGTGTAGTGGAATGTTGTAACTGTAAATAAATAGAATAGTGTATTATCGCTGCCCTCTTTTATTAAGTTGTGCGCGTGACAAGCAAGGGGGTGGGGCTTGAGCCGATTTGGAAATTGATGAAATTAGGCAGCGATCACATGGTTAGTTTCCCCCTTCTTGACACAATTTTATGTACAATGGGAACTGGACCCTTGTTTTAAATTTAAGAAAGGTTTTTCCTCCAAGCGACAGTCACCTGTTTTTCTTGTATATTCTGGATACAACTTGACTGTACTACCTGTTTTGTCCATTCGTCTCCGTCGCTTGTCCATTGTCTCTGTTCTGTTTTCTACTTATCTACTTTGCGTCACATCTGCTGAAGCTAAGTCTTTTTTTCTGGTTTCGTTGTTGTCGTTTTTTCGTCGTTCGTGTGGTCCTGATGAAGGGGTAGCGCCCCGAAACATGTAGATTGTCTTTGTCTTTGTCATGTCTTAGCTTGGTCCAGTTCCCTTGTTTTAAATTTAAGAAACATTGTTATGTCGTTGTAACTCTAGTTAACGAGCAGACTAGTGAAACACATAAGCGCCATACCCCTAGACACGACAGAGACAATACCACGACAACGGGTTGTCTTGCTCTGTGAGTAATCTAAGCACTGACTAGAGCTTGACCTGTCAGAGAGGTTTGTTGTATAACTTTGAGCGGCATTTAGGGGTATGCTTCGCGCTGCTGTAATAGACTGCACATGTTTAAACGTATTTTAACTCAACATTTACCGGCCAAGCTCCTGCAGAACGTAATAGTTGTCTTCAAGGCAGCCGGGTTTGAATCCCAGGGAAAGATCAGACGGCAGATCATCTGGAACAAAAGCGGGGAGTCCAGATACGTAGAGACACGTGCAGACACGCGCAAAATGCATGACTATCTACTGATCCTTCGTAGCTTCGTGGGTAACATCAGAGGATTCAGCCAAGTGTTTGGAACAGGCTTCAGCCAGGTGTTTCAGTGACAGGTGTGGCAAGTGTGCACGTGCCCTCACCTTCTACGCTGACCTTCGCGGTGCAGACGACCTTGCCGGCGACGTTGTCCGCCACACACATGTAGGTGCCGCTGTCACCAGGCAGCACGTCTCTAAGGGTCAGGGTCCAGCGGTCAAGGTCGTTGGTCACCATGACCCGCAAGGTGTCGGTCAGGGGCCGCCAGTCTTTCATGAACTTGACAGTCGGGAACGGGATGCCGTCCACCCGGCAGCTGAGTGTTGCCTGGCTGTGCTCCGCCACCCGTACGTCCCGCAATGGCTCCAGGAAAGTGGGAGGGTCTGCGGCAAACAGTTGGTGATTGGAATAGGTGGTGGTCAGGATGGTGCTAGCTGGTGATGGTGGCGGATTGGGAACAGAGATGGACCTAAGATCTCGGATCTGACGGTGATCCAGTCCCATGATGCTGATGCACACAACGAAAAAGAACCAAAAGTAAAAGAAGCTACAGCAAGGACTCAGTGTTCACACTCACCTGCCACTTCAATCCTGATGCTTTTCTCTGCTCGGCCCAGGTCGTTCTTTGCAACACACCTGTAGTCGCCAGCGTCTTGCCAGCCCATACTGAGAAACTCCAGAAACACCTGGCCTGTTTGTGACAGACATACTTGTCGTGACAGGTGTACTTGTGACAGATATACTTGTCGTGACAGATTCTTTTTTGAACATGCTCCAAGTCTCAGAACTTCAGGAACACCCAGTTTGGTATACAGGTATTACCTATCACCACCCAGTCTGTTTTTAATCCACCTTTATTACCTTTCACTTTTATATAACTTGTATTCAGGTGCCACGAGAAAGCTTGGAGCTTAGAAATAGTGCTCACCTGGTCTGTAACAGACATACCTGTTGCAACACGTGTACATTCTGTCGACACGTTCCCAGTTACGCATCTAGAACGGTACAGGAGTTGTGTGCATGTCAGTTGTATCCAAGGTACGTACGTCCTAGGAGGGAACGTCAAGGCTGAGGAGATATCTATCAGTAAACGTTAGCCATCAACTGTCATGAGTACAATTCAACAATGTAAGGGAGACGACTCACCCGTAGGGGTGATATAGGTGTCAACGCGATCCCCCAGCTCCAGCTCTTTATCCTGGTGGTACCACGTGACCTGTGGCGGGGGGTAACCGCGCAATCGCAGAGTTACTGTCAACGGGTGCGACTCCACCCCATGTTGCACTTCTTCTCCTTCGGCGCTAGAGAAGGCTGGCGCCATTGCTGGAATACGACACGAGGCGAGACTGTTAGCCTTCTTAACACACGGCGAAAAACGTAGCAGTCGGGTATTCCTCACACTGTGTGGGCATGATGTTTATAGTGTGTTTACATGTCTGTATTAGTAAGTGGATGTGGCGGTATTCCTCATACTGTGTGGGCATGATGTTTATAGTGTGTTTACATGTCTGTATTAG
>SMGT01008236.1:40566-55925 GCA_004794575.1 Lanistes nyassanus | reverse complement strand
ATATATAGTATGTACCAGTATATAGTATATACCAGTATATATATATAGTATGTACCAGTATATAGTTTATACCAGTATATAGTATGTACCAGTATATAGTATATACCAGTATATATATATATAGTATGTACCAGTATATAGTATATACCAGTATATATATAGTATGTACCAGTATATAGTTTATACCAGTATATAGTTTCAGAATACTGTGAAGTACAGGAAATGTCCGACTATCATTACATTAGTACGAATGAGTGTGCAGACAGTAAATTTAACAGTGTGCATAGTGGCCAGAACAATAGGTCAGTGAGTACAGGTGGCAGCACTGAGGGTTAATGTAGTGGAAGTCAATCACAGGTGTTGCTGAAGCAGTCTCTTACGTGCTCATAACCACGACATGACGCCACGAACAATGGAACAAGAGTGGAGCACAGATTCCATAGAATCTGATCGCTTTTCTGTGTGCAGCAGTAAATGTGTGGTAGGTCTTAGTCCTAAGAACAGAAGGCGACAACAGGGAAAATGACGTCATCAGGGTTGTACAGGTCGTCTGTGGTGCCAGACGAGAGTTAAGACGATTCTTTCGCTTAACGATGGGCGTAACCTCCCAGAAACACAAGACACAGGTATAACCTCCCAGAAACACAAGACACAGCTATAACCTCCCAGAAACACAAGACACAGCTATAACCTCCCAGAAACACAAGACACAGCTATAACCTCCCAGAAACACAAGACACAGGTATAACCTCCCAGAAACACAAGACACAGGTATAACCTCCCAGAAACACAAGACACAGCTATAACCTCCCAGAAACACAAGACACAGATATAACCTCCCAGAAACACAAGACACAGCTATAACCTCCCAGAAACACAAGACACAGCTATAACCTCCCAGAAACACAAGACACAGCTATAACCTCCCAGAAACACAAGACAGAGGGGTAACGTGCAAACTACAACAAGCATTAGAGTGAAAACCTGTGCAAGTCATGAGAATCATTTCCCGAACAAATAAAACATGTAAAATATGGCAATAACATTTCGAAAAAACAAAACAAAACAGCAATATACAAAAACAGGCCGGATGCAGTAATAATATAAGAAATCGGTTAGAAGTAACATCAAAGATACACAGGTGACCATGAACAGACCAGACATTGAAATAAAGAATTAAAATGCTAATCACTTTCAAAAATACCAAGAAATGATGCCGGCTAATGATTAAAGTAAAACGCTCTGTGGTCAGAAGTCAGTCCAATTAGTTTCGGTGATAATTAGGAAAGATTTGACTTTGGGACCTTTTCTCAGTGCGTGGGAATAATAAAACACTACTTCAGGAGATAAACAAAGGGAAAGGACGAAGAAGTTATACATCAACAATACACAGTTAATAACATCATCGTGCAGTGCAAATAAAGAGAAAGCCAAACACTTGCTGGTACGAGCCGTCTTTTTGTCCAGGACACCTGGGAAAGCTGTAAAATGACAGGAAATGCTATCAGCAAGCGAAGCATTTAGCACTATAGCGTGAGCCTCACTCATCCACACAGTCACTCAGTTTCTGTGATGACTTTAAAGAAGTGCCACTGTTCTACTCTGTCTGAGTTTAGTTCTTGTACGTGAATTGGACAAATCTGCCTAATACGTCATCCGCTTGTAGGATGAAGGAGGGGGGAACTGGTAAAAGAGGGAAAGCATTTAGATTCCTGCCCCCGCGGTGTGGTGTCGGAAGGTAAACACTATCTTTAAAAAGAGAGAGAGGTGCCTGCAGCATTAACATGCCCCCGGCCAGGCTAACACTAGCAGCCTGTTAGTCACATGCCAACAGCTGTACAGCTGCTCCAGGTCCACACAAGAGCGTTTGGCGAGTCTACACGCGCGTCTTTGACAAGAAGTACAGCAAAACAGATGCACGTGATTCCCTAAAACATTTCTGTTATCATCTCTTGATCCTGTCTTCATTTCTTCGCTCGATCGAAAGCAAGGGGCCGTTTTCAAGCACAGCAACACAAAACGCCACAGCACTGGTCAAACTATCCACCCGATCGGACTGAAACGCAACCAGACAAAAGCAGTTATTCCTTGTCACACACACAACCACCAGGATTGTTACATTTTTGGCCAAACAACAACAAGCAAACAAACAAACTGCTGACCTCGAAGACCCGAATAAGACACTGGGAATGACGGCTCGCTCAGCACTTTGTCTGTCTCCGCTCGGATCCGGAAAATGTAGTCCTCAGTGGGGGCAAGGGAGGTAATGCGGTAGGTGGGGGTAGGAAGGCGTGACACAAGGGGGCGCCACGTCCACGTGCTGGGCTCGAGGGTTTCAACGGCGTAGGTCGTTGTCTGGGATTTGTAGGGGCCGGTCTTGGGACGTTTCCAAGCCAAGCGGACTGCTGATGGCTCGACATCCTCGATCTGTGGGCTGTAGATTGGTGACGTCATGTCTGCAGCATCGCAAACAATAGATTGGTGACGTCATGTCTGCAGCATCGCAAACAATAGATTGGTGACGTCATGTCTGCGGCATCGCAAACAACCAACAGATCCGTCTTTTAAACAGTTTTTATTACAAACAAAAACATTTGAAACTGTACACTTTGGATGGAAAATAAGCCTTCAACGAAAGAAGGAGTTAGTTTTTTGTTTGTTTGTTTGTTTTTACCGGCCAGCCGTGGCATTCGAGCAGGAGGCGTGGGGCGGCTTGTGCCAAAGTCGTTTTCTGCCAAAACGCGGAAAGTGTAGTTGTTGTCGGGGGACAGGCCGGTCACAAAGTAGCCAGTGCCCACCACCCGTCGCGCCAGGGGAAGCCACTCTGTGTCAGGGAGGTGCTGTGAACAGGAAAAAGATGTGCTGACAGACTACAAGTTGTGTAATGAGATGTGTAGAACAAAAAGTACGGACTACTTAAGGTAAATACAGCATGTATGATACAACTGGCATCTTTCAAGTCTCTTTGGCATGCCATGGCATTCGACAGTGGCAGTGACACAGTCTATCAAGCACTGACAGCATTGCAAAACTCAGTACCAGCCGAGTCATGGTGTCCAGGCTGTCGAATGGATGACAAGGACAAGAGTGAAGACAAGGAACAGAGACAGGACATGAAGACAAGGAACAGAGAGTAAAGACAAGGAACAGAGAGTAAAGACAAGGAACAGAGAGTAAAAAGTGAAGACAGGGAACAGAAGACAAGGAATAGAGATATAAAACATACAGACCGAAAATATCAAGAAAAGGAACAGTTTGAAATCAAATTGATAAAGAACAGACAGTAAAAACTCTATTTGACGCACAACAGTGTGAGGTACCTGGTACTGAATAGAATAGGTGACAGGTACAGAATCCAACAGATAAGAGGGCAGATCTGCAGGTCGCCATGTCAACCGCAGAGAGCCAGGTGAAACGTCAGAGATGAGGGGCTCCTGTTGGGTCATGACAGGTGGTGCTGCACACAGGTAAATAATGCTACAATTCACAGGCAGTATTGGAGTAACCACACATAGACATATATATTTGCGCGCGCACACACACACACACATTTATATTTACACACACACACATATATATATAAAACAAACAGCACAGCGGGTCTTTCCTTTAAAGCGTCGGGCAGCGCATTCAGAGAGTTAAAGTTCACTGTCTACAGGGGGTCTGGTGGAACCTGTCACCGCCCAACACACACACGCACACACCTGATCGTCTCTTCAAAAAAACTGATGGCGTGGGGTCGCTCAGTCCGTAGTCGTTCTCAGCCCTGACCCGGAAGTTATACTCCTGCCCTGGGCGGAGTCCAGTCACGTGGTGGTGGGTGTGGGGGATGCGTCGGGCCACGGGGCGCCACTCCGTCAGCGGCGGCTCCTGAGCTTCGACGCGGTACGTGGCGGGAGCGTAGTCAGTGATGCGGGACGGGATGTCCACTGAGCGCCAGGACAGCCACACCGAGTCCGGGTGCACGCTGGAGATGAGGGGAGCTTCTCTCAGCATCCTGGGGGGTCCTGTCATGGTGTCATGATTCAGTGGGAAAGAAATCAGTAAGTCCTCGCTACATCAGTACCAGTACGTCATCGGTACATCGGTACATCATGGGTAAATCAGCACGTCATGGGTAAATCAGTATATCATGGGTAAATCAGTATAGCGAAGCTGAACAAGTGAACTAGGCTATATAACATTGTCATTTTAGTACTTCGTCTTTGTGAAGCCAGCCGGGAAAATAGTTTGGTAATAGCACTAGAGTACACACGTATCCTATTCCTTCCTTCCTTCCTTCCTTCCTTCCTTCCTTGTGGTACTGACCTGCTCTGTGCGGCAGGAAGACGCTGGCAGTGGGTTCGCTCTCCACACCATCCAGCTCTGCGATGACCCTGAACATGTAGTCCCTGTCTGGGTTGAGGAAGTTGACCCTGTGCGAGGTACCTGTCAGCCGCTCACCAATCGGAAGCCAGTGGCCACTAGGGGGCTCTCGCATCTCCACACGGTATGAAACCGGACGAGCTGCCTTGTAACCGGCTGGCACCTGCGCTGGTTTCCATGACAGCGTGATGCTGTTGGGTCCGATGTCTGAGATGACAGGCTCGCGCGTGGGCAGTGTGATGGCGGCTCAATGACAAAATGAAAGGTGTAAATGTTTGATGGCCCACACATACAGGTAAGCAGGCGCATGGCCCACACATACAGGTAAGCAGGCGCATGGCCCACACATACAGGTAAGCAGGCGCATGGCCCACACATACAGGTAAGCAGGCGCATGGCCCACACATACAGATAAGCAGGCGCATGGCCCACACATACAGGTAAGCAGGCGCATGGCCCACACATACAGGTAAGCAGGCGCATGGCCCACACATACAGGTAAGCAGGCGCATGGCCCACACATACAGGTAAGCAGGCGCATGGCCACATACACACGTTATGTCCCCAGAAGAAACAGGCGTGTCAGAGAATTAAAAAGTGTCTCCATGTAAACCTGAAGACATGCGCCATGGCTACTTTCGCCAGACTAAGACAAACTTATTCCTAGATAAGGTAAAAAACACCGCGTTTCCCTTACCTGCACGTCGGTACACGTGCACTGGCTTGCTCCACTCGCCAGGTCCGAATTCGGACTCTGGGCGCACGCGGAAGCGGTAGTCTCTGTCGGCCTTCAGCCCGCTCACAAGGTGAGACGTCTCAGGTATGTTACGACGCACAGGTAACCAGGTGTGGCCAGGAACCTGTCAAGGACAGCACCCACAGAATAGACCAAAAGGAATCTCCCACAGACTGTCGCTTACAACGTCTACAAGTCAAATCATCTAAATAGTGTTGGACAGCCGTGACAAGGATAACAGCGATGACTATGAACAGGTTTCCACAATGACAACGACCCTATTGACGACGTAAGGAAGAAAATGTCAACTTCGTGGGGATACAAAGATAACAATCAATCATTTGACCTCCTGCATCTCCATGGTATAGCTGACGGGTGTCGTGTGTCTGGTGTAGTAGGGCAGTTCCGCCGACCGCCACTGCAGTCGCACAGAGTCGGGCCCCACCAGTGACACTGACGGTTCGTGACCTTGAAGACGAGGGCGAACTGCCGAGAGAAAGTTGATCAAACATGCGTAATTAGTCAGCCATGGAAACTAGTCCGAACAATGACTGGACAATCCAAAGAAGATAAAATCTAGGTTAGCTAGTCTAAGATCTAGATCATTCTGTATCAGTAACGTCCAGAGAAATCTTATGAGAATAGGATCCAGACAAACCCCTGCAAAGGACATTCAGAGAAACAACTGAAAAGGACATCCAGACAAACGTGCGAAGTTTGACATTCACACGCATTTCCCTTCTGCGTTAACGCACGTTTCGGAACGTGCAGGGGGAGGGCCGCTGACCTGGAAGAGACGTGACCGTGATGGGCGCTGTGGGCTCTGTCAGCCCAGAAGGCGTCATGGCGCGGATGCGGAAGGAGTAGTCCTTGGTGGGCTGCAGGCCTTGCAGCTGGTACGTCGTGTCGCGAACGTCCGTCGCAAGGGGGCGCCACTGAGTGCTCGGGTACTCTAGAGCCTCCACCTGGTACGAAACCCGACTGGGAGTGGAGCGGGCGCTGGAGGGGAGCGCAAGTGGTTGCCATGACAACCGCGCGCTGTCTGGCTCCAGACTGCTCATTTGAAGATCCTGTGCCAGAGGGCGAAGTGGCGCTGTGGACGGAACAGATACGGTTATCCAGACCTCCAGCACCACTGACTTTATGTAGCCACGTGAAATATTCTCAAATTTCTCGCTCGATTCAGCATGAAACGTCAAAGCACTCAACCAAAAGTTGTTAGAGAACAGCTTAAATACGGAAAATACCGATCGCGGAAAGCTCTGCTCACTGGATTGTCTGTACAGTCCGGCCGGATGTGACGGTGGGCTCACACCATACGGCGTCATGGCGCGCACGCGGAACTGGTAGTCGCGGGCTGGCCCGATGTCCGGCACGCGGTAGCGGGTGGTGGGAATGCCGGAGACCAAGGTGTGCCAGCCCTCGGCCTGGGGCTCGCGGTACTCGATCATGTACAGCAGCGGGTCGTCATCGTTGTCGAAGGGTGGGATGTCCACGCGAGACCAGGACAGGCCGACCGTCTGATACTCGGGTTCATACTCTGTGATCTCCACGCGGTCGACTGGCGGGCGCGACAAAGCTAGTGGAACAAAATCCAGTCAGCCTGAGACAGAAATAACTACAACAAAAGCTGCCAACAGCGGATGGTAGAATTTAAATCAGGAGGCGTGTTCCAGCCTAAAGCTCTGTTTGCAAATCTTCTTTTCTCATCCCTTTGTCTCCCCTTTGTCTAGATGATCAGACAAATGTCGCTAAGGGACATAACTAGCATCATGTAGATGGACGTTAGCAGGACCCACAACTCACCCAAAGTTCTGTAGATGGACGTTGCTGGTGAGGGCTCGCTTCTGGCGCCATCTCGTGTCTCAGCCCGTATGCGAAAGCGATAATCTGTGGCGGGCACCAGATCGTGGATGACGTAATAGGTCTCTGGAATGCGATTGGCCACTTCCCTCCAATGGGCGGAGGGCGGCTCCTGCATTTCGATCATGTACAGCAGGGGCTCCTGTTCGTGTGAGAAGGTGGGCACGTCCACGCGCTGCCACTGCAGCCGCACGGCGCCTGGCTCCATCTCCGTGATCTGCGGGCGCGTCACCGGCACGCCAGCAAACGCTGCACAGGAATGTTTTAAACATCAAGAACTTGTCCTCCACGCGCCTTCGTCAAACCAGCTTCGTTGTCATTCCTTTTTCTCTTCCTACTCTTTCTTAGTTTTCCTCCTCTTTCTCTCTCCCTGAGAAGACTAGAGGAATGTCTAGTCTAGCTAGATGTACCCACACAGCACTGAACAGAAGACAGCTCGTTGTGAGGACGAAAGCTGACTGGAAATGGTCAGCCGTACAACCAGCATGTATACAGGTTATTACTATGACTATTTCTGAGGCATTGGTGTACGAAACGACTTGCTACTGGCCAGTCTACTGACCACATCTAAATATTGCTTTGAATATGAAGTTGAATGGAGGCGTATGCAATGTTTTTGTGTTAATTTCTTTTGGTTTTCTCCCTCTTTTTAAAGGACAGTGGTCTTATGACAAAAGAAATCTCTCTCTCTCTCTCTCTCGCTGACCAGAAGAATGTTATTCCGCTGTTGACCTCATACCTAGCCGACAGCCGCTCTGGACGATGGAATTCTTCCAATCGTCACACTGTCCCCCAACCCCCAGGGCTTAGTCCTTTTGTATTTTGTTGTTGTTGTTGTTGTTATTGTTGTTGTTGTTGTTGTTTAGATTACTGTTTTTGTTACTCTCTACAAAGGGTCCAAAGATAACGACCACCAAGGTCCGAGTTTGCATGTGTGAAAAAAATTTCGGCAGGACAGACTCTGAAGGGTCAAATATCAAGAACTGGGAAAAAACTGCGTTTGCAGCGTGCACAGAACGCTTGAAAATCCATCAGCAGGTCTCAGTACAGGAGCTGGGGAACAGTAAAAGGTATAGGTATCAAAATACAATGAACGCCCAGTTCAGTGGCAACCTTTACACGGAACCTGCACTCTGCCGTTAGCGTGTTCATCCTACCTGTGGCTCTCGGTAACCACACAGGTGACGTGGGTTGGCTGACTCCATAGGGCCCCTGGGCTCGTACCCGGATGTTATAGTCGCGGTCAGGCTCCAGGTC
Source organism: Lanistes nyassanus (assembly GCA_004794575.1). NCBI lineage: Eukaryota > Metazoa > Mollusca > Gastropoda > Architaenioglossa > Ampullariidae > Lanistes > Lanistes nyassanus. The sequence goes on along the minus strand of SMGT01008236.1, from coordinate 47,704 downwards.
TGAGAGATACAGACTGTTATCCCGCACCCGACTTGCAAGGGGAATCCACTCTTCACTGGGCAACTTCTGGGCCTCCACCCGATAAGACACGTCACGCGGGCGTCCTTCCAGCTCCGCCGGGTGCCAGCCGATTCGAACCGTCTCCTCCCCGATATCCATCACGTAGGGCTTGGCGGCTGGGAACCTGAGCGGGCCTGTCAGCACAAAAAGAGACTCCGAGCAGCTGGACATCACAGAGTACTCACAGAGGCAGACTGTATTCTCTTGTATAAAAAAGCCCCCTTGTTTGGATGAAGGACCAGATTAATTTATTAATATTAATATGTCATATTAATTTAATATTCATTCACAGATCCTTCATACCTGCAGTCTCCTCCGTAAACAACTGTCTCGCAACTTTCGGCTCTGAAACAGAAAATATACTTAAAATCATTTAACCATCCAATATTTTAGCACGTCCAGTTGTACAGAATCACAAATATGGTCACCATAACCTCTTCTCCATAGCTTTGTTACGTTTGCTAATGTTGTAGGGGTTAGTTCTATTGTTAGTATCGAATTCTACTGGAGATAGTTCTAGCGTTCTTACAAACTCTACTGAAGATAGTTCAACTATTCTAATCGAATTCAACTGTAGATAGTTCTACTGTTATTATCAGACTCTATGGGAGAGATTCTACTCTTGAGAACAGACTCTTCAAAATTGCTATACATGTACATGAAAACGTGAATGTTTAAAAACTCATGCCATTTAGAGGACAGCTTCAAAGTTTTGGCACAAAAGCTTGACAGAGAAGATATTCTATGAAGTTCTATGACGATGTCACTAGTCTCACCTGCTCTGACCGGGAGAGTCGCTGGCAGCGTGACGTCACTCTGTCCGTATTTATTGTCCGCGTACACCCGGAACAAGTACTCCTTGTCAGCACGAAGGTCACGTGCAACGTAGGACGTGCTTTCAAGGTCGGACGCTAGACGCGTCCAGCGGTTGCTAGGCAACTCACGAGCCTCCAGGGTGTAGGTGACGCGCCGGGCGTTGTCCGGCAGGTCGCTGGTACGCGCCGGCAGCCAGGTCACCCTCACACTGTCCTCGCGGATGTCGAGCAGCGTCGGCTTGTCGAAAGGGAGGAAAGGTATTTTCTCTGTAAAGTACGGACACCCGGATGTTGAGTTTGATCCCTCTACAGCACTCGGTCACATCTACCACCCGATACACACTTTCTGACGCCTCAGGGGGGTACAGCCTCTGCCGGCTCCAGTCTAACCCCTGACAGCAGCTTCAGCTTCAGCTTCAGCAAGTGTGTGTCGGGTGCATCTACTTTATCATCACGGTCGTCATTGTCGTCATCATCATCCATCATCAATCATCGTCGGATTTTTGTATAATTTCTGGGTTGGCCGTAAACACAGACAGTCCTACATGTTTTGAGTTGTTCCAGGGAGCACACCAAACACGACCACCTACCCTCGGGGGTCAGCTCTCTGGCAGGTCTGGTGATGAGGGGAGAGAACTCCCTGCCCTTGGACGGTGTGCGAGTCTCGGCAACGCGGGCCTCAAACTTGGGGGCCGGTGAGGCAAAGCGAGGCTTGGGCTCCTCTGAAAGCAAAGTTCCCCCAAGTCCTTTGTTTACAAGGACCGCCTGTCAGTCCTACAGTGGATGTTATTTCAGTCTCTGTGGTCTTCCGAAGGAACCGTCTGACATTAGCCGTTCTGTCTCAGTCTGGCACCCACTAAACGTGAAACATCCCATGATTTCTAAACACAAGCTGTTGAATTATAGAGCCTGCACCAACTGACTTTCCTTTCGCTCCAGAGTGACACCTGACTCATCTTAAACATGTTTACTGGTACCTCACCCTCCTTGACCCTGTGTCTGACACACGGGTGGCCATCCAACACCCGGCTGTGGTAGCCCACCCTGCCTTTGGGTACTTTCAGTGCATGTGGCACTTGCTTACAGGGCTAGCCGTCAGGGGATTTTTACTACGTGTTGCACCTGCTTACAGGGCTAGCCGTCAGGGTATTTTCTGGGAACTTCACCCAGCACCCTTCGTCACCCCGCCCTCTCCTACCCCCATACAGCCTTCGCTGCTCACTTGATGTTAAATAACCACCAAGCACACAGCAGGCACCCACCTGCCTCACTGTGAACTTCCATGCGGACACCTGACTCACCTTGCACCTGTAACGCAGCCCGCGAAGAGGCCTTGCCGGCGGGGTTGTGCAGGACACACGAGTACTCCCCCGCGTCCCCTGGCTGGATGTCGCTCACTTCCAAAATGGCCGTCGATCCGGCACGACCCATCTTGTACTTGTCACTCGGGGTCAAAGGTCGACCGTTCTTTTGCCTGGAAAATAAACACCAGTTCCATCTTTCTACCGACTGTCATGGGAACATGTATATGTGTGTATGTATGGGCTTTCACGTGAAAACGCGAGAATGCTTTTATCTACTTTCTGCTATGAACTTTTGTTCTCAGTGAACAAACTCAAAGCCTGCTACCCGGGGTAGTTTTCAGATTCTAGTAGTTGTCTGCATGTCGTTTCATTCTCCCATTTTTTCGCGGGGTGGGTGTAGGATGGGGGGGGGGTCTGTAGCGACCTCTGGCTTGGGGGGGGGGTCCTTTAGCAGCTTCCGGCTGTCACTGGCCAAGTGATGAAGGCTGCTCACCACGTGACGTCAGGGAAGGGAATTCCCAGCATCATGCACTCAAAGCGCGCCGTGCGGCCCGGCCCCACGCGCTGATCTGCAGGTCGCCGGGTGAAGGTCGGCGGGAATGTGTACTCGGCCTCCTCCTCTCTGCAGAAAGTAAAGCATCACGTGACGTCAGCGCTTTCAGTAGGGGATGGTGAGGGGTGGTACAATTATATTTAATACTGACAGAAGAGGAGCGCTACATGTGCTATTTAATATCATTACCCTTACATTTTCCACACACCTGCGATCAGATAGCTCCAGTTGCAATAGGTTTCGTAGTTCTTACAGGCACCACATGTACGCATTTCCATGTAGACTTGTTCATTATGTGACGTGCTACAGTAGGCTCTCCAGCTGAAGTACGAATCTTAAAATCGCATTGTACCTCGACGTGAATAATTATCTCTCACATTCCGAACATCGCTAGCTAACTTTTTATCGTTTGCTACATTCTTTTACATCTAAGATTGCTTTTACACTTGTCAAGAACACTGATTGCTGCTCTACCTTCTGGGCAGTTCCTTGGGAATCTCCCTGACGGACAGCTCTACTGCACACGACGCATCCCCGGCTGCATTAACAGCTTTACACGTGTAAACGCCAGCGTTATCCGCGATGACCTCCCGTAAGATCAGCGAGTGTTTGTCCCCTTTCTTCACGATTGATCGCCGTCTGGAGTCCTGCAAAAGGATGGGAGACTAGTAGAGACAAAGATGTGAGCTAAGGACTGGGTTACCTCCCCAGCTGTGGAACTCTCTGGAACATGAGTGCATAGTGAGAATGCCTACATCAAGGGTCAGGGCGACTTGGCCTCTTATCTGGTCTGACTGTTAATAGTAGTACGACAGGTACGTATGTATAGTAGTACGACAGGTATGTATGTATAGTAGTACGACAGGTACGTATGTGACCCCCACAGAGAGCATTAGTACGTAACATTTCAGGACTGTGATCAGGAACCACTCTCCTCCTGTCGTTAGCCCTTCGCGAATGACTTTTTCTCGAAGACAAACGGACCAGGATCAAAGAAATGGATGCACTAAGCAGCTACTCACGAACAGTTCCCGCCCGTTGAAGTACCATAGCACTTCCGGTATGGGTGTCCCCGTGATGACGCAGTCAAACCTGGCGTCGCCTCCCTCCGTGACCTCCAGGTCAGAGGGGCGCTCCACAAAGAGCGGGGACTCGCCTTTCTTGGACAGGTCCTCAGCCACGCGCAGCTTTGCACGGCAGGTGGCCTCCCCTAGGTGGTTCTTCAGTTTGCAGACGATGTCTCCAGAATGTTCCAACTGAACTGACCTGTTGCCAATAGATACCGCGTCAAGAGACTGCAGTCGGCCAGACAGTACATATACAAGCTGAACTGTGTGCAGGTGAACAGTTATATCAAGCGATTAAAAAAAAAAAACAGACTGAATAGGCTTCCCCACTCATTCGTTTCTAACACAGGTACCCCCCTCCCCAGGTTGTCTCTGGGCAAACATAAACTCCCCTGCCCCTTCCCTTAACAAGCCCCCCCCCCTGCCTTTGCTGCAATTCAGCAAGTGACGTATCATTGGTTCACTGCATCAAAGTCTGTTCACTTGAAAGTGACCGAGCAAATCAGCCGAATTACCTATCAGCCAGGTGACCTAACATCAAAGCTGACTCACCTGAAAGCTAGCATGATGGTGTCGTCCTTCTGGCGTGTCAGGAGCTCCAAGGACGGTGTCACCTCTCTTCCGTTGATCAGCCAGGTGACGGTGGGAGGCGGGCGACCAGAAATCTGACAGGTGAACTCCACGGGCACGCCCTCGATACACTCCACGTTGCCGAATTTCGTGACGAAAGATGGAGACATGTCGCCTTCCTCCAGCTCGCTCTGTAGTGCTGTGTACACAGGATGTGACGTCATGCGTAGGTTTAGAAAATGCTTACAGCAACTGTTCATGTATATTCTTCACAACGTTCTCGTTGTTCATATGGTACAAAGTCGGTAAAAAAAAAAAGTCACCATGAAAGGTTATAAAGGTTTTACTCTAATCGCAACATTTTCGTTAATTATTAGCCTCGGACCTGATTGTCAACTTTCAGCGACCCTGTCGGATGTCCTTCATCCACGTCACACTGAACAGGATCGGCTATGTACGTCGGATAGTGAGAGTGAAGTCTACTACATTCACAGAATAGCCAAGTGATTCACTTAATAGCGCTTACATTGACGTCACCTACTTACGCAGGACATTGAGGGTGACGTGAGGTCATTGAGAGTGACATGAAGTCATTGAGGGTGACATGAGGTCACCTGCTTAGGAAAACTATTACATAGGGCACTATGTGTGACGTCAGCTACTTACGAAGAACATTGAGAATGGCCTCTGTCTTCGCCTCCCCATACTGGTTCTTGGCCAGGCAAGTGTAGCAGCCGCTGTCCTCAACTTTGGCGTCTTTGATCAGGAGAGAGAAGATGTCGTCATGGAAATTTTGCAGTACATAATGGTCGGTGGGGATAACCTTGTTCCCGTCCTTAAGCCTGCCACACATTGTCCAACAAAAACGTCTTTAAGCCTGCCACACATTGTTCAACAAAAACGTTCTGAGTCTGCAAGATGATTCAATAAAATATCTGGGTTTTTCGTAATGTATATTTCAATATAGAAACACCACGATACAGTTCATGAGAAGTATTCTGAGCCTGTGACGTTGTTCAGTTTTAGTCCGTGACGTGGTTCATCAGAACTACAAATTTCCTCCCTCATACGTCACTGCAAAACACAAAATAAGCCTAGAGAGGGACTGATAAGAGTTTATGGAAGTGATAGAACAAATGGTGCAATTCACTAGAAAAAGTCGCATGAACCTAGAGAAGTGAAACCTGAAAACAGAAACACGTGATCAATACAAAGACTCACCACGTGATTTCCGGATCAGGGTAGGCAGCCACCCGACAATCGAAGCGGGCGATCTGCCCCAACTCGACCACAACGTCATTCATCTCGGCGATGAAACGCGGAGGTCTCTCAAAAACTTCGGTGTCTGTGGTTTTCTCAAAAACCTCGGTGTCTGTGGTTTTCTCAAAAACCTCGCTGTCTGTGGTTTTCTCAAAAACCTCGCTGTCTGTGGTTTTCTCAAAAACCTCGCTGTCTGTGGTTTTCTCAAAAACCTCGCTGTCTGTGGTTTTCTCAAAAACCTCGGTGTCTGTGGTTTTCTCAAAAACCTCGCTGTCTGTGGTTTTCTCAAAAACCTTGGGACTTTTGTCCCTGTCAGGACCGTCTGGCTGTGATGGACTGTCAACGACCTCAGCTACAGACTTGTCTGATTCCTGTTCTGATAAGGTGCTTCCACGATCTTGTTTGATTTGTTTTACTAGACCTTCCTCGACAGATCTGTTAGCGGGGGCCTCTTGTCCTTTATTCTCTTCTCCTGGAACAACCTGGTGCCCTTCTTTGTTCTCCTTTGCTTTAACGGCTTGCTGTGCCTCGTCACCCCCTCCAACAGCCGCCCTAACTTCAGGCTCTGGGGAGGAGTCTTGTCCGGCTTTACTTTTCTCAACGTCAGCAGCGACGGCCTGTAGGTCAGGCTCACAAACAGGCGCGAGAGCACCAGCAGCGACTGTCTCTGCTAACTGTGAGCCACTGGATGCCTTTGCTGTCTTGATGTGCTGGACGCTGGCTGTCTGCCGACTCTGGGTTACAGCAGCGCTCGCAGCCTTTGTACTTGTGTAATCGCTCTCATCTTCTGCAGGTAAACACTGTTCCTGTATTTCACACTCGAGAGTTACATATGGCGTTTGCTTCACAGTTTCAACAATTGAACTGTCTTGTTTCTCTTCGGTAGTTCCTTCTGGCTGTACTTCAACAGACGTAGACACTTCGAGATCACGTTTCTCTGCGGTAGTTGTTTGTGATTCTACTTCAACTGAAGAAAAAACTTCGAGATCACGTCTTTTTGACCAATTGGTTTTCGATTCTACTTCAATCGAATCCGAAACTTCAAGATCACTTTTCTGTTTAATAGTACCCTGTGATTCTACTTCAGTCGAACCAGAAACATCAAAATCACTTTTCTGTTCGGTAGTACCCTGTGATTCTACCTCAACAGAAGCTGATAACTCAAGCCCACTTCTTTGTTCAGTTGTTCTTTGTGATTCTACCTCAACAGAAGCTGATAACTCAAGGCCACTTGTTTGTTCAGTTGTTCTGTGTGGTTCTACCTCAACAGAAGCTGAGAACTCAAGGCTACTTCTTTGTTCAGTTGTTCTTTGCGATTCTACCTCAACAGAAGCTGATAAATCAAGGCCACTTCTTTGTTCAGTTGTTCTTTGCGATTCTACCTCAACAGAAGCTGATAACTCAAGGCCACTTGTTCGGTCAGTTGTTCTTTGTGATTCTACCTCAACAGAAGCTGATAACTCAAGGCCACTTGTTTGGTCAGTTGTTCTTTGTGATTCTACCTCAACA
>SMGT01008236.1:28411-39568 GCA_004794575.1 Lanistes nyassanus | reverse complement strand
CTCAACAGAAGCTGATAACTCAAGGCCACTTATTTGTTCAGTTGTTCTTTGCGATTCTACCTCAACAGAAGCTGATAACTCAAGGCCACTTCTTTGTTCAGTTGTTCTTTGTGATTCTACCTCAACAGAAGCTGATAACTCAAGGACATTTGTTTGTTCAGTTGTTCTTTGTGATTCTACCTCAACGGCTGATAACTCAAAGCCACTTGGTTGTTCAGTTGTTCTTTGTGATTCTACCTCAACCACTGATACCTCAAGGCCACTTGTTTGCTCAGAAGTTCTTTGTGATTCTACCTCAACAGAAGCTGATAACTCAAGGCCACTTGTTTGTTCAGTTGTTCTTTGTGGTTCTACCTCAACGCTTTTTGTGAATCCCACGTCAACAAAAGTTGATAAATCAAGATCACTTTTCTCTTTTTCGGATTCAAGACTACGTGTCTGTCGTCTGGTGCTCTGTGACTCAAGTCCAGAGAGGTTGCCTGCACACTCTTGTTCTGAAGGCGTCTGTTTTGAAAGGTCAGTTAACAGGACTTCTGACTCACTGCCAGGGCTAAGCTCGTAAGTGTTGCTGAGATCTGTATTGACAGAAATAGGGCAAACTCATTCGTCTACAAATAACTCTAACTTTACTCAGCCCCATGATAAGTATAGACAATGATAATATATATATGCTATTGATGCTATAGATATATAAGATTATTTAGCGTAGGATGAAAAGAGTAGGAGACATCTAAATTTACCTTTAACAGTAAGTCTGGTATGTATACCTTTTGATTATTTCCAAGAATAATGACCACCGCTAACCCTATTCGAATCAGAGTTCCTCGATTTCATCTAGGAGAACAATATCCTCAATTTTATCTAGGAGAACAGTGTCCTCAATTTTATCTAGGAGAACAGTGTCCTCAATTTTATCTAGGAGAACAGTGTCCTCAATTTTATCTAGGAGAACAATATCCTCAATTTTATCTAGGAGAACAGTGTCCTCAATTTTATCTAGGAGAACAATATCCTCAATTTTATCTAGGAGAACAATGTCCTCAATTTTATCTAGGAGAACAGTGTCCTCAATTTTATCTAGGAGAACAATGTCCTCAAATAATTTTATCTCCAAAAACAATGGATTCTGAAATATTTGTTTCGAGAACAACGAGTTCGAAAAAATGAACTTGGTCAACCCTGACATCAACAATAAGTTTTGCAAAGTTTACCCAGGAGAAAAAGCTCGACTGACTTTACGTTCCGAACAGCAAGTTTAGCTACAGTTTCCGCTAAAGTAATAAACTCTGCACACACTGATTCCTAGAATGATGAGCCGGACTTACTGCAACTTGTCTGACAATAATGAAATCTGTTTTTTAAAAGAACAATACGGGTAATTTTGAGCTGAACAAACTCTACCTCGGATGACGACAAGTTCAGCAGTGGCGAAGCTGGAGCCGCAGGTGTTGGCAGCGAGGGCAGTGTAGTGACCAGCCTCTCGTCTGCTGACCCCAGAGATGACCAGGCCGCTGGTGTCGCCTTCGTTTATGACCAGGATGTTGTCAGACGGGAAAATGGCCGCCCCGCTCTTCAGCCACGTCACGCTAGGCCTTGGGCTGCCTGTCACCACGCACTCGAACCTCCCGGTGCTGCCCTCTGGGATCATTGGAAAACATCATTCCTTTTATGACATCGAGATGAAGCCATCAAATCCTGTTACTCCCTTTGAATTCCTTTCCTGCCCTTACCATTCTCTCTCTCTCTCTCTGCGTATGTCTCTATCTTGTGTGTTGATGTGCATATGCTGTTAAGATATTTCTATAATTTGAACGAAGAGCAGAGACTCAGACATGCTCACAGAAAATGTATCGTTCTTTCGTTCGTTCGTTCGTTCGTTCGTTCGTTCGTTCGTTCGTTCGTTCGTTCGTTCAGGCCTACAAGCAGACAGACAGGTGTACATACTGAAGATCTGTCAGACTGACGGGCAAACAGAAACTAACAGCACCTGAAATCCAAGTAAATAAACGTGATGGGTAATAAAGATGGAATTTCGAAAAATACAGGCCATCACATATTCACGCACAAACGCCTGATCTGATTAACTTTGGCAGTCCTCAGGTGGCTTGGTGTTTTTAAATCGTTTATAAACATAACATATCAACACGTAAACCCCTTTATAGCAAAATACTTCGATAAGCCAGTTCTTGAACAGTCTTTGCCCCCGATCTCTGCAAAGGGATGTCGATAAAGCAAGCGAAATATTCCTGTTCACAAACTGAAAACAAGCCTTGGGCGTTCGCATAACAGGACAGCGCACTCCGCCTAAGGTCAATGTTCTGGCTGCTCCCCAACAAGAGGAAGGCAGAAGCAAAACGATCGAGTAGGCAGAGAGGAAGGGTAGGGAGGGGGTGTAAGGTGCCACGGTGACACTGCAGTAACCCAGAAGCCACGCCAGTCGACGCCCCGATCTCCCCCCCCCCTTCCGCCCAACGACTCGCTCATCCACAGGTTCCACAGAAGCGTTTCAACAGGCAGAAAGAGCGTGCTATAAATACCTCCAGCATGAAGCATGGCACCGAATCGGTGAGATCAGGTGAGATCACCCTGCACTGCATGTTTATTTTACATTCCAGCCTGCACATCAGTCTATCGCCTGCACACCCACTACAAACCACCTGAGTCTGTGCGTGTGCTGAATTGTTACGCGCAGTAGCTGGGCCCAACATACCAGCTCCATGCACGAGCTTCTGCTGTGCGTGACGTTCGCACAAGTCTCTCTGTCTCGCAGTTCAAACAGCCAACATTCCAAGTAGGGTTACGTCACAATTCACACTGGCCAGAGTGTTGAAAAGACTTCACCTAAAATGTATTCTGATAAATCCAATGGAAATCCTGCAGTTTGCACAACACCTCCAAAACACAATCCGGTAACTCTTGCTTAATCATCGCATTACAACTATTGCTGCCACCACACCACCAGCACCACCACCACCACCACAACAACAACAATAACAATAACAACAACAACTGCTTTTATGACGTATTATGTCCAACAGCAGGAGGTAGGAGGCCTTTAATCTTTGCCGTTCTGGTTCTCGGCCATTGACTTACGGACACGACGGCACTGACATCATTGTCCAAACCAACCACCAGACCGGACAGCCAGCTTCACCCTAAGCTACTGGTTGTTACAGTTACAATGTTACGGTCACACTGGCCTATCTATGCGGTCGTACAGTGACCCAGGAGGCGCCACACGACCAATAGTAATCTTTTGCACAAGTAGTAATCCTGGAGAGAATGATTAGTAATCCTGAGCATAGCAAATGTATTCCTTGGATACAAATACTTATCCTAGGATACAACCAGCAGCCGGGAAATGCCTCTGTAACCCATTGGTGCAGTCTCCATCAGTACGCCGCACGTAACCCTGACGATGTGGTGAAGTGTTCACAGTAAACCATCGCATAAAGGTGGTTCCGGTAACTACCATAGGGATCTCGACAATCCAAGAACAGCAATAAGAACATCAGCAGTAACACCAACTACAAAAGACGTGTGAAGATATTCACCTTCAATTGTCCGAGTGTTGTTGCGGCCTAGACAGCGGGCTGACTGCTGCAGACAGACGCTAGACGCATGCAGCAAAGTTTAGCAGCGAGTTTATCTCCCCCCTCCCGCCCACCCCGGCGTGCCTCTCCACGCACCATCCATCGCCTCGACGCAGACCCAACGGTGCAGCGCGCCCTTTCGTGGAGGGAACGGCAGGGCTAGACTCGCAGGCCGAGCTGAGCGGGTGTACGTGTAGTTTACATCTGTTGCCTCTGCGAATGAAGTCGCTGCGTGGTGCCGAAGCAATGCGGCACTGCAGCAGCGCACGACGCCGCAAATACTTTGGAAATGACTTCAACTGCCGCCGCCTCCTCCTAGCAAGCCGGGCCCACCTGCCGGCGTGTAAACCCAGTGGAACTGTCAGCTCCAGAGATAAGACAGTGCTGGCCGCCGACAGAACATTCCAGAGCAGCGAGGCTAGTGGGGTGTACACCCAAGGTCTCTGTACAGGACGTTTAAAAGTAAGGTACGTTTCATGCAACAAGGTTTTAAGTGTTGTTTTTTCAGTTAGCTCTAAATTTACTGGAATTGCTTCCAAGTGCCGTTCCCTGTCAGAAATCGTCGCAACCTTTGTCCCAGGCGTGACGTATGCTGGTAGCAGCGACCGCTGGTCAGTGTCTGGCAGCACCAGGACAGTGACGACAGCCCATTGCGGGGGCTACCTGTGTGGTTTTCGTACCTAAAGATGTCAGTCTGCATCAGGTGTTTACACGACAGCCTGAAGAAACAAGTACACACCCCAGCATACCCCCCCCCCCCATCCTAGCCTCTGTCTCGTTGCAGGTTTCCTGGGAAACAGTTCTGGACAAGAACTCCCATCGTGTAACGTGTGTAGTCTAAGCAAAGACCAACGTTTAGCAGTCTCTTCTTAGTTTCATGAACGATTGTGACGTTTTCCAAAGACAGCGAAGAGAACAGATGGTTTTCAAACTGTTGGTTCCTCTAACTGCCTGCTGCCAGCATTATCTCATCTGTGGTCTACATGCATCACCGTGCGGTCTACAGTGACAGTCTCTCATGCCTAGAGTCTTATGTCTATGTGCGACCTGTATATACGGTCTCATGTCTACGTGTGGCCTACAGTCTCATGTCTACGTGCTGTCTGCAGGCTCATGTCTATATGCGGTCTACAGCCTCATCTCTAAGTGTCTCATGTCTACACGTGGCCTACAGTCTAACCTCTACACCGGCCTACAGTCTAACCTCTACATGGGGCCTACAGTCTAACCTCTACACGCGGCCTACAGTTTAACCTCTACACGCAGCCTACAGTCTAACCTCTACACGCGGCCTACAGTCTAACCTCTACACGCGGCCTACAGTCTCACCTCTACACGCAGCCTACAGTCTAACCTCTACATGGGGCCTACAGTCTAACCTCTACATGGGGCCTACAGTCTAACCTCTACATGGGGCCTACAGTCTAACCTCTACATGGGGCCTACAGTCTCACCTCTACATGGGGCCTACAGTCTAACCTCTACATGGGGCCTACAGTCTAAGCTCCACACGCGGCCTACAGTCTAACCTCTACACGCGGCCTACAGTCTAACCTCTACACGCGGCCTACAGTCTCACCTCTACACGCAGCCTACAGTCTAACCTCTACATGGGGCCTACAGTCTAACCTCTACATGGGGCCTACAGTCTAACCTCTACATGGGGCCTACAGTCTAACCTCTACATGGGGCCTACAGTCTAACCTCTACACGCGGCCTACAGTCTAACCTCTACACGCGGCCTACAGTCTAACCTCTACATGGGGCCTACAGTCTAACCTCTACACCCGGCTACAGTCTCACATTTGAAGGCGGCGGTTAAGATTAACTTTTACCACGCGAACTGACATCGGAGAAAACTGACGTGAGTAGAGCACATCCTGACAACATCTTCCACAACCCAGGACGATGTAGTGTGCACTACAGATGTGTAGGCGTCAAAGCGAGGAAACAGTAAGGCAGACGATAGATGTAGCGACTACGGCAAAAAAATCCTTGGTGAGTCAGGGGACTGGATGCTGGATTCTGTGTAATATTAGGCCACACGTGCTGGACACGCAGGCATGCACTTTCTCTCTCCCTCTCTCTCTCACACACACACGTGAAAAGATGTTACCTTGACAGACTGTCTTCTCAGGTCGTTTCATGAACACGGGGCGAGACAGCAGGTCTTCTCTCTCAGCCGCCGCGTGAAAGCCACTGATGTCACTGTCATAGGAACTGAGTGAGGCATAATCTGGCAGACAGAGACGTCACAGTGAACCAGACAGAGAGAGAAGTCACAGTCAGGCGGACAGGGAGAGACGTCACGGTCAGCCAGACAGACGTCACAGGCGGAAAGAGAGAGACGTCACAGTCAGTCAGACAGAGAGAGACGTCACAGTCAGTCAGACAGACGTCACAGTCAACCACAGTCAGCAATCCATCAGCCGTTAGCATTTCACAACGCAGCTCACCATACAATCCATCAGCCGTTAGCATTTCACAACGCAGCTCACCACACAATCCATCAGCCGTTAGCATTTCACAACGCAGCACACCATACAATCCATCAGCCGTTAGCATTTCACAACGCAGCTCACCACACAATCCATCAGCCGTTAGCATTTCACAACGCAGCACACCACACAATCCATCAGCCGTTACCATTTCACTGCGCAGCACACCATACAATCCATCAGCCGTTAACATTTCACAACGCAGCACACCATACAATCCATCAGCCGTTACCATTTCACAACGCAGCACACCATACAATCCATCAGCCGTTACCATTTCACAACGCAGCACACCATACAATCCATCAGCCGTTACCATTTCACAACGCAGCACACCATACATTCCAATCTCGTGTCACGCTTTTATCACAACAAGAGCAACAGTAAGAAGAGTCTCTGTCCATCCCTCCAGAAAGTTTGATCAACAGTAAGACATGATTCCACCCTGGGCAATGAGCCATAGCTGTCTGGCTATTCACCAAGACATGACGGCTGTCTAGCCAATCACCAAACCATGGCTATATGGCTATTCACCAAGACACGACGGCTGTCTAGCCAATCACCAAACCATGGCTATATGGCTATTCACCAAGACATGACGGCTGTCTAGCCAATCAAGATATAGTCGACAATCCCGCCAGCATCACAACAGCAGCGTTTTGCCAGGCTGCTTGGCGCAAACATCTGTAGTCTATCATGACGTAATGACTTGGTAATTGTGACAAGGACCAGAAATATTTGTGCTGCGGTTGCAACAAAAATCACAGACACAAAGATGTGGGGTGTGACATCTCACCGTCTGTCGCCGTACGGTCAGTGTCCGACTCGCTGCAGGCCGAGGGGCCTACATCGTCAGGGGACGTAACCTTCTTCATGGGAGGGGGTGAGGCTGGGGGGCCCTCCTGGTCCTCGGGCGTGGTCTTCTCGGGCATAACGTCCGTCTCCTCAACACCTGCACACACGCACGCACGCACGAATGACGTGACGTAAACACAAATACACACGCACGCATCATGTTGTGTACGCCTCACTGGACTCCCCCACAGCAGGTGGATGGCAGAACATGGCACTGGTGTTCTAGTAACCATGACTGCAGAACATCAGCCGTGTGCCAGACATGCACCAGACGTTAGTAGGCACGTCGTTCACAAACAGGTTTATTTTTAGCCTTCAGCTTCGGCGCAAGACATGAGGATCGTGTATTTTAAGCGACTAGAGGGACAACATTGTGTCTGCCACGCCTCTGCTATGGGGAGCTAGCGTTACCAGAGGTCAGCTACTGACCTAGTGACGTTAAGAGTTCCCGGATGTCCCTGCACCATGCCTGCCTGCTGGCGCAGTGCCGTGTCTGAAGTGTCAGCCTCTGGTTGCTGGCCGCCGCGCCCCGCAGTTCAAACCGTCGCTCGTCCTCTCTCACCTGCTCCTGCAGCCTCACGTCCGGCAGCTGCAACAGACAATTGTTACGTCACAGAGAGGTGCAGGAAGCAAGGAGACGCCATCAAGTGTTGGCTGGGGAGGCAGTTACCCCGGGAGATGATGACTGAAGACTAACAGAAACAGTGCCCAGGTAATCACCTCTAGCCGTGGAAACAGTGTCCCATGACATCAAAATGATGTGGAAAACAGCCAGAACCGTCTGCGCACCACTCTGCCAGGCACGCCTGCGCGCGACGCGTGTTGGAAAGAACCAAAGAAATGCTGAGACAGCAAGTAGCTCATGGTAAGACAGAAGTCTGTGCCGTGCAAAAAAAAGCATCAAATAGACCTGAATATACCTGTCGGCCCGTCAGCGGAACTAAGGTAAAACCTGTTGTCGGTCAAAGGTTACTGACAGGGGGCGCTGTAACAGACATGCGCAAAGCCCGACAGGATACCACTTAGGTATCGTTTCATCACTTTTCTCGTCGACACTGACAGTTCCATTATTTCCGTTTTGGATGACTCAGTTTTATTGTATCTAGCATTGTACAGTTAAGTTGTTGCCATATACCGCGATGTCCGTAGCCTGCTGTCACTACAAGCTCGTTTAACGAGTTACTCCAGTGACGTCACCAAAACACTCACTGACCTGTTGGTAAGGTGTCTCTTGTTGACTGGGGTTCAAACCATTACGCATATGATGATATACCCTGTGGCGCGTTCAGATCCGCAAAACGTTTGCAACCGTATGCACCTTTCGCCTGTTTTGCCGACGTGAACGTAAAACGAGCGCATCACGTGACCAAGCCTTGACCTAACGGAGAGAACGGGCTTCGGAGGTGTTTGCTAGGCCAACAAAGATGGCGGACACAACTTCAGTAAGGTCGAAGCAACTCTTTGACAGTTTGTACAGCCTATGGGCACGGCATCTATTGTTATCAATGATAATAGTTAACTGGAAGCGTACGTGTGGAAGAGATAAACGGTCACCAGACGTGATTACGCTATAATTAGTAACAGATGTGAGCAAAAATTTATAAAACGAAAATATGGGATCAACAGAAAGTGAGCTACTGATCAGGGCATCAGGAGAATATTTAGCATAAACATGATGTAGGCTGAGCAATGTGGTGTACAAATTACAGTCTAAATTAATGAGCAGGGATTGTGGAGAGTCTACATAGTGATTTCATCTTGGCATAAGCACCTAACGAATACGACTCCATACGCTTGCCACGCTAGTCTTACACACTCGTCGGCAGCCATCTTGCTGTTAGCGTGTGCCGCGGATTTATGTTTCAAGTTAGCTGTTAGCTGTTTGCTGTTTGCGGGAGCAGGCGAACACAAACGGGGAACGTTTTCCGGATCTGAACGCGCTGCTGATGATCGAGCGTCAGACAGACATGCGCACTAGACGGCCAGACGGACATGCGCACTAGACGGCCGGTGGGAATCAGCTGCCGTGCAGATGCAGGGAACTAACTGTAGATACATGCGTTGTGTGATGCGGTTTAAGCGCCCCTTAACACGCGGTTATAATTATGTGCAGTTCAGGCCACCGTCTTCTGCAGTTCCCATCAGCAAACAGGGACGTGTTAACAACCGTCCGGATCCACTGCCACATCTCCGGCCGACATACCCCCAAACAGCTTATTCGCCGTAAACACAGAAAACTGTTACAGCAACTCAGTCAAGGGAGGTAAGCAGAACTCCAGCACCTCGCAGAACGAAAGGAATAATAGATTTCTCACCGTCATTCACACACAGCCCTACCTTACACGTAACCAGTTACCTGAAAAAAAAACAACTAACCCAGTGTAGCAGCACGTGCCTGGCTGCAGTGTACTGACACTGACACTGACACTGACACTGACAATAGCAATCTTCTTACCTGTCAGTTGCTAATGCAGTCGCGAGGTTCTCACGCCTGGTGATGTGCCTCCGGTACCAGAAAGGGCACACAGGCGGAAGTCTACATTTACCTGAATCACGAATGAGGTTTTTTCCAGTCTGCGAGCGGCACCAGCATACACGTGAGCCGCTTCTCACTCAGCAGAAAGGTGGGCAGAAAGGTGAGGGGAGAGGCCCCGGCGCGCCAGCACCTGGAGCGGGGAGGCAGGTGAGGCCAGGCAATCAGCACGAAATGAGACCAGGTAACAGCGCGCGCTGCTGACAGGACAGTAACCTACAGGGACTGATGTGGGTTTGTTCTGTCCCCCACCCCGTTTCCCACCCTGTCCCCCACCCTGTTCCCCACCCTGCACTACTTACCGTCCCGTAGTACATCCCCCAGACCTCACAGCTACCCGCGCTGCTGTCAGACTGACTTCTATCATTGTCATCGCAACTAAATCGACATTAGCAGTTGCACCACGTCCCCATGTTGAGAGAGGCAGCTTAGATCCGAGGACTGTTGCATTAAGGTCGCAGCATTAAAGAGATGCCTAGCCTTCAGGCCATATAAATGCTTATAGACTTTAGACCCTCCCCAGCAAACAAAGACTCGCCGAACTTTTAGTGTGTACATACTGGCTGGCGTGTATACCGTGTACATACTGGCTGGCGTGTATACCGTGTACATACTGGCTGGCGCGTATACCGTGTACATACTGGCTGGCGTGTATACCGTGTACATACTGCCTGGCGTGTATACCGTGTACATACTGGCTGGCGTGTATACCGTGTACATACTGGCTGGCGTGTATACCGTGTACATACTGGCTGGCGTGTATACCGTGCACATACTGCCTAGCCTGTATACCGTGTAGATACTGCCTAGCCTGTAGGTCGTGTAGATACTGCTTAGCCTGTAGGCCGTGTAGATAATGTCTTTACCCTCATCAGAGTCGCTTGTTTCTCCTCCCTGTGTGTGCGTGCGTGTGTGCGTGTGTTCTTCGATCAGGTCTCTCTGTACCTGAGCTACTGCATGCGCAAATAAAAGTGTGTCGACTTCATGTCTGTGTTCAATAGTAAGACCGATCTGGCAGCAAATTCTGTCAGTTACATCGGCACCAACGTCCCAGAAGGTCTCTCCGGGTGAACGGTCGACGTGGTTTAGTTGCGAACGAGCGGCGCGCTGTGCTGAACTGAGGGAAGAATGCTTTCTGCATCTGTTAGTCGTTACACACCGCATCTCTACGTCATCAAGAACTCTGGAGGAATCCACACTCCATAGTCATCTTCCCTCCCTCCTGTCCTAACTCTCACTTCCCTACACACCAACGCGTGCACACAGGCGGACGGACACAGAGACAGAGCTCGGTTCTATGTTTGTGGTCAACACGCTCAGTTCCGTCTGTCAATCAACTGGATAAAGACACTAGATCCCTCCCTAGTCGTACAGGCTGGCATGGGTGTTGTTATTTGCTGCGAGAGAATTCTTATTTTTCTGTCTGTTGTCCCGTTTACAGACTTGTCTTCTTGTTATTCAGTTTTTTTCCTGGTACCTACACATTCCCCGTATATCAGACCGCATCAAAAGTTGGACCTACACATTCCCCGTATATCAGACCGCATCAAAAGGTGGACCTACACATCCCCCGTATATCAGACCGCATCCAATGTGCGACCTACACATCCCCCGTATATCAGACCGCATCAAAAGGTGGACCTACACATCCAAGGTATATCAGACCGCATCCAATGTG